>JALPQD010000188.1:2695000-3065323 GCA_023101885.1 Typhlomys cinereus
CTCCGATGAGGTGCAAGGACCCAGTGGCATTTCCCAGAACCGTTTCCCTTTAAGCATAGGAACACTACTATGGCTATCAATCCCTTGCCTCCAAGGATCCTAGTGAAAACCTGGCCTATTTAAGGAAGAGAATTGAAGTGATGGAGAGGACCACTGTCAGGGCAAATGCAGAGCAGTGCTGCCTTGCAGATGGGAGGAAGCTTCGAGAAGGAATCCCTCATGGGAAGAGGACGGTGCCACACATTAACACTGTGTGGCAGGGTGTTCTGTTGCATTCACTCTTGCCTTGAATTTTTACAGGAATCAGACTACAGTGGGCACATGCCAGATTCCCTACTCCTTCTCTTATAAGGAAGCAACCTACATATTCAGAAGTAAGTACCTATGAAGAATTTGAAGAGTGGTATTGTGATTCAAGAACGTCAGTGTTTTAAGAGTCAGACTGATTTTAGGAACCTTACATGATACAATAAAGGGTCAAGTAAAACAAAGGGGAAAAAATGGTCTAGTATGGTGTATAGTCCACACACTTGAGAGTGCTCCTGCATTCATTCCTTCCACTAATGTTGGCACACCTACTTTGACCCAGGCACCATAAAAGATGCTGAAGTTAAATGAAGCAGTTAGTTCTTACCACAAAACACAAACATCTAAGTAAACCACATCATTATGAATAATAAGATAAACACCTGAATGACTTATGGGAAACCTAAAGGTTGCAGAAGTCATGTCCAGAGGTCATGTCCACACAGTGAATGTAAGGGACTGGTGTTCACCATGGTGAAGAGTCCTAACCAGAGTTATGCCTTTTCTAATATGATAACTATTCAGGAAAGCAGTAATTCTAGCACTGAGCTATCCCCAAATTTGTCTACTTTATCTGACTTAAAAAGTTGTCAGGAAAAAAGCAAATTAAGGACAAAAGCACTTTACCTTTGTAAAACATAATTCAATTCAGATACATAATACCTTAACTGGTAACACAGCTTTAGAATTCAGATCTTTTTTTAATTTAGAGGTGTGCTTATACTACATATTATGTAATATGTCCCAGCATGACAGGTAATCAAAATTCAAAAAAAAAAAACAACCAAACAGTATTTCACTGATCCAAATTATGAACATTTAAAGTGGATTAAAGATTATAAATAGCTTCACATCTGTTCAGATCAATTTCAAAGTTTTTGTTTGTTTTTTGTTTTGAGAGGAGGCATTTGGAACTTCAGGAATGGCAAAGTGTTGGAGCAGATAAACCTCCAGGTCCCCTACATTTCCCTGAACATAACTGATCCCTACCAAAGACGACAACCAAAGATTTATGTGTAACCAGGTGGTAACTCTAAGTTTGTCCACCACTCCCCAACCCCGAAGCAAAGCAATAAAAGAGAGTAATCAACTGAACGCTAAAACTAGTAAGACTGCATATGATTATAACAAGGCTGTCATAAAGCAGTGAGTGCCAAAAGATCCTACACAACCTGTATACATAGTCCAATTTTCCCTCAGCAATCCCTTTAGGTCTTTTAGCCTGTATACATGTGGCATATGAGTATGTGAGCATTCATGGTGCAGGGGGCACACATGTGACACAGACACATGCAGCAGTCGGCTGACACCCTTGGGTGTCGGTCTTCACCTTCCCCATGTTATTGCTTGCTACTCCATATGCCAGGCTAGGGATCAGGAGCTCCCGGGGAGCACCCATCTCCTGTTAGGGTAGGAAGCTGGGATTACAAGCACCAGTGTTCCTGGCATTTACATAAATTCTGAGGATTCAAACCCAAATCCATCTCTCAGCCCCTAAATCCTTTAGTTATTAAGTGAGCACCAATCACTCCTTTTCTGATGTGTGTTAGAAATTACCTGCATTTGAAAGTAGATCCTGTTTGATCTCCAATACTACAAAAAAACTAACTACCTGAACAAAAGAAAAACAAGATGACAGAAAAGAACTTTTGTTCTTCATCTCCACACATGCATTACTTCAACATTTGCAAGTTAATTCTTTCACGTCTTGTCAGCATCATCAAAGTAGTCCGGACTCGCTAACATATTCCTGGATTAGTGGACCATGCAAGGACTCTGCTCAGAAGTAACTGGCATCATTACTTCCTGTCTTTTCCACACGGCAAAGTTTCCCTTCCTTCCTTTCCATTTCCAGCAACACTAAATCCAAGTGACATACTTATCACAGACAGATGAATGGATGTCAAAATAAAAAACCAAGGCGCTGTTTTACATATTCATTCTCAATCCAACTAAATTATACACAGATAAAGTAGTATTTCTATTTTAGAAGTCAAAAGCATGATTCTTTATGTAAGAAGATTCTTTCATTGCAAATGGAAAAGTCAAAATAAACAATTGTTTAATGGTCGCCACTCTCTGGTTACAGGATACTATTTCCAAAAGACATGATACAAATTCATGTACTCTTGATTCTGAAACCCCATCTATAGCAATAAGCCCTATAAACTTGCATGTGCCCCCCCCCAAAATGCTTAAAAAGGTACTCTTTGAAATACTACAAATCACTGGAAACTGTCCCAAAATGAACAGATAAATTATATTGAGACTGGAGAGGTATCTCAGGGTGTCATAGTTGGGCACAGGTGTCAACTTGATGATTGAGAGTTTGAGCTCTGGGTACATTTGTGGAGAATTAATGGTCAAGTTGTGCCCAGAGCAAACCTGCAAGAGATTGTCTAGTTGATGAGGAAGGCCCAGCCTGTGGTGGATGGGACTAGGTCCTGAACGGATAAATAAAATACTGAGAATCAGTTGAGAAAGTTTACATCCTTTTGTACACTTGGCCAGACATGCTAGTCTGGCAAGTAAGAATCATCCCTCTCTTAACCATTATATAGAGATAGTGCTCCCTCGGCCCTGGCGTTGGTAGGTGCTCTCCTGTCAAGATGGACTGAGAACTGTAACTGGACTGTAGTAAGGAAATAAACCCCTTATTCCCTTAAGCCATTTGGTAGTGATTTATCAGCAACCATGCAGGAGAACTGCAACACAGGGTAAACCTTTATCTCTTGAGTAGAAGGTTCTAAGTTCAAATCCCAGGTCCCATGTAAAAATGCCAGGTGGAAATGGTGGTGGTCTGCATTTCTGTTCCTAGAAGGCAGAGCCTAGGAATCCCCAGAGCAAAGCAATGAGAAGGTAGAGCAATCCAGGACAATTCTGGATGTCACTCCAAGGCCTCCACAGGCACCCACACACAAATACTTGCATAGGAAAAAAAAAAGTAGCACAGGTTGTGGTAAAGCTCAGTGATGGAGCAGGTGTTCAGCATGAGTGAGAGACCCTGAGTTTCAGATTCCAGCACTGAAAAAAAAGACAAAGAAGCAGTAGCAGAAAACATCATGAATACAATGGTACCTGGGGACTGGGGAAAGGGCTGGCTCAGTGCAAGGGTTCATTGCTAACTACTTTAGCTAACTGGTGAGCTCCAGATTCAGTAAAAGACCCTGTCTCAAAAAATAAGGTAGAAGCGCTGAACACTGACCAACCATCCTCCAAACACACATGCTTGTACACACACACACACACACACACACACACACACACACACACACACAGAAAAACAGACTTTTGAAAAGAAAAAAAAGACAAAAATGAAAATCAAAACGTTCATTTAAAAAAAATGGTTCTGATATCTAGAAAACAAAACAACGGAGACAGGGACTCTGGATTTTGTGGGTTGAATGCCCCTGGAAAGACAGGACGCTGTGTAACACTAGTGGCCTCTGCAGTAAGGAGCTGGCCTATTGAAGGAAGGCAAGGACTGACCTGTCGCTGTGTGTTCTTTACATGTGAGCCTTTTTCTGTGCTTAACTCAGAGTTGGGCACACAAGTGTACTCTAAACACTTAACCATGCATTTGTGTCTTTTAAATATTTAAGTGTCCTGTCTCTTGAAGAGCTTAAAAACAACAAAAAAGGGCAGACTAACAGCTATAGCCACCCTTTTTTTGAAAATCTACCAAAGAATCTATTGCTTTAAGACAAATACCCTTATAACCAATTTCTTTAAGAGGCTTCTTCACAGCTGAAGCATAAGGCAGGCAGTGGGTGAACTATGAACCTAAGGTCTTCAGATTCAATTTTCAACATGTAGTTTGGCCTTCAACAATGGCATTCATTATACTCCCTTCTGAACATTCATATATCACATCTTCCTTTGTCTCTATCCTCTGCCTCTCTTAAACAGCAATTCCTCTTCAGTTTGCTTTCAGTGTGCTACTGCAATTACATGAATTTCTATCATCTTAAGTAATTGCTGTTGTTCATTGCAGATTTCTCCAGGACCTAGCAATACCAGAAGGGGTGATGCTAAGCTGAAGGCAGGAGAAGGCTGGTAATCAGACATGTGCAGCACGCACAGAAATCATTGCCTAACATCTTAGAGTTGCCAAACACTTTTCACCCAATTCACCTGAGCTGACCTTCCCCAGTGTCCTGCAGGAGCCTGTATTATACAATGTTTTACTCAGAAGGTAGGAGACTTCCAAGGTTATAACTAGTATTCAGCAAAGTCAGAGTTTAAGCTAATGTCTTCAGACTCCAAATTTTATGCTTTCCCAACAACTCCACAGCATGGTTTGCAGCCAGCAAGTCACTCTGCTTCCCTTGTGAGCAGCAAAGTCTGCTCCATTAGAGAAATCAACTGGGCACAAACATAATCGTAGTAATGGAGAGGCTGAAGCAAAAAGATTGCTCCAAGTTTGAGACCAGCCTGGGCTGCATGGTAAAGATTGAGACAGTCTGAGCTACAAAAAGAGGCTCTATCAACATCAAAATAAACACAAATGTGCTGTTTGTCTTATGTGAAGACTGAAGACCTAAACTGAGAACTATGTATGGTAATATGATCTTAATTATCTCAATTGTGTTTAAAATCTATTATCTATTTATCTACATATCTATCATTTATCTATCATCATCTATTTATCATCTATCATCTATCTATATATAGTCTATCATTTATTTGTCATCTATTGTCTATCATATCTCTCTATCTATATATACATATATATCTAAGACCTATTAAAAATTCACAAAAATTAACAGTTCACATCACGAAGTATTAAGCTCCCCAATACATAAAGAACTAGAAAAGGAAAAAAAAAAAAAAAAAAAAGATTTGCCAAACAACAAACAGCAGAGTTGGCAAAGGATACAAATGATCACAGAAAAAAAAAAAGAGCTAGTCTTTAAACATATGATAAGAGGTTAAACTTTACTCGTAAAAAAATAAAAGAAATGATTTTGTTAGACAACAATACAGATACTGGACATCCCACAATGGGAAAACACACATGGAGAGAGAGGTAGCACGTAATGATCACATACACTTCCAACCCCGGTGGAGAAAGCCTGGGAAATTCCAGAGCAAAGCAAAAAAGAGGTAGATGCAATCTAAGATGATTCCCAAAGTCAGAGGGCAGCTTATTACAGACATCGCCATTGCAAGCATATTTAACCTTGAACCTAGCAACTCCACTGTGGAGCTAAACAGAAAAACACATGACTGCAAATGTTTAGGAAGAGAATATTGAGACAAAGGCAAAGGACTCACATAGCAAGCTCAGTCACTTCTGCCGCATTCACACACCAGTACTATGCAGTTGTGGGAGAGGGAAAAGTGAGACCCACGAAATCTCAGATGTTGCTACAAAATCAAATAAGAGCAGGTTGCTGTTACAAAGATGCTACCCTCTTGTGTTCCAAAGGTAGGCTCCAAATCTGCATTTGCTTGTTTCCCCACAGAAGAAATACTATCTGGACTCTTACTTAACAAAGAAACTTTCAGTTAAAAAAAAGAAAAATAAATCTTAGTGGAATATATAAGAAACTGATAAAAATTTATTTTCTAAAGGGAAGAATAAAGGGAGTGACATTTAAAACGTATGCCTTGATACAAATTTTAATTCTGAACGAAGTGAATGTATTATCTGTGAAGACAGACTAAGCATTTTAATATTTAAAAAGCCTATTTATATCGTTCAAGTCATGGATTTTAAGTTTTTTGTTGCTGTTGCTATTTTCAGACATAAGAGGAATAAGGTTACATTGTTTGCAGAGAAATGGATACAACGGGGGGGGGGGGGGGGGATCACATTAAGCATCAGAAAGGCAAATATGCTGTGTTCTCTCATCTGTGGATCCCACATTTTATATGAACATACAAAATCATCTATGTGTATGTGACATGAAACTGAGATTCACAAACTCGTACAGTGAACATGTAGCAACTAAAAATATTATTTAGGACTGGAGAGATGGCTCAGGGGTTAAGACTCTACCTCGCAGACAGAAAGTCCTGAGTTCAGATCCCAGGTCCTAAGTTAAAAAAAAAAAAAAAAAAAAGGCCAGGCACATATAGTGGTGACCTGTACTTCCAGCCCTGGTGGACAAAGCCTGGGAAATTCCAGAGCAAAGCAAAAAAGAGGTAGATGCAATCCAGGATGATTCCCCAAGTCACCTTTGGTCCTCCACAGGGACTCACATGTAGCTTACATGCATAATTATTTGTCAGATATAAATATAAGCAGAAATTGTGCATGTATATGCACTCGAACAAAAAACCTATCCTAATTACAAGAAAAAATGCTACAGTATTTTAATGAATGAAAAGCAGATCACACAGTTTGACACAGACTCAATCTAACCTATTTGATAGTTTATATCTATATAACAAAGAAGCTCTGGGAGAAAGTAAATGAAAGTATCAAGAACATATGATAACAGTAAGGATGTGTTTTTAGCTCTTATATTGCCTTGATTTTTCTAATGGTTTGTATCCAATGCTATCACTTGTTTTTAAATTTTATTTATTCATTATTCATTGTGTGCGTGTGTGTGTGTGTGTGTGTGTGTGTGTGTGTGTGTGTGTGTGTGTGTGTATGTGTGTATCAGAGGGCACATGTATCCTTGTGGGACCAAGGGTAACTTCAGGAATCATCCTGGATTGCTTTTACCTCCATACTTTGCTCTAGGATTTCCAACACTCAGCCCACCAGGGTCGGAAGTGCAGGCTGCTGCCATTTCTATCTGGTGTTTTTACGTGGGACCTGGGATCCGAATTCAGAACCTTCTGCTTCCAAGGCAGAGTCTTAATCTTTGAGCCATCTCTCCCGCCCTAAATGCTATCACTTTGATGATAAGAAATCAATTTCAATCTCAAAGTACATTCAGGAATAATAAAAAGCATCTTCTGCTCCCCAAGGAGAGATATTTAAGAAGAAAGGGAAGAGAAGCTTGTCTGACACAGCAATTGTGTGGAATCAGTTCTAAAAGACACACTGTTAAATACCAGAAAAAGTGCATCCACAAAAATTAAAAAGATATGAACAATCAATAAGTGGTCCTGAAACAACAGGAGATGCACATGCAAGATAAATAAATTAGATGACTCTAAACACATATCTTATACTCTTTATAAAGATAAATCAAATCCACAAACCTAAATAAAAAATGCAAAACTCTATAACTCTGCCGGTGTGGATGCTCAAGCACTGGAGAAGCTGAAGCAAGAGGATTGCAAGTCCCAGACCTGCCTGAGATACAGAGTTCAATTCTGTCTCAAGAAACACAATGAACGAAACAACATAGACGCAAACATTGAGCTGGCAAGATGGTTCTGTGGGTAAAGCTACCAGTGAGCAGAGCTGGTGACCTGAGTTTGATCCCTAAAGTTCATATTGTGGAAGAAGAGAAATGATTTCCAAAAATGTCTCCTGACTTCTGCAAGGACACCGTGGCGCCTGCACCGGCCCTGGTGTGCACTCTCTTGCAAATAAACAAAATCAAACACAGGAAACAGACAGCTCATAAAGACTGCAGGGTTGAAGTATAGATAACTTTGGGCATTGAGATGGGTTTTTAATACACAATGTCAATGATAAGATATGCAAAAAAAAGTATTGATATTATATTTCATTAAAATGAAGAAATTTTGCAAGATACCATCAAGAGAAAGGGAAAATAAGTCAAAGACTGAGAAAAAAATGTTTGCAAATGGCACATCTAATAAAGGATTGCTATTCAAAATAAAGAAATCTTAAGGCTTGGGATGTGGTTTGCTGGGTGGAAGGCTTGCCTAACATGCATGAAGTCTGGGTTCAATCCTCAACACTGCATAAAACTAACTGTGTCAGCCCATCACTATCATCCCAGAATGCAACAGGTGAAGACAGGAAAGTCAAAAGTTTAAAGTTACCTTTGGCTACATTGTAGGTTTGAGAACAGCCTGGGCAACATAAGGATTTAATAAAGGCAAAGAAACCCCACCTCATGCAACCAGAACAAAAAAGATCCCCAAATTAAGACCCTTTTATAGTGATATCAAGTTAAACTTGCATTTTTTTTCCCAAAATGCCAAGTATTGTGTGACATGACCATAAACCCAACATTCAAGAAATGAAGACAGGAGAACTGAACATGCCCATGAGTTCGATGACATGCTGGCAGTGGCAGTAGCTGCTACACTGTTTCAGAAACCCAAGCCAAACAAATAAGAAACCTAAAAGAAAACAGCAGTAAACTACCAGCTACACATTTACTGTAAGAATCAGAATTCAGAATACAGATAATCCAATTGCTGGCATAGATGAGAAGCCAAGGACTCTCATTCACTGCTGATATACAGCCACTCTGAAAGGCAGCCAGGCACTTTCTTACCAAACTGAGCACACTCATCCCTTCTAATCTAGCAGTTGAGCTTCTTGGTATTTGACCAAAAGATGAAACATACGCACACAAACTCTGCACATGGATGTTTAGAACAGTTTTACTGATAACCTCCAAAACTTGGAAGCTACTAGGTTTTCTTCATTATGCAGGATAGAAAGAAAAAGAAATGAGCTATCAAGCCAAAAATAGACATGCAGAATATGAAGAATGTGTATTGCTCATGAAAGAAACCAACCTTAAAAACCTGTGTGCTGTATGAATCTAACTGAATGACAATCTGAGAAAGATAAGTGGTCGTTGGAATTTAGGAGAAAAGAAATAAGATGAAGCAGAAGATTTCTAGGGTAGTAAAACAAGTGTATAAATGGGGCAATCTAGCCGCTCATAGCCCTTTAGTGCCATGAGTCTGTTTCTTGTTCCTTGCTCCTCATGAATTCCATGCCTAGGCACCGTGAGTTCTCATGGGCTCCCTAGCCTCTCATGGCATTCTAGTGCCATGAGTTCTGTTTTATTTCTGCTTCTCATGGAGGCTCCACGTCTGGAGTCCATGAGTTCCAACCTTTCTTTTCTCTAATAAACTCTACCTTAATCCTCTAAAAAAAAAAAAGTGTATAAATGGTCAAAATCCAAAGAACATAGGACACTAAGTGTAAACCTGATGTAAAGGACAAATTTGGCATGATACTCTGTCCATGTAGATTCAGCAAATACATTGATGCTATCACAGATGTAAGGGCATGGAACACTATGGGAACTCTGTAGGTTCTGATCAATTTTGCTATGAACCCTAAACTGTTCCAAAAATAACTATTTAAAATGGAAAAAAGCAATGTTTTCAATTCTCATGGGAACTCCCAGAGCTAAGCACTAGTTTTAGGACTTGTGCTCTCTGAAGATCATTTTGGCCTGCTATATTCTGCTACCTGAGTCCCCATAAGGAGAACCAACTACCCGTGATTAGAGTCTTGGATGGCTCCATTAGGTCCCATAGCTCTGTGTCCACACACAGTGCACACAGTATGTGTATGTGTATACTTTCATGTGTGTGTGTGTGTGTGTGTGTGTGTGTGTGTGTGTGCACGCATCGTGTTAATCAACAAGTTTTTACAGGCTCCCCCTCCAAGGTTTTGACTCAGTGGATCTCAAGGGAGGCTTGAGAAACTATTTTAAAGACAATTCACATATTTGAGAAATTTATTATTTTGTTAGAGGAGATAAAAACAGAGATGTAGTGATATTCCAAAAGACAGAATTTAATAAAGGCAAAGAAGTCCCACCTCCTGCAACCAGGGCAAAAAAGATCCCTAGATAAAGACCCTTTCATAGTGATATCAGTTAAACTTGCAATTTTCCCCCCCAAAATGCCAAGTATGGCGGGACATGACTGTAAACTCACAGATTCAAGAGACTGAGACAGAAAAACTGAACATGCCCATGAGTTTGATAACACCTGAGCTATGTAGTGTGTTCCAGAGTAGGACTCGCCAAATAGATAGATAGATAGATAGATAGATAGATAGATAGCTTAACTTCAAAAAATTCTTTCAGTTAATTTATTTTTGCCAGGGAAAAGCTTGAAAGCAATTTTTATTCACGACTGTGCTCTAAAGACTTGAAAGTAGTTTTATTTTAAATCTTTCTAAATGGACAGGTGAGCTATTAAACCCGTCAAGAGAAAAAGGCTCATGGATAAGTTTCTTTATCAGTGACACCCAAACATCCCCTGGGACTCTATAAAAGGGAATAAAATTCCCAGAAACTTGGTGTTTCTACAGCCATGGGGTGAAGTCCCTTTGTTGGATTTGGCCTGGATTATACTCCAGATGGGTCACAAATTATACTTTTTACCAATTCCACCAGATCTTGCTACATCACTGTCGCAATAAGGGGGTAAAAGGTTACGCAAAGTCACACTCACAATAGGAGTCAGATAAGAGAATCAGAAATTGGGGACCAGTCCAGCAGATATCCCACTCCATCCCAGGGCTGAACAGGAATTTGAGCAAAAATAAATAAATAAATGAAAGCTTCCAGCATCTGGCCCACCGACTGTGGGAATGTGACCCATCTTCTGTCTGGGACATGATCACATGGACTCTCAATTAGTTTCGAGACTGGTTACAAGTGCTCTACCCTGACACGTCATCTTTTAGTACTTATCAAAGCAAGCCCCAGACGAAAAAGTTTGTATGAGTTGTCAGTTTCTGTGAAATCCTCTGTATTTGCACTGCCCTGATTCATTTCTGGAAACCTCAGTCAGCCGTGAAACTGTTGCAATACTAAATCACCACTGTATTCCTTCCTTCATTCAGTCTCAAATGAAATCTCAACCTCAGAACCATGCACCAGTGGGAATTAACTCTTCTAACTAGTAGACAATTCCTCACCGCATAAGAGAACAGTGAAAGGGGAAGGAATGCAGGAAGGACAGAACTTGTGACAACCGTGCCCAGCACATCTCAGAGTCACACCCAGCAAGCTTATGAAGCTGTTCAGAAGCACAAGACTATCAGCTGATTGCTGTTTGGTTGGTTTTTTGGTTTTGTTGTTGTTTTTGTAGTTTTTTTTTTTTTTTTTCCTTTAGGAACTTCATTCACACTTTTCAACAGATACATTTTCTGTTAAGTAGTATCAAAATAAAATGTTTTTCACAGTTTCTGTGTGTAGAACACAGTGAAAAAAAAGTTCATTCCATACCCATGACCTGCTTCTCTTAATGACCTTTTTAAAACCTTCTGGATTCTTTGCATTGGCATATCTCTCTTAAATCTGTTACTACTTTTGCATCTCAACCTACTCAGTAATCACAGCTGCTACACATAAAACCTAGTGGTAAAATTGTAGTGAGCTTACCCCCAGGAAGTAGTTCATGAGGGAAAAATATGTGCCAGTTTCTTTACTTACTTTCTTGGTAAGCAATTCCAGGCAAAATAAGGATTCTCCTTTTAAAATAGAATGTAAGTAGATTGGACAGCTTCACTGCCTGACTCCTCTTCTCCCCTCCATTCTTTGTGGCTGGGTCTGGGGGTGCGGTAGAACCCAGAGCTTGGACCCAGACTTAGCACCAACTCTGTCTCTGAGTTACGTCCCAGCCCCATCTTGGGATCTAAATCTATACAATTTCTTCTGAACTCAAATTTCGAGATATGAAACTGTAAAGCTCAATTGACTCTCAAGTGCTTATTTCAGTTCCTCTTTGCTTTAAAGACACAGGTAGCATCAAGCTTTCTGTTCTGTTAAAGGGTGTTTCATATCAAATGTGGCAAATACGCCCGAGATTTCTCAGATAAGCAATCCTATGGCTTTATCTATTGCTTGAAAATATGAAAAATCAGAAGCTGTTAGGAATTTTGCTACATTCTAGATCTGAAGAGATTGGAAGCGATAATTTGAACACTACATCACATACCTAGCATATCTCAAAATTATCAGATTTGAGTTGAATTTTGGCAAGAACTCTTCATGGATAAACCATTTGAGATGCAGGGTTTTGTTGTTATTGATTGTGGAATTCTGCAAACTGAACCAAACCCCCAGATCAGTCATTGCAGAAGCAGGCGGGGGGGGGGGGGCAGGGCAGTGAAGATACAAGATACAGAGGACAACTTGGACCCAGGAGCCATGGTGTGGCAGGAATCGCCATGAAAAGATCCAAAGGCTTCTGCATGGGCTGTCTGTGCTGATGAACTTATTGTGGCAGCAATGTTCCTACTGCATTTATGGGATCCTGTTCAACTGAGAGGAGCTGAAACTGCTGATGTAAGATGCCCAAGAGCAAAAAGTGAGTTGGAAGTCCCTCTGACCACCACATGACTCGAGCAAACAGATAACCTGCTCTAGAGCCAGATCCCAACTCTGCCAGCCCCTGTCAATAATTTACTACTTCTGAGGTTAGCCTGAGTTCTTAAAAAAAAAAAAAAATCTGGAAAACAAAACAATACTTAAGTAATATATTTTCAAGACTGTAAGAAGAACAGGGAAGAGGATGGATGTGGCAGGTGATCTGACTTGAATGAATTCCAGTTAACTGAAAGCACCCAGCTTCCAGAGGACACTAGGGCTCTGAAGACACCCCAAATACTATTGGAGGAGCACCCTCTAAGAGACAAGCTTGACAGCTAACCCCTGATCAATGAGTCAACCATGAAGAAGACACAAGACAACAAGCACCAAATCCAACAAACTATTAAAAAAAAACCTGGATACTTATTGGTCAAATAGTTAACATTTGAGAGGAATTTGGAGAGAAGGTGGCTGTTCAGCTGACCTCGTTTTGATGTTTTGGATGTTTGCCCACAAAATTGGGAGCAACTGAGTCCAGCTGTCTAATTATAAATCTACACCAGCATTAAAAAAAAAAGTCATCAGTGTACAACATTAAGAAACAAGGCTAGTGAGATGGTTCAGCAGGTAAAGGCGTCAGAAACCTGGCCACCCAAGTTCACATGGTAGAGCAGAGAACTGACTCTTGACAGTTGTCCTCTGACCTCCATGCCTGTGCATATCACACACACACACACACACACACACACACACTTAATTAATTTTTAAATTAAAAACAAAAAGTAAAACTTTCAACATTACAATTGAAAACCTGAAGGAAGTTAAAATGAAGGAAATCAGATCAGAGCATCTTCTGTTTAGTATTTTTCAAGTGAAAATGATCAAAATCATATAAAAACATAGCAAGTTCACTGAAAAGTTTGAAAAATATCTGCTCATACCAAAGAAGCTTAGAAGCCCTAAAGATGATATGAAGGCTGGGGAGATGGTTCAGGAGCTAAAACCTTTGCCTCACAAGCAAAGGACCTGAGTTCAGATTCTCAGATTCCACAGGAAAATGCCAGA
The DNA here is from genome assembly GCA_023101885.1 of Typhlomys cinereus. Classification (NCBI taxonomy): domain Eukaryota; kingdom Metazoa; phylum Chordata; class Mammalia; order Rodentia; family Platacanthomyidae; genus Typhlomys; species Typhlomys cinereus. Next base: position 2,708,548 of record JALPQD010000188.1, read on the forward strand.
TGGAAATGGCGGCAGCTTGTAATTCCAGCCCTAGAAGTCCCAGCACAAAGCAATAAGGTAGAAGACTAATCTAGGATGATATGTCCTGATATCACCCTTGGGCCTCCACTGGCATACACACAAACACACACATATATGCATGCATGCATGCACATATATGCATGTAAAAGAAAAAATAAATTTTAAAAAAGATGGTATGATTCAAGTTATTATCTTATGCACAAAGTTACTTTATATAACCACTTGGTGATCTGGAATCCTATAGACGAATAAAAATAGAATACAGAATGTATTCTTAGTAGTACATTTTAAAACCACAGAGGAAGAGTTTTTAAAACAATCTGAATATACCAGTAGCTTAGTAACCAAGAAGAGTAAGATCAGAAAGCCATGGGGCAGCCCCAAACTATAGGCTCCCAGGCAGCTGCCTTTCTAGGACTTTCTCTCTCTCTCTCTCTCTCTCTCTCTCTCTCTCTCTCTCTCTCCACTCAGCTGTCTTGTCTTGACAAGAGACAGATAACAACAGATTTTTAAAAGTAAAATCCTTATCTACACACTTTTCTCCCACACAGACACTTTTCTGGGGTGCCAAGTCGCCACCTCTTGCTCTACAAACAGATCTGTCAATTGACAGAACGGCACATGACCTGCACTTTCGAGATAACTTTCTTACACCTCCCCAACTGTCCATTCTAACTGGGCTCTTACCCTGTGGTGGAATACTTACCATTTTATTTAAGTTTCTTCTAAGACAAGGATTTTTATATGACAGAAACCATATTCTTCTAATTAGGCTTTCAAGGATATCCTGAGCCACAGTGAGACCCTATCTATAAAGAAAACCTGTATTTTGATTATCTTTAAAATAATAAAATATGGCATAAACCATTTATGATTCATTGATTTTTGAGAAAATATTAAAAAGACGAATTTAGAAACTAATTTTGTACATTAGTCACAAGACCCATAGCTCAACCTTTTGGCTCTCCTTACCATCGTTAAAGATAAAATTTCATCTTTTAGATAAAATTTCTCACAGGTTTTCTTTGTTTTTCATTTTCATTTTTGATATGCACCAAAAACTCTTACAAATAGTGTCCACAGCTGGAAAGATGGCTCAGGGGTTAAGACTCTGTCTCATAAGCAGAAGGTCCCGAGATCAGATCCCAGGTCCCACATAAAAATGCCAGGTGGAAACAGCGTCAGCCTGCATTTCTGAATCTCATGGGTGGAACCCGGGAAATCCCAGAGTGAAGCAAGAAGGAGGTAGAAGCAATCCAGGATGATTCCCAAAGTCACCCTTGGTCCTCCACAGGGACACACAGTACACACAGTGCACTCTCTCTCTCTTTCTCTCTCTCTCTCTCTCCCTCTCTCTCACACACACACACTGAGTAAACAAATATATATTTTTAAAAAAATAGTGTCTCAGGTAAATTCTGGTACTAGTGAATTAGTTCTTCCAAACTAGATGAAATGACCTAAAACAATCAAGTATAGTCACATTCTTTACTGATAAGACCACTCCAACTAAAATTAGTGGTTCATAGTATGTTCTTCACAGGAGGAACATTTCCCAGAACAAAACTGGGCTCTCCTCGGCCTGCTGCGTCCTGGGGGAAAGTACAACCATCACCCTCCTGGCAACTGTGGAGCTGAAACACCTGGCTGGGCTGCACCCGCCTTCTGCTAGCTGTGCTGGGGCTTTGGCACTGTGAACTTTTCCCTCCTGAATGCTTCAAACAGCCAAGGATACAACCACTTCTTGCCATTGGGCTCTGGCAGAGATCACGAAAATTAAGAAGGTGGATGGTAACAGAATTCTGACAATCACTAAAAAAAGACCCATGTCTTTCTTTACGTTTTTGTCAAAAGGAAAGAACTTATTTCTACAGACTACCAGTGGCTACTCAAGACATTCTTGAAAAACAATGTTCAAGTCCACACAGCTCCTAGGTACCCGACGAGTTAGTTAAGCATTTCCCTGAAACTCTGAAAAGAAGCAGTCTCTAAGAGAGAAAACTAAAGTTTCAAACCTGCGGTTGTTGCGTTCAGAGGGCTCGGTGGCCCTTTCCGCTCTGGTATGCTTTGGAATCTTTGTGCATAAACGAGTCCTGCAAATCCTTCCAGCATCAGAAACAGCATCACTCACGCAGCTAACCGAATCCTGCTGGCCTCCTGGCTGGTTTGTGGGTTTCGTTTTCGCTGTACCTCCACACATCTCCTGGAGGCCTGAATGATCTTCAGGTTATCTTGACCATCGATGTGGACCAAGACTCAGTCTTGAGATTCCTTTGTTATTTGAGGGATGTTCCGTAGAGACTATTAGTCCTAGTCCAAGCTACCATTTCACTCTCCGTACAGTGTGAGACTAGCTACTTGGCAACGGCCTACCAATTTCCTCTTTTAGAAGATACATATAAAAAAAGGAACATTCATTCATTATGATTTCAAAAGTCAGAGGTATCTATTACATTACAAAACTGTGCTTTCAGCAAACCCATAATAAACGGAGACAAGAACAAATCTCTCTTCCCACTTTTCCTAAGCGCTGTACTCCAGTTAGCAAATGACAAACCACTCAACAGGTCCAGCAGCTTGGGCTGACTCATGCCGTCTGTGCTCAAGCTGGAGTTTATGCAGTCCTCTCGTAACTGGTCACAAGACCTATTCATATGGCTCTGGGCAAATGCAATGACTGGCCTTCAGCTGCAAGGTTGTTCTGACATTGGCCACACCACTCTCTTAATGGCTCTCATGTGAGCAAGTGTCAGCTGATCGTTCTTACTCCGCAACCTTGCAAAACTCTTTCCATTGCAAGACAGGGCGGGCTACCCACAGCAGCCCAAATGCAGACCTTCATACACGGAAGGTGATATGAGGCCCCGGAAGCAAAGTCCCGGCATGCTCGTGCCTTGTTAGCAGTGAAAAATATTAATGATGAAAGACCATTGATACTACGAAGCCAGAACACACTGGCTTCCTGGACATAGTCAGGCTGAGAAAGTCCTGAATTATCAGAGTCCTAGGACAAAAGCAGGTCGATTTTAACTTCTGACAGTAACATACTTCATTTAGAAAATGAGAATTTGGGCTGGAAAAATGGCTCAGGGTTTATTTTGCCTCAAAAGCAAAAGGACCTGAATTCAGGTCCAAAGACCCCATAGAAAAATATTAAGAGGATATGGCAGTAGCCTGTAATTCCAGCCCTGGAAGGCAGAGTCTGGGAAACCTCAGAACAAAGCAATAAGGAAAAAGAGCAACCCAGGATGATTCCCGATGTTACCATTGAGCCTCCACAGGCACATACATATTCAAGTGCCCTCTTGTACACACACTGCGTGCACACACACACACACACACACACACACACACAAACGAGCATGCCTGAACATTCAAAAAAAAAAAAAAAAAGGAAATGTCATTAAATCAGTATGAATCTAGGGATTCATGGAGAAAATGCCTTCCTTTCAGAAGAACTAAATATCAAGTCCCTAAAACAAGTCAAATCTAGAAACAAAACAAACAAACAAAAAGGAACAGCCTCAATTCCTTTCCTTTGGAATTTGGCTGAAGGAAAAAATAACAGATCTCTAAAACCTGTGTCCCTTTGCTCTTTTGATTTCAGTTAATCTTAAATGTATCTTTACATACAACAGTTATACTTCACTCCACAAATATGAGACAAGCTAACAATGCTGGATCCAGCCTTCAATTACCCTATGACAATTGCACATGCTGTATGTGAGACAAGACGTCCCTCTAAAATGAAGAACTAAAAAAGATCTTCATAATACGCCCCCAGAGAAATAAGATCCAGCACACCTGTGACAACATCCTGGCTTCCCTGTGGTCTATGCAAGGCGGCGTCCAGACAGAACCGGATCAGGAGGCTTTAAGTCACTTTTCCCAGAAAGCTTAAAGCTTCACTCTGCCCTGCTATCTAGTCATGGGTTCTTTTTCCCTTGAACTGTCCCTAAAATAACTTTCTGTTTTTAGCAGAGAATCAGGTTGCTTGTGTATTACTAAGATGTTCCCATTCAAGGCAGAGCACAGGCTGTGGCTTAGCTAGTCCATGTTTCCAAGTCACCAGAAATTCAGTCTAATCTCACTTAAGAAATGAAAGAATAGATTCAAGACTGACCAGGAAGTGGCTTTGAAAATGGCGGCTAACATTGAAATGCTAATTTTAAAAATGTCAGGCACAGTTGTCATTTTGTAAAGCCTCCACCTAGACAGGCAGTCATTTTGTCTTCACTTCCTAGTAATCTCAGGCTAATCCTTAACAAGGCCTGAGATCATGAAAGACTGTGACCCCAACCAGGGTTTCTTCTGCCTTCCAAGCTCCCTATCCTTTTCTTCCTCTTCTAGCCATGCTGTCTTAGCGGCTCTCCCTGTCCTCTCTGAGCTTAAGCTCTCTTCTGCTCTAAAGCTCTCTCGCCTTAAGGCTATATTATGGCTTCTTTGGCCACCTGGCCCTCAACTCTAAATAAACTCCTATTGCTTCATCTCGCCCTTGTGCCAGTTTCGTCTTTATTCATGTCCTTCCACATGGTGGCTGCACATGGTTGGGAGTCTCTCTTCATTCCTTCACCCTTTTCCCTCCCTCAACACACATACCCTCAACACACTACTTTTCATGTATAAAAAGTGAATTTGGGACTGAGGAATGGCTGAAGGGTTAAAGTCTTTGCCACAAAGCAAAAAGAACCTGAGGTCTGATCACCAGGTCCCACGTAAAAACAAGAGGCAGTAAAGGGGGTAGCCTGCAGTGCTTGCCCTGGCCTTGGAAGGCAACCCGAAACCCCAGAATAAAGCAACGAGGAGACAGAGCAATCCAGGACGATTCCCAATGTTATTCTTGGGTCTCCACAGGCACACATGCTCACAGTGCCTCCCCCCCACACACACACATACAGTGAATTTGGGGACCAAGATGCAGCACAGCAGGTAGTGTGCTTGCCTAAATTCAATCCCCAGCACCACATGCACTGGGCGTGGTGACACACCCCTGTGACATTGGCATTCAGGGGGTAGTGTCAAGCCAGGCTGGGATTTATCAGACTCCATTGCAAAAGAAAAAGAAGTGAATTCGGGCTTTAAAGCTTTGATCTCTTATCAGATATTTTACTCAGTATATAACTAAAGACTATGAAACGTTTTATGCTGTGTGGGTGGAGGGGGTATAAGATGTCAAGATGGAACTCTAAGGCTCCCCACATACTCAGCAAATATTCTACCACTAAGCTACACCCCCAACTCTGCCATGATACTCTCTAAACATCTGTTCTCTATAGATTTTACTTAGTAGTTTAACTGCAAAGCTGGAATTATGGTCCAAGAATTCTAGGTAACGTTATAAATATATGTATTTTATCACTTACTCAACCAAGCAGTACAACCATTTTAAATAACAAGCAACAAAAATGACATGCTTACAAGGGACATTTGGAAGAAATGTGGACCCAACTTCACTTGGAAGGCATTCTTCTAAGCAGAAACTAAACCCAACAGCTGTCACAGGAAATTCCGGCTCCAGGCCCCCTTCCTAGGCAGCCATCTTTGCCTGTTGGCTATGTCACAGTCATTTCCGCCTTACACTCAATCAGCGCACCTTGTAGCCTCCATTTCCACCCAAACTACTGGACTGACTTACCCCCGGGGTTTCTGATTCAACAGATTCCAGGTGGAGTTGGTGAGCACACACTGTCAACACGTTCTAGGACGCTGCTGGCTGAAGAAACTGCACGCCAGAAAAATCACTCCTTCAAACAAAAATTCTGCCTTCCGCATGGAAACTTTCCTGATGATCTGGGCTTCAGTTCTTTGGATTCTTCTATAATAATTTAAGTTCACTTTTAACATCTAATACATAATCATTTTACTACACTATATATATTTATGATTGTTGTGTAGATTATCTGGGTCTTGTTATTCTTAGTACCACAATGGGATTTTTTTCACCTGGTAAATGTCCAACAGAAACTTCTTGATTAGCTTAAGAACCCTTAATATTTGATTAAAATCACAACACTAATCAACTTGTTACAAGTAGTATATATTGCAATTACTCTGCATGGCTGCCAAAAAATTCCTAACACAATGGGTTACAGGAGCATGGGGCTTTATTTTGGCCCATGATTGTCTAGTTGCAGTTGTTAGTGCAGCGTGGCAGGAGAGACCATAATAACACCAGGAGGCTAATGAACTGGCCACACCATAGTCTGCCCAGATATGCCAAGATATACTGAACGGGCTCCAGTCATCTCTCCCTGCCCTGGGAATGGTCCCACCCACCATGAGCGGGGTCTTTTCACATCAACTGGACAATCTCCTGCAGGCTTGTTTAGGGCTTGACTTAACTATTGATTCCTCATAGATATACCCAAAACTCTCCTGCCCTTGTCAAATTGGTACACCCACACACACCTTTACATATATCATTGTATGCCTCTATGGCGGTGCAGTCCTCGGGCTGTGAGCAGGTGACAGCTTGAATGTGCACAGGCTCCACATCTTCCCTTTGGTGACCATAGCAAAGTTCCCACAGTGGTTTCAAAATCCTGTGGTTACGCCAACCAATGTGACTACAGCACATTTTAAGAGAAAGGGCATATAGAATTTCAAAAAAGTAAAAGTGACATTTCTGTTTTTTCTTCTCCTCATCCTATAGCTCGAAAATGTGATCAAATACATTAGAGATGCATATCAAAACCGTAACTATCACATTTAAAATAGATGCTTCTGTTCTACTCCAAATTTCTTCACGTTTAAATGAGAACTTAAATTTTTTCAGTAGATGAAAACAACTGTATCAACACAACCATTTCTAAGAGACATATGAACAGTTCACAGGGTAGAGGTAAGATCAAATCTTCTAGAACCTACTCTATCCTCTCCCTCAACCTAGCCTCCCTGTATCTCAAATCCCTTTCCTGCAGGTATCCACACTGCTATTGTCGTTATCATGCTGAATGCCCTACTCCTGAATATGAAAAGCACATATATTAATTATGATCAACCTTATTTGTTTGCAGCCCTCCTCAGGGCTAAACTCTCTATTTCAGTCCACAGTTCATCTATGTATTACTGACAGTAACTTGGATTATCCAATGTTACACACTTAGGAAAGCTGTAACCACTGTCCAGACTCCCATAGTTCAGATGTAGCTCAGCACGCTGCCTGAAACTCCAGGACCACCCCAGACCTTCTCGAAGCACAGATGACCTTCATGAGATGCTGGAAAGGAGGGCCAGAGAACACAAGATAGGATGAATCCTTGCCTATGGGTCCAAAATTCGAATGCTGGGGACTGAACCCAGGACCTCACTCCTGAACCACACCCCCAGCTTCTCAGTTGCTAAGGTTGCTATGGTACTGTTTCTTCTGGTATCCTACACAAGAATGCCATAATAGTATTTAGCAAGGTAGCAAGTTACTTAAGAATCCAGATCAACCAGCACACTGCTTCCTGTCCTGTGTAGATTCCTCCTAAACCATTCAGTGTGATGCTCTGGTCCAGATTCTACTCTGAGACTGAATGCCCAAGAAAGGACAACTTCTAGGCCCAATGTCGAGCTGAGAGATTAAAATCAGGAAATTTTCAAGCTAAGTTCAGGTACAGACTTAACATTCTTTCAGTCTCACATCTTTTGGATAGACAGGAAGCAGTAATCACAATATGTACTGAAATTCTAAGTCAGTCACTGTTAAGTAATAGAATGGAATATAAAAAAACAAACTAAGGCCTGGCTCAGCTCCCCCAAAATTCAACCTAATCACATTCAGTGAATCTATTTAAATAATCTCTCTCTCTGCAAATTCACATTACTTTAAAAAGAAACAACCAAAATACTGGATCCACATTATCACAGTCAACCCTATACAGGCTGATTCCTTCTCTTTTACAATGCCTTCTCCATACCCAGGAACAACTGCTTTCAACTCCTTCCAATTGTAATTTTCAAAATGTAGTCTCCAAGAGCAGACACTTGCTATCTAAATGCTATTTATGCCATCTAATGGTATAAACATGGTGTTCTTGGATAGGACCTCGGATAAGGTAAAAGTAGACACAGGATGCCAATTCTTATCTCCTTATTGGTGCTTCAAGGAACCATCAAGCAGAACGTGCACACTTTGTATGTAAACTATTTGTGGAGCAACCATGAGGACTCAAGTTTGAGTCCTTAAAAAAAAAACAGGCACCGGAGCACGTGCCTAAAGTCCCAGTGCTGGGATAGAGAGAAAGCAGAATCCTGGGGTTTGCTGGACAGCCAGGTTAGCCAAATAATTGAACTCCAGGTTCAGGTGGGTGACCACTGCTCAAAAAAGGAGGCGCTGAGTGATTGAAGTGGCCTCCATGAACACAACCACCCACACGCACACACACACATACACACACACTCGATTCAAGATTATCCTTGGCTACACAGAAGTTCAAGATCACTGTGGCTCAAGAGACCCAGTCTCAACAAAAGGGGACTGGTAGAGATGTAGCTCATTGAGAGAATGTTTGCCAGACATGTATGAACTCTGGCTTAACCCTAGTACCACTGGGCATAATGGTGTGGGCTTATAATCCTAGCACTTGAGAGGTAGAAATAGGAAGATTGGAAGTTCAAAGTCAGCTACATACAGAGTCTGATGTAAACCTGGGCCATGCAAGGTCCTGTCTCAAAACAGAGGTAGGGCCTATAGCAAGCAGACTAAGATCCAGAAGTATAAGAGCTTTATTATACCACAGTGTGGTTTGGGGAAGGATTTTAGAAATGGATTGGGAATTGGAACAATACAGGTCAGACGTGTGATCAGAAGTAGTCATTCTTAACTACTAAGCAGTAGATCCTCACAATGCCAGTCCAATGTGCAATCACAAAATAACACATGTACCCTATCTGTGCCTACCACATACCTGATACTTTTGCAACTCATCAGTCAAGCTTGCCCATCAGGAAACTTGGAATATGTACAAACTGTGTTGTACTACGTAGATAATACCTAAAGTCACCGAATGCTATTTTGTACCAAGGAGTGCCCTCTGTGTTTCTTGTAATTGTAGGCAGCAAGGATAGTGATATCTTCTTTTAGCAGATGAGGAGAATAAAGCACTGAAAGGTAAAGAATAGCTGGGTGTTTGATGCACATAGGTAGTTGCAGCTTCTGAGAGGAGGGTCACAAGTTTAAAGCCTATCAGGTCTTCAAAACAAGTTCAAAACCAACCTGGGAAATGTAGTGAGACCTTAACTCAAAAGTTAAAAATGGGGGCTGGAGAGAAGGCTCAGGAATTAAGACTCTGCCTCGAAGGAGAAGGTCCTGAGTTCAGATACCAGGTCCCAAGTAAAAACACCAGGTGGGGCTGGAGAAGTGGCTCAGGGGTTAAGCCTCCGCCTTGCAGGCGGAAGGTCCTGAGTTCGGATCCCAGATCCCACGTATAGACTCCAGGCGGAAGCGGGGGTGGCCTGCGCTTCTGGCCCTGGTAGGGCGGAGCCTGTGAATCCCGGGGCAGAAGGAGGTGGAGGCGTCCATGGTGTTTCGCGAATTCGTCCGTGGTTCTACAGACACACACACAGACACGCGCGCGCACATACACACGCACATGCGCACAGTTGAATAAATAATAATAAAAAAAAAATTTTTTAAAAACACCAGGTGGAAATGGCTGTGATCTGCACTTCTAGTCCTGATGGGTGGAGCCTGGAAAATCCCAGAGCACAGCAAAAAGGAGATAAGAGCAATCCATGATGATTCCTAAAGTCATCCTTGGGCTTCCACAGGAACCTTTCTCTCTCTCTCTCTCTCTCTCACACACACACACACACACACGCACACACACACACACACGCGCACACACAAATAAATAAAGCTTTTTAAAAAGTTAAAAATGGACTGAGTATGTCACTGAGAGGTAGAGACTGGCCTACGTGTCTGGCACACACATAGACTCCATCAAGACCCTGGGTTCAATCTCTAGCACTATGAAAGACTAGGAGGGGAAAAGAGAGATGGGGGGATAAGAAGTGCAGAGAAGAGAGAGAAGACAAGGGAAAACTGAGGTAAGGAGAGGGAGGGAGGAAGGGAAAGAGAGGGAGGGAAGAAGGGAGAGGGAGGGACAAAGGAAAAGGAAGGAAGGAAGGAAGGGAGGGAGGGAGGGACAAACTGGCCCAGAATAGGTGGCATGTCACATGTCATTATCAGGGCCAGGTTGTAAAACAGGTACATGGTCCAGGAGTGAGCACAATGCTGGTCCTCAGAATGTTCTGTCCAGGTGTCGGGAGGAGGTGGTGAAATCACCAACAAATGAAGTCAAATTTTGTTCCCACTACCTTGAACCCTTTGCCACTTGGGTTCTGTCCAATGCAGGCCTCCGAGGACAAAGCCCCAGTCATATGCTCTGTGCGTGACTAAGCCATGAACCCTCCTTGCTCTCCTGTAAACAATCCTGTGCAGAAGCCAAGCACACCAGCACACCAGAGCATCTGCTCCCCAACACTTGATATGCCCCGCCCAACATGAAGCTAGGGTGCAGAATCTTCACCAAGGATCTTTCTCTCCCCCTCCTCTTCCTAGATCTCTCCTCCTTTCTCTCTCTCTTTCTCTCTCATGTCCTTTTCTCTCCTTTATCTCTCTCCCTCCCTCCATACAAAGTTAATTTAATAGGTATTGAAATCATGTTATTCTTGTTTTCACTTAAAATAGGTATTTTTGATTTTTTTCTAAATGTTAAACACACCTATATGAAAGTACTTATCGATTTTAAATATTTTTCTTTTTATTTACCATTCTAGAATTCTCCTACATATAACATAGAAATATACCTTCCTAAGAGATATTTTACTTTCAGATTCAAATAAAAGGGGCAGAGAACACGGGTCAGTAGAAATCATGCTTAGCATGATCAGGACCCTGGGTTCAATCCTCAACATCAAATTTTTAAAAAGCTACAGGAAAATTCAAGATGATTTTGACTCCTGAATCCATGCTCTGGGAACAGAGAAGGCTGTGAGTTCAAATCCAGCCTAGGTTATATGGAGTGTTCAAGGCCAGTCTAAATCACACAGCTACCTAGAGAGACCGTCTCAAAACACACGAAAGATAAACTGTAATTCCTAATTTGGATCTAGATTATTCTCCTCCCAGGCATCCATACTTTGAACAGCAAATCAGCATACCAGAGATGTTCCGTAACTAAAGGACGGCATGTCTTTATAAACATCTATGAAACACAAAAAACTTCTTACATTACAATGCTAAATAAAAAGAGCAGAATTCACAATTACATGTGCACGTTGAGATCAAGTGTACTTAAGCGTGTAGAGAAATAGAAGTAAATATGAACATATCTTTAGGAGGCATGCTAAGAGTACATTCTTTTTATTTTCTATTTTCTCCAATGTTTTATGCACTACACTTCTGACTCTCGAAGGTATAGTCTGGGAAACTCCAGAGCAAAGCACAAAGAGGTAGAGTAATCCAGGATGATTCCAGAAGTCACCCTTGAGCCATCACAGGCGCACACCAGTGCCCTCTGATACACACAGACATATATACACACACATGCCAAAAATAAAAATAAAAATAAAGAAAAAGAGTGAAAATACTAGACTGATTAAAAAAATAATAATAAAGCACTTGCTCTGTAAAGGCATGATTCTAACCATACTAAGTTCTTTTCTTTAACATATTTGTTCCCCCTAATATTTACAAAAGCCACCAACAGTGTATCACTGAAGCGATCCCCCTTATGAAGTACACAACTAAAAACAAAACTCCACAATTCCTTTTATTTGGCGACTGTTTAGTATTAAGCAGAAACAATACACGCAAGATAGTCACTTATCTGGGAAGCAGCAGCAGACTGACCACACAAAGACAAGGGGTGCCAGGGGACTCCAAGAGGTCCCCAGCCCAGCAAACAGAAGCCTGCCGAGAGCCACCATACAGCAGAGTGTGACGGTCTCACACTCGAACTCTAACACAAAAAAGCAGCAGCCAAGCAGGACTGCTTGAGAGTTATCTAAGACTTGGACGTGACTCTGCAAGAGGCACTGTCTCACAAAGGGGCTTCATCCTTGTAAACTTCCAGATTTTAGACAAGGCATTTTATATAAGGACCTCCTTGACTTTTTCTTTAAAGTTCCAGCATCGAATCTCAATCTATAACTTTTTTGTTTTACGTGTGATTTTCTTTTTACAGCTCATTCCCAGGTTTCACGGAAATCAGCAGCCTTATTTATGATGACCAACGGTTAGAAAACATTAGCAACCCAAGATTCCATAACTTTTAAAGTTTAACTGTGAAGTCTAGCTAGCTGCCATGAGTATTTGGACCTTAGCAGGGGTATTGGCAGTCTAGACCTGCTTAGAAAGGTGGGTCAGGTAGAGGCTATTGTGGCTGGAATCATTCATGGGGCTTTCTCATTGCATATCATGGGAGCAGGCCCACAGTCATACGGTACCACAGAAGAACCCTGGAGAACATCTGTAGACAGACAGACAGATGATAGAGATATAGTATAACTAAGGAAGACCTTGAAGCCTCTGACCCTCTTCTTCCCAGTACTGGGATTATAGACATAAACCACCATGGCCAACACCATCACCATCTTTATTCTTACTGGAATCCTATCATTCAGGAAAAGCATGTATGGAAAATGCAAAAGTTTCTACTGCAGAGTCTCCAAGTCCCTTTTATGCGGCCAAAACCCAACAGATGCACCACTGATGCTTGGCAGCAGGCAGCATGTAAGCAGAGCTGCACAGCCAGGATCTTGAGATGCACAGTACTGGAAGCAGCAGTTCACGCGCTCCAGCCACGGTCAGTTTTCATCCCAGCCTGCTGATGAAGAAAGCCCTCTGGACAAGCCTTCTCGATCTGCTCAGCCCTCCATGCCCTTTCTTAGACTTGGTTCAGGTCAATGTACATCTGTCCCACCCGAGACTGGTAACCAAGTCTTCCGGGAGAAGAGTTTTTTAACTTGGGAGAGGGATGGAATACAGGGCTTTCTCCACTGGAGATACGAACTATAGATTGAGTTTTTGGGTGCTTTAGTGTCTTGTTTATTTGTTTACTATTTGATTGTTTTCTTTTGGACTTCTCAGAGAGGGTCTTAGGTTGTCTGGGCTGGCCTTAAACTTGTTATGTAGCTGAGGATGAATCTCTCCTCTGTCTCTGCCTCCATCTCTCAGGTGCTAAGCATCCATGTTCCACCAGGCCTGTTAGAATTCATTATACAGGGACTCATTGTGCAGTCCAGCCTGGCTACATGAGACCCTGACTCAGAAACCAAATAAATAAATGTTTTAACAGATGTAACTCTTTCTCGTTCTCCTTCTATTTTAGTTTTTACTGGTTGTAACAATGATTTCTATCACAATAGAGCACAAATCAAAAGCTTCATATGTAATATATTTATCACTGACAAATTAAATAAGAAAGACTATCACAGTGCTCTAAGAGTTTTAATAGCCACAAAATCTAAATATGCTGCTTGGGAGTGGGTAGAAAGCTCGTTCTGGGAAGAGAACACGGGGAAAGGATGTTTAGCTCTGAATCAGCAGGCGCTCACTTCTCTGAGTAAGTTCCTCATGGTAAGTGTGCATACCAGGAACTCAGCAGATACTGCGTCAGACAAGTAGCACCACGGCTGGGGTCCTGCTGCGCCCGGGTCATGCTACAAGGCAAGCTCTATCAAGTTCTGGCCTCCTCACTCACTAGCCACGTGACTAAAGAAAGCCACTCAGCTGCTCCGCTTCCTCAGCTGTGAATAAACCATGATGATGATGATAATGCTTACTCTACTTAACGCCATTGAAAACACTAAGTGTGAGCATGTGAGAATCCTTTTGAAAAGCTATGGAGCTCCAGACAAACATTATGTACTGTTTTTTTTTTATATATATTTACAAAAGTATGCACCAAAGTACACGCTGTCCTCTCTGAGTTAATAAGCTCAGAGCTGACAGCATGGTATTTGCAGGACCCAAAGCCAAAATAAACAGCTGGCCACAATGACATCTGGCGAGTGATTTTAACAAAATCAATTACCTCCCCACCCTTTTTCCAATCTCTCAAAACACAGCAATCCTCTCTGGAAGCTCTAAGCAATTAAAGAATTCAAATAGACTGCAAAGTCCCTAAGGAACAGTGAAATAAAAAACAAATTAATAAAAGTTAATATGGATACAAAATAATTAGCCTCCAAGTTCAAATAAGGCATCCATTGACATGCTCTTTTCAATCTACACCAATCACGTCCATGCCCTTTCTAAAATACCTTCTGTGTAACTTCCCAAGCCACATCTTGTAAACTTGTTCAGGAACACGAGCAACAGTCATCTTTTCTGTAAAAATTTCTTTTCCATGATGGCCAGTGTTGAAAACATTTCGACCTCTGTAACAGGACGCCTGAAGGGGGTCTGAGGGACTGTCTATGAGTTTCTCAGTTCTCAGAACCAAAAACCTCTGTAGGCAGAGCCATGCTTCCACTTTTCTCTTTGGCCATACTTTAGAACAAGTGCGCCTGTGTCTTACATATAGCCCTAAGCCAGTTTGCATAAGAACAGCTGCTGGCTGTACACGGTTCCCATAAAAGAATGTGTAAAAGTAATCTTGGATCTGCATTTTTTCCATAAATGGTTTTCAAACCTTAGTGTTTTGGCTGACATTATGGAATCTTTCTTCACATCTCACCAGATACCAGAAGGTTACAGCATCCTTAATGAATTCCTGAGCCAGGTAAGGAGCTTCTCCTGAACGTAGACTAAAATCTTACTGATTAACTTTTTTTTTCTTTTGCCCAGGTTGGCCCCAAATTCCCAACTGTCCCTGCCTGAGTTCCCAAGTCCTGGGATTCCAGGCATGCACCACCATGACTGGTTTGCTTAGAGGACATGTAGATTCAGATCAGTCATACTCCAAGCACCACCAACCGCAGGTAACCATGGCATTGAATTGGGCAGCTCAGCTCTCTGAAACTTTAGAATTACAATGGTTGAGTGGCATATGATTGGCTGCTTTCCATTTCTAAAATCCATCACCAAGACCAGTAAGAAAAGACAGAGAATCTAATGCAATGGCCAATGGGAAAGATTTAGATGGTTAAAATCCTGGGTCTGAAGCTACCAGTGAACCCTAAAGACAGTCAAGAGGAACCTGTCTCCCCAACCCCCACAAAGAAAGAACCAAGAGGAATCACTTCTATTTGCTAAACCGTAAGTCTGAACATTCTCCAACTTTAAATGCTATAATAACGAAAATCACATGAGAAGGAACTGAAATTTAAAGAGCATGAGATTGAAAGTCTACATAGAAACGTCAGACTCACTGTCCACCAGAAACAGAAAAAAAAAAAACATTTCCGGGGATCACCCCACCTTCCTCTCTTCCTTTCCCTGCATCCAAGCATGAGCAAGGCCAGCTCTTCCTCAGTCCTTTGCCTAGAACAAAAGGGTGGGACTTACAAACAAAAAAGGCACATCACACTCCATGTAGTAAATAAAGAGTCTTGAATTCATGTGATGCTTGGTACAGGTGTCCTTAAACCTGTTCTCCCACCAGCGTCTCTCTGAGATCTCGCCTTAAGGCTCCTAGAATCTCCAGAAATATGACTACAGCTTTGTGAGTGCTCTGGGCCCTTGGATCCACACTGTGAACTCTGGTGAGTGGCCTATGCAACAATAACTGCACTGCCTTCTTTAATGGCCTTCCTTGGTCTCCTTCAATGCCTGTAGGGCTGACTGGAGCTTCCATCTTTAACATCGATCTAATTCTCTCCAAGCCTTCCCTTTTACTTTGCATAATCTTGCAGACCCTGGCAATTTCCTTTGTCAGACTCCTCCGGACCAGCATGACCACACCTGCATCCCAGCTCCCTGGAGATAGAGACTGGATGCCCAGAAGTGCAAAGGTCATCTTCGGCTAAGCAGGCCAGTCTGGGCTATCAGAGGCCCTGCATCAACACAAAGCAATTTTCATTATTTGAAGCAGTTACAAAGTTATTAAGAGGACTGGAGAGATGGTTCAGGGGTGATGGCTCAGGGGTTAAGATTCTATCTCACAAATAGGAGGACCTGAGTTCAGATTTCGAGTCCCAAGTAAAAACCCCAGATGGAAATGGCAGTGACCTGTATCTGGCTCTGGAAGGCTGAGCCTGGGAAATCTCAGAGCAAAGCAAAAAGGAGGTAAAAGCAGTCCAGGATGACTCCCTAAATTATCCTTGGTCCTCCACAGGGACACACAACACAGAGTCCTTTGATATTTCTCTGTCTCTGTCTCTCTCTCTGTCTTTCTGTCTCTCTCTGTCTCTTTGTCTCACTCATTCTCTCATACACACAAACATGACTGAACAAGTTAATAAGTAAAAACAAAGTCACTAAGAACAATGAATTTGTGATAAACCTGATTACAAAATTTTATCCTGATTACGCGTATGTGCAACCTTTTTCATAGGTTTTTTGGTTTTATTAATATGCAAACTTTTTACTGTACATTTCTATTTTAAAAATTCCTTAAAGCACACTTACTTAAAGTACACTTGACTAACATCAAACTCATAGCTAACAGACCTGGATCATGGCATAACCATGCTTATCTAACACAATGTGGTAACAACACAACTTTCTTGGGCTTAAGAACATCAGACGCATGTTGATGCAACAGGTGAGGCCATTTTAAATAGAAAGGCAGGGGGAAAAGACATGAAATCCAGCTGCCTCTTACATCCTTGTCATTGTCCCCATGGGTCAGTGCAGTTCTATCTTTGTCCAAGAGGCTTAAGTGTCTGTGGAGTGCTCCACCTTAACCAGGGCATGGAAGCTGGCCTGCCTCACCCAAGGCTTAGGAAACACTGAGGAAGACGGGGCAGAAAGTATGTAAGAGCCAGAGTGGGGAGGGGTGATGCCAAATAACTTTCTGGAGCACACCCATGAACTCACTGCAGCTGTGTCTACTTCCACAAGAACTGCACAAGTTGGGCCAGTGAACATTTTATCATGGAAGCCCTCATAAGTGTGACCCCACCAAGGAGAGCCACTTTCTTCAGTGGATACATCATCCACACTTCAGCAAGTGCCTAGGCACACAGTAACCCAGGCATGAGGCGACCCTCATGAAACACACACACACACACACACACACACACACACACACACACACACACACACACGGAAAGTTGGAGGAAAGTGGTTGGGAAGAAGGTTTTCAATGGGAGAAGGAGGGGAAGTGGGATCGGATAATATAGGTGAAGTTTGCAGTCTGAAACAGTCGTTGTATTCATAAATGAAACTGTCAAAGAATAAAAAAATATAAAATTGTGAAGAATACATGTCTGTATCTGGAGAGGTGAAATGGGCAGAGAGATCACCTTGCTTGATCCCAGTAGGAAACTTGCAAGGTATTGTATACTCATTTTGCTGCTCCGAATATCTGCAAATGCATAAGAAGGCTGAGAATATTAAATTTTAGTATATAAGTGAAATAATAAAAATTAGCTATAGGTTTTTTGGTTTTTAGTTTGTTAACTAAACTGTAGGTTCTCTGAAAGATTGCATCTCATTCCTCCATGTCTTGTTAGTGTTTGTGACATTAAGGGCATTCAATAAATGTTTGTTAGCAAGAACTATATCCATATTCAACTCTTCCTCCTCTTACAAGAAAAAGTTTTGCTTCCTAGATGAAGAAGACGGATGAATCCAGATCTCTGGCTATTAATATGCAAGGCTCCATCAGCTGTCCCTGCTACAGCCACTTTTACCTATTTCAGAACTTTCTGTGTGTGTCATGAATAACACTTAGGATTACACGTATGTGCAACCTTTTTCATTTACAAAATGCAGCAAGTATGGAGGAAATGAAAAACAGGGAGAGGTCAGTACTGACAGTAGCTTCCCTACTGTCAGTCTGTAAATTCATCGTAAACAATAACAGAAAGAATCTCCCATGCTTCCACAGGAGCTGGTCACAGGTAAAATTCCTCATGCTGCAAATATACTGTTGCAGTTTGTCTGCAGGTGGTTGATAAATTCAAGACCAAAGAGCTTAGGGAAGCAAGATTTTACTCTTTCTTAGAATTCTCTATTACAGTTCTTGTGACTGTGATAGTTCATGTGACGAGAGAGTTCACACTAGCACCAGGAGCCAAGGGAACTGACCACACCGTAGCCACAGGACTGCTGAAAGAAGGGCAAACTTCACTTGCCAGACTACAAGTGTGCCAAAATCTGCTAAACTACTGAACTTGCTCCAGCTATCTTCTCCTCCTGCCTGGGAATAGTCCCACCCACCATGGGCTGGGCCTTCCCATAGTAATAAGACAATTTCCTGCAGACCTGCTCAGGGCTTACCTCAACTATAAATTCTTCACAGATGTGCCAAAGGCCAAATCTTCAATTATCAAGATGACACCTATGTTTAACTAGTACATACACCAACCCTGCTTGGAATGCTTGTTGACATTAAAGATAAAAATGAGACTATAGGGAAAACTAGAAGGAATACTGTCCAGGGATGTTTGGGGGAAAACATAGACTCATATATTTAAAAAAAAAAAAAACAAAAACTGTCCACTTTAACACCCTTCCCCCTTGGGCTAGGGTCTCAGAAACTGGCAAACAAATTCTAATTGTGACTTAGGTATAGAAAACCATACAAACCCTGGCCCTGGCAGCACACACCTATAATCCCAGTATTCCAGAGGTAGAGACAGAAGGATCATAAATTCACAATTATCCCTAACTGCACAGAAAGTCTGAGGTCAGCCTGCGCTTACTGGAAAACACTAATCTGCAAAAGAAACCACACAACCACAAAAAAAAAGTGAGAAATGAGGGAATAAAAGAATAAAAAAAGAATGAAGCACCCTCCCAAACTCAAGAGCTCTAATCGTCTAGAAATGCTCTGGGCCACCTGCACAGCCTCCTGTGGCCACTTCTTGGTGCAGTCAGCTCCCACTGGACAGCTTGTGGCAAACCAGGGGATAAACCACAAACTAACTCCAGGCATCTCATTCTGTTCTCCAGCAAGTCACTGCAAATGGAGTATGGCATGTGCTTCGGGATGAAGAGAAAATGTAGAAACTAGAGTTAACAGACTATAGAACTAGACTATCTCCTTCTCAAAGCCAGGTCCAGCAACTTGAATCTTCCCTGCCTTTCTGTGACCCATCTTGTCTGCTGGGATGAACCCCCTTTCAGAAGGGGGACTGTTCTATACAATAGAGTTAGGCAGTTTTGGAGCAGCTATGCTGGAACGGTCTCTGAAGGTCTTGGACCGCCATTCCCCACTGCTGGGATTACCCTGCAGGAACACACACACACACACACACACACACACACACACACACACACACCCCTTAGGGAGGAACTGACTCCTATCCTCCACAGACATAAGGTGGCCAACTTCCCCCAAACCTTTGCTTATGAAAGAATACGGAGATTAGTTCTCCTTTACAGACATATCCTACCTGGAAGTCGGACACATGATCTACTACTGGGTTGGGCCCCAAGATGAGCTAACCAAGTAAAAAAAGCCATTTTTCCCAGGCCTTGCCCAAGTGTATGACTATACCTGACCCTGGCAGGCTTCTTTGGCAATTGCCCCTCATGCCACTCCACATCTGGAGTCCAGGAGTCTATGAGTTCTTTTCCAGCTCCTTGTCCCTCATGGATTCCATGCCTGGAGTCTATGAGTTCCATTCTTTCTCTCTTCTGATAAACTCTACCTTAATCTTCTAAGTGTGTTCCGTTCTCAATCTTCCACTCCGAACACAAGAATCTGGATACATACAGATCCCTTGAGAGTGACCTCGCAACAAAGGAAGGCTAGATCTGGCTAGGTCCTGCTGGGTATCCTCGCCCAGTCTATCAGCATTAGCTCATATCTTTTGTCTAATTAAGGCAGGATTAGAGCAGTTGTGCTAGGATGGGTCTCTAAAGGTCTTTAAATGTCTTTCAAATTCCCGAAGGCCACCTCTCCCCCTCCCCACTGCTGGGATCTCCCTGAAGGAACACCCCTGCTGAGGAACTGACTCCAGTTGGCTAAGACAGCCAACTTCCCTATGAAAGGATTATGAAGATGATCTTGATCTCTAGCCCCATGTGGGCCCAGGAGCAACGGGGTAGGGCCCCAGTGGGAGGTAACCAATGAGAAAAAGCCAGTTTCCCAGGTTTGCTTAGATGTACAAATATTCCTGATCCTGGCAGCCATCTTTGGCGCCCTAGCCCCTCATGGCACTCAGAGTGCCATGAGTTCTTTTCCAGCTGCCTGCTTCTCGTGGATTCCATGCCTGGGGCCCATGAGTTCTCCGGAACACTTGTCCCTCATGGCGCCTGTCCCTCATGGTACTTAGGATGCCTGGGGTTCAGGAGTTCTCCCAGGCGTCTGCCCCTCATGGCACTAGTGTCATGAGTCTGTTTCTAGCTACTTGCCTCTCATGGATTCCATGGCACTCCGTGTCTGGAGTCCATGAGTTCCAGCCTTTCTCTCCTCTAATAAACTCTTCCTTAATCCTCTACATGTGTTCTGGTTTCAATCTTTGACTCTGGAACACAAGAATCCTGCAACATTGGGACATTCATTCCCACAACATTTGGCCCCTGAACAGGGAGGGACCCTGTAACATTTGATCAAACTGTTCCTATAACATTTGGCGACTCAGACGGGACATTTGACAAACAGAGGAAAGACTGTCCCTACAACACAATCACACGTAAACACCCTCCCCATGCTTCCAACCTGCCTACACAATAAAGTTCCCATAAAAACCTTCAAAGAGCAAGTCTCAGAGAGCTGTCATCTGCAGGGAGGAATGCTGGGCCTGGCCTTCAGCTTGTGGGGTCCCACAGGCCTTCAGGGGGACATTCTTAGTGTCAGGGCTGAACTGGATCCAGTGAGTCCAGAGCCTTCTACCACTGCAGAACTGGTTTCTTACTCTTGGTTTGTGGGAAAAAGAGCCACTGTGTTAAGGTGACACATATTGTAAGAAGTCTAGCAGAACTGCCCTAGAATGAGTTGTTTTTCTCGACAGAGGGTCCTACACGTTCATTTCCACGTTTAGTGCTAGAGCACAAAGCACATTCAGAAGCATTCCTATAAAGAGTGGTGTGAGGACTTGGCCATTCCACAAACCCGCCATTCTTATAAGTGAGTCATGAGGTAAGAAACACATACATAACCCTGAGAGGCAGAGGGTACGAAATATGGCTGTGAAGCCTAGTTTGGGGTCAGCTAATCTTAACTTTTCAACTGCTGTCTCTGGAAAAATCTGATAGACATTCAGCAACCAAGAGTCACTTTCACTCTTCCACTTCTCAGCTAAAGAAAAAGGAAGATCCACAGCAAGCCTCACCCTCAGCTAGAACACCTCCCCCAGCCCCACAGCTGGAAAAGCCAGGCTCCCCCACCATCCTCTGTTTCCATTCTTGTGGAAAGACTGAGCATCCGAGGTGAAAAGGCCAAGTGGCTTCTGCCCACTGTGGCCCCAGCTCTCCTGATACCACTAAAACTGAATGCTAGGAAATCCTGCGCGCGTATAGCCAAGAAGGCAGGAAGGCCAGCCCAATAGCCAGCTGAACGAGACTGTGGTGGGGATCCACTGTGCTCCTCCCGCGTCCAGCCTGTTCCACGGAGCAGCTTCGACCCTCAGTTGAAGCACAGCAGCTGCTCTCTCAATGCTTCCTGCCACGTGGAGAAGCTCCTCCGCCACATGCTCCCGTGGCCATGATGTCACCCAAGCACACAAGGCCTAGCAACCACGAACCCTTTGAAACTGTGTGCCAACAACTCTTTCCTACCTTGCTTCCAGAAACCTGGTCACTGTAACTAACACAGTGACGTCTCAAAAATCTAGTTTGCTTCTTTTTTGGCTTTTTGAGAAAGTGTTTTGCTACTTATACTGAAACTTGTTAGTAGACCAGGCTGACCTCAAACTTAATAGCAATCCTTCTGCCTCTGCATCCTAGTTTTGATATTATAGGCATGCATCACCACACCTAGTCCACATAGAGTGTTTTAACTTTGGAGTTAAAAAAAAAAAAAAAAGAGGGTTTCCCATACTGAATAGCCACTTCCACCAGAAGGGAATAAAATATACAAACAATTGTGTGTTAGAATTCCAGAAACTTCCATGAAGAAATCTAGATCTAGCTAGGTGATGGATAATCTTCTCTATTAGGTGCCTTCTCCCAGAAATACTTTGGAATTTGAATTGAAGGAATACAGAGACTATTGTTTTATCCTCAAGGAAAACTGAGTGATAACTCACTAATGATATCTCTGGAATAAAGCTCTGCAGATTTATAGTGAGCCGAAGGCCCAGTATCTAAAATCACCAAATGCCAGGGTATAGCCCAGTGGCAAAACATATGCTGGCATATGTGAGACCCTGAATTCAACCCCCATCCTCAATAAGATAACACAGAAAGGGACACAAGTTAGATACATCTTATCAATACCTTAGCTAGCATCAACAAACTCTGCAGTCTGCTGAGTGGAGCGTGGTTCTCGATATAGTTTGGAAACAGAAAAGACACAGACCTCTCCCCAAGATTGTCCAAGCAGTGAACAAGTGCTGGAAAAGACTCCCTCGGAACTGCCTACGTCAGGCAGTGAGACCCAGGGACACAGCTTTCACGAATCACCACTCGTGTTCCTATAAACAAACCAATAAATTCATCCATTCGCTAAGCTAGAAACTGGGTACAACGGTTCCTTTGATCTGTCCCTGTGCCCAATCTGGGGTGAATAGAAGCTCAAAAGAAGCTAAGGCAGGATTAGAACAGCTATGCTGGGATGGGTCTCTTAGGTCTCTGATGGTCTTTGGAATTCCTGAAGGTCACCCCCCCACACACTGCTGGGATCATCCTGAAAGAACACCTCTGCTGAGGAACTGACTCCGATCCTCCCAGAGATAAGATGGCCAACTTACCTATGAAGGGATTATGGAGATGAGCTCTCCATATACAGCAAACAACTTGATGTCTAGCCCTATGGGCCCAGGATCAACTGGGTTGGACCCCAATGAGAAGTGACCAATGAGAAAGAGCCCTTTTTCCGGGCTTGCCTAGGGGTACAAATATGCCTGACCCTGCAGCCATCTTTGTTGCCCTAGCCCCTTATGGCACTTGGAGTTCTCCCAGGCACCTGCCCCTCAGGGCGCTCTAGTGCCATGAGTCTGTTTCTAGCTGCCTGCCTCTCGTGGATTCCATGGATTCTATAGGGCACCCTAGTCCCTCATGGCACTCCACATCTGGAGCCCATGAGTTCCAGCCTTTCTCTCCTCTAATAAACTCTACCTTAATCCTTTACACGTGTTCTGGTTTCAATCTTCAACTCTGGAAAACAGGAATCCTGCATCATTGGGACGGTCATTCCTGTAATATTTGGCCCCTGTAACATCTGGCGAGACTGTTCCCAGCACAACAACATGCTGATTTAGCAAGCAGATCACAGCCAGCTCAGTATACCTCACACTGCTGCTGTGCTAAAAACAGTATTAACTTGAATGGTCCCAACTATAAAACTTGCTACTTGGCAGGAGTAAAAAAATACAAGAAGCCAGGCACCCCGAGGGGGGGGAGTGCATTTCTGTAATCTCAGCAGAGACGCTGAGGTGGGAAGGTAGCCACACCAACATTTGTAAGATCAAAGTGCAATGCAAACTGGATTTGAGCAGAAGATGTAAAAGGAAAAAAAAAAAAAGAAGAAGAAGATACACGGGGAACAAATTACAAAATGTAAATTTGCACCTGCTGGAACTAGACTGCTTTTTAAAAGATTTAGTTGGAGCAAACAAAGGTCACAAAAGCTCCCTTGGCACATTATCTAACTTAGCACACCCATGTAATTAGAACAGAACTTCGAGTCTTGTAAGATTACAAGTCTTGTAAGGATAATTTTGCTTCTAACTTCTATATAACTGCTCTCCCTCCTGGTTTCCCTTTTCTGTGCCTTATGAGTCCCTGTTCCTAATAAAAGTTGGAGATCCTCAATTGATGAGTTCCAGCATTTAAATACTCCTCCCCCTGAGAACAGGCCTGGAAGTTCAAGATATAACCACATGTGCTGACTACAAACATTTGTGACATGAATCCATAAAATAAGTAAAACTGTCAGGAAATGCAGAGAGAGGAAAAAAAAAGTTGCCGAAGCATAAAAAGAGGTTAGGTTATAGGAAGAAAGCTCTGACAGGTGTCCAGTTTGGGTCCTTCTCCCTGTTGGATGAGGACAGAGGGAAGCTTCGGAAGACAGGCTCTCTGTGCTCACTGGACCCCAACACCAGAAGGGTGTGAAGGTCCCGGGCAGCTCTTCAAGAAAGGAATGCCACCCTACTGTAAGGACAAGCCACTTAACATTTCCTGACCGTCCTGAGGCCACCTCAAGAAGGGATTAACACAGAGAGCAGCTGGGGAAGCTGGATGGAGAGCAGGCTGATGTTTACATTTCTCAGTTATTAGTCACAACTTGCTGAACACCTTAGGCATCAGGCTCCGTGGTACAACATATATAATCTATCTTTCATTTGTATGTGTCACCTCGCCAACATGGAACTCAGGATCTTCCTGCCTCAGTTCCCCAAGTACTGAGATTACATGCACATGCATGCACCACCACATCCAGTTAATTTTGTATCCGTTTTACAAATGAAAAACTCAGAGGTAATACTCTATTGATCCTCAAAGTACATATAACAGAACAGAAATCCCCATCCAACCCCAGCGCCAGCCATCTATAAGTTTGGGTCGGTTAAACTTGAAAGTGACAATGCTTATGAGGCAGTCTTGTTAGCTTCATAACGCTGTGCAAACACTTGACTTGAATCATTCAGGGAAAGGGAAACAAGGTCAGAGAGGAAAGCAATAGAAAGTTTCCATTTTCGATCCACCAAAAGTTCATAAAAGGAACATCCAGGGTCCGGAGTCTTTGAACCAAGACTTGGAGCTGAGAGGCTGAGGTGGGAAGGTAGCCACACCAACATTTGTAATTTTTAATAGCAGTTTATAATTCATTTTATACCAGGTAACGGTTCATTTTGGGAGGGTAAGTGATCTTGATGGGGACAGGCAGTGAGAACAGAGAGGGAGCCCAGAGGAAATTCAGCGAGGCCACAAGTCTATCTGAAAGGCAACACGCACACTGGGAAAGCTGACCTGGAGTCTGCAAGGCTTCAGCATGTGGACACACCAGGGACCACTAGTCAAAGGTCAGAGAGGAAAGCAATAGAAAGTTTCCATTTTCGATCCACCAAAAGTTCATAAAAGGAACACCCAGGGTCCGGAGTCTTTGAACCAAGACTTGGAGCAGAGAGGCTGAGGTGGGAAGGTAGCCACATCAACATTTGTAAGATCAAAGCGCAATGCAACTGCCTTGCCTCCTCTGACTCCCTGAACAGTCAGAGATGACTTCTTGCTGCCCCTGATTCTCCTGAGCTTTTCTGTAAGTTTTACTTAAACCATTCAAACACACCCTGGCTTCAATCTTTGAGTCTGGGACAGAAATTCCATAATAATCCCAACAGGAGCTGAGCGAATGAACCATACCCACATCCAATGTCCGAGCAGAGGGGTAAGGACCAATGTTGCTTTCAAATTTACCAGTTTGCCGAACTGCTAGCTAGCTTTGCCCATCTTCATCTATCCACTTAGGGAATGGTCCCTCCCACTGGGTCTCCCCACATCAATTATGCTATTACGGCAATCTCTTACACACTTGCCAGAGCCCTGCCTTAACTAAATAACTCCTAGGTTTGTCTAAAGTCTCACCTCTCACCTGTCAGGTAAGTATCTGGTACAAGGCCCCCTCTGCTCTCAACACGTGCTCCCTCCTCACAGGAACACTCTTGTTATAAATCCCCAGCATCTGAGGAGGATAGGGAACTCAAGGCCAGCTTTGGCTACCTGATGAGTTGTCAAGTCAGTCATGTCCTGTCTTAAAAAACTAAATTAAATTAAAAAACAAACAAACAAAAAAACCTAGCTAATTCCATCGTCACTGTCCCATGAGCACTTTTAAGAGTTCAAGCTGAGCTTCTCTGAATTATCTGATTCCACCTCCTCCCTGACTGGCCCTTCCTTCCTTCCATTGTAATCTGATTTTAGAGACTTGGCCCAGATACTGCTTTGTATTATCATTAGTTTCCAAACGAAATAGCTATTATTCATGCAATAGCCAGTGAGCTCCTTAGAAGCTGTTCTGTGTTTCATGCTTTCTTATGAAGCACAGTCTCCCTCTCTTAGGCCTTTCAGATGATAATCTTCAGAGAGGGAAAGCAGATCAAGCACTAATACAGAACTGATTTCCATCTGAATTCCCAGTTATCTCTGCTCACTGCTCAGGGTCAAAGGGCTTTATTTTTCCATCTTGAAATTATTATGAATACCTGAGCTACCATTGGCTAACAGAAACCTACCCTTAGGGAAACTCGAGTGCAATGCCGAGCAAAAGCAGGTGGCATCACAGCAAGCTGCTCTCCACAATCGTTGGGGGGGGGGCTCCCCTAAAATTCTTGAGCTTCTGATAGGCTGCATAATTATGTCTTCACAAGCTAATGAAGTTAACAGATACGAAAACTTATTTTTAAACTATACCTATTTACATTATCAAATAATTTTTTTCAAATTTCAATCTTTTTGCCTATGGTTTTACAGTTACAAAGGTTTTTTTTTTTTTTTTAAAGAATATTTACCCAACTGCCCCTAGAGGCACTGCACATGTGGCTGCTGTGTCCCATGTGCATCAGAGAGTGGCAAAGAGAAGATGAGACTATTTCTACGTTCCGTGATCTGGCCTGCAGACAGCTGAATGATTAATAGCCTGACACACCACACTGTCTGCCAAAACCCTGAATTTCATTTTATATCTGTGTATTCACAACATGAAGGCCTCTCTTGGGGTAGGCTCCATGTGCACACTGCGCACGGCCTACCTTGGGCCAGATTGCCATGTGCTCACATCATGAACTTAGTCTCACAGAAGATGGACAAAATTTCTGTTCTTCAGCTTTATCATGTGTTCTTAACCATGTGGAACTGGGAGCTCAATCATAACTCTCTACATATTTAATGTATTTTCTTGCTTACATATTATTTTATATTGTCCAATTTAAAAAATTAGGACATAAAGGCAGGAGGTGAATATGCTAAGGAAATGTCCAGGGGAAGCAGGAGGGAGATGGGGGTACTACCTATGATCAAAATGCATTGTCTACATGTATGATATTGTGAAAGAGTAAAAATAAAACCAAACTAATTTTAATTTTTTAAAAAAAGGATATTTTGGGCTGGAGAGATGGCTCAGGGATTAAGGCTCTGCCTCACAAGCAGAAGGTCCTCAGTTCAGATCCCAGGTCCCATTAAGAACACAAGGCGGAAACAGCGATGGCCAGCACTTTGGGCTCTGGAGGGAGGTGCTTGGGAAATCCCAAGGCAAAGCAGAAAAGAGATAGCAAAAGTAATCCAGGATGATTCCCAGAGTCACCCTTGGTCCTCCACAGGGACACACAGTGTTCTCTGATACACACACACACACACAATTAAATTTAAAAAATATATATTTATTTATCTATAGTTATTACCCTGTCATAGCTACTACTCTTTTGTTTTACTTTCTGGTTTTATCTGTACATTTATGTATTTACTAATATATCCACCATTTATATACCAAATGATATCAGACTTTAACATAAAAATTTCATTCAATACAGTCTTCATCATCATTCAAACATCACATAGCACCTAGGAAACCAACACTGTAAATTTGCTATTCTCTTAATGTACAAATGGTGAGGTATTTTTCATTACAATGATAATATATAAAAAACACCTATGTCGGGGCTGGAGAGGTGGCTCAGGGGTTAAGCCTCTGCCTTGCAGGCGGAAGGTCCTGAGTTCAGATCCTACCCCACGTATAGACGCCAGGTGGAAGCGGGGGCGGCCTGCGTTTCTGGTCCTGGTAGGGCGGAGCCTGTGAATCCCGGGGCAGAGTAAACAAGGAGGAGGTGCAGGCGGTCCATGGTGGTTCCCGAATTCGACCGTGGTTCGACATGCATACGCATGCACACACATATACACATGCACAATTGAATAAATAATAATAAAAAATTTTAAAAAACACCTATGTCCACAAAAGTAATTTTTAAAAAATCTTCATACAGGAGTTTTTTTTAATTACTGTGTCAAAAACAATATGCATTTTCATGTCTCGATAAGACTGTCAAAATTAATTGCAAAGGGAGCTAGAGGGATGGCTCAGTGGTTAAAACCTTTCCTTGCAAGCAAAGAAATCCAGAACCCACACAAAATTGCCAGGAGGGTGTGGGAACCCACCTGTAATTCTAGCCCTGGAAAGCAGAGTGGGGGAATTCCCAGAGAAGCTGGCCAGGCAGGCTAGCCCTAATGGTGTGTCTGTGCTTAATTAGAGACCCAAGCTCACAACAAGAAGAACAACAGAGGATGATTCACAACATTACCCATGAGTCGCCACAGGCAGACACTCAAGGACACCTGTGTACATACACCTTCACACACATGTACACCCACCCACACGCAAATACACACACACACGTCCACACACACATGTAAGAAAGAAAAAGAAAAATGAATTGTAAAAGGCATTTAACAATCTAAACAGACAT
The DNA here is from genome assembly GCA_023101885.1 of Typhlomys cinereus. Classification (NCBI taxonomy): domain Eukaryota; kingdom Metazoa; phylum Chordata; class Mammalia; order Rodentia; family Platacanthomyidae; genus Typhlomys; species Typhlomys cinereus. Next base: position 2,737,174 of record JALPQD010000188.1, read on the forward strand.
TGAACTAATCAAGTGATCAATAGGGCCCAAGCGTGCACTGGTCCAAGTTTCACTTTCTCCTCAGCAGCAGCAGCATCTTGGCTTCAATCTTCTCCACCACAGTCTCCTCAGATGCAGTCGCTAAAAGTATAAAATGAATATGTGTAACTCCTGAAGGGAAAGTTGGCAGGAGTCAGCCTGGAAAGATATTTGAACTTGTAAGAACCTTCTAATTGTGAAGTTCGCCATTTCTAACAATGGAGTCTGAAAACAATCTAAATAAACCATCAGTAGGGGTCTAGTTCAAATGGTTGTCCGCACACTCAAATTACCTGGGAGGATTTTATGAAGATACAGAAAGCCTCAGCCAGACGAATTAGGTCCCTGCCTCTGAGGGTAGACTTCAACATCCAGGCAGACTTGAAAACTACTAGGTTGAGTGTTATTCAAGGAAATCAAGGCAGTGATTAGCAAAATGTGGAACAGAACCTACAGCAACTGCCATTTTACGCGAGATAAAGGTTTTCTTTTTTCCTTGCATAGAATACTTCTGGGAGAATACAAAAGAAATCGATACAATAATGGTAGCCTCTGAGAAGAGGAATTAGAAATGAGAAATGAGATACTTATATTTCAACATATCTTACGTAAACTGTTCAATTTTTTTTAACCAGCACTTGAAAATAATCTCAGGCGAAGGATGTAGTCAGCTGTACTGCACCAGCCTAGCAAGTCACAGGTCCTGGATTTGACTCGAACACCATCACCACAAATAATAATAATCTTGAACAAAAAAAACCATGTGTCAGCAGTTTTTCAACAATACATGATACTGGTGTGAGAGTTAACAACAACTGTGAACTTGCATTCCAGAATGGTCTGGGAAGCTCTGCGCACACCTGTAGGGAATTATCTTGATTTCCGCTAATCGAGGTGAGAAGACCCACCCACTGTGGGTAGCACCGTTCTCTGGGATGGGTTCCTGGGCTCTATAAGAAGTAAAAGCATTCTCTGCTCGCTTCCTCCTGACTGTGCAGGCCACAAGTCCTTGCTACCTTGATCCCCCACACACACACCCACACACTCACATGATGCATCTTGAACTTTGAGCCAAAATACACCCTTCCTTCCTTCAGTTGTTTGTGACGAGTATTTGTAACAGAAATGGGAAAAGACACTAGGACTTTAGGCGCTTTAGGCAAACTGTTCTGCAGGAAGAGGCAGTTGTGTCCTCCTAGAAGCCCTGAACACGTACAAAAAAAGTACTGAACGACTACTGGGGAGTCCATCTTTGCTTGCCGGTGCCAGTGGTCACTGCATGTCCTCCTGCCCTAGCAACTAACTTATTCAATGCACTGTCTAAAGCAAACAGCCACTGCCTGATATACCTTCAGCTTGTTCCCAAGCTGCCTGCTAGCCACCAGTGTGAAAGCACCCTGCTTAAGGAACAAGTTACGTCTGTGAGCCCATTTTCAAATGGAAAAATTCCTACATAGAAAGCAAAGACAGTTCCACCTTTTCCCTGCAAGCACGTATTTCATTCAACATGTAAACACAATATGGGCAGGGCTCAGCCTACCAGCACTATTTTCCTAACTAATCTGTTTTCTCAAGACATTATTCGAATGAATCTGAGAAGTAAGCAGAACAGAATGCTATATTATCAACACTCAAGAATTTCATAGATGTAGAGTTACATACTTTTTTCAGTAGAAGTTTCTGGCATCTGTGGGATTTTACAACAAAGTCTCAGATATGTTACTCAAACAAGTATCATTTTTTAGATTTTTCTTATGCTTGGGGGGGATCACTCCATGCTTTAGAACACTTACCCTTATCACATTGGGATACCAGAAAAAAATAACTCACTTATATTAATGACAATAAGGAAATTTCTTTCAATTACCTTTAACAGAATTGTTTGGGTTTTTGTTTTCTGCTGTGAAATTTCCCATGTAGCCAGGCTGGCCCAGAGTTCAGTGAGTAATAGGCTAGACCAGAGCTTGCTGAGTACACAGGCTGGACCAGAGCTCAGTGAGTAGCACAGGCTGGCCCGGAGCCCGCGGTCACACCATCTCAGTGCAGGCGTGGGCTACCATGAGATTTCCATCCTTCATGTCACACTGCAGGTCAGGAAAATTAAGAAAGTCAATCCCTACTCCCCAAAAAAGTAACATCTCAAGAATTCTGGGGCTGGGGCCGTGAGACAGAGGTGGAGGGCTTACACAGCATTCCTGAAGTTCTGGGTTTGAGCATCCACTTGGGGGCAGGGATATCTCCAAGACTGTTTTGGGTCAACAGCTTTCAGAATTCTTCATTCGTTTACTTATTCACTACCAAGTGTTTATTAACTGTTACTTCCCACCAAGTACTGCATTGTGCACTTTGATACCGTGGCAGGCATAGAATTTAGAACTCTCCACCAACTATATAACACTACATGTGTATTTCTTGTTTCAAAGGAACAAAACATCAGACTCAAAAGATAATCTTGCTACTATACTATTTCACAATCATATCTATAAAAGCTCATGAGCAAACAATAGTAGTTAAGGAAGGGCTGCTTGATAACAAACATGCTTTATCCCCTGCAGCCATCCCCAAAGCCTTTGCCTGCACAACAGAAAAAAAAAAAAAAATGTCTAGTCTTCTGAGCACATCAGGAAAATGGGTATTTAGAAAGTGTTAAAGACTGAACTGATTAGACCAGAGGTTCTGTTGCTTCTTCCTGACACATCTGAAACCAACACCTGCTTCATCTCTTGGGAAATGTGCAGGTTAACATACAGTCTGACTTGTGAAGAAACACAGTTGCCATAACAACCTGTAACTCTGCTTACTGGGATTCAGACTGAGCCTCTCACTAGATATGAAAGTTCTGGATGAGATGGGGGGGTTATGAATTTCCTCTCCTCCAAAGCCCACAACCATTATGACATCAGGTAAACTTGTTCTCATGTTCTATTAGATATCAGCAAATAATAACATAGCAATGATCATTAAATTAAACACTTACAGACAAAAAAATCCTAATGAGTAAGTAAAATCATCTTTCTACAGCAATGCCAGACACAAATTCTAGAGTGTAGTGTGCAAATTAAGTAAATCACAGGGCAGCTGGTAGCACTGCCTGTAATCCCAGACTCCAGAGGCTGAGCACTACAGGCAACAGAGTTCGTTACCTTTCTTACAAATTTTTTATAATTTTTAACATTATTTATTTACTTATTTATTTATTTTATTTTGCCTGTGTATATGTGTGTGTGTATCAGAGGGCACTGTATGTCCCTGTGGAGGACGAAAGGTGACTTTAGAAATCATCCTGGATTGCTTCTACCTCCTTTTTGCTTTAATCTCCGCCCACCAGGGTGGGAAGTGCAATTTGCTACAGTTTCCATCTGGTGTTTTTACCTAGGTACTGGACCTGGAATCTGAACTCAGGATTGTCTCCTTGTGAGGAAGGGTTTTAACCCCTGCGCCACCTCTCCACCTACCCCTTTCTTACAAAATTAAAAGGCTGGAGATGTACATCAATAGCACAGAAAGTGGACTCTAAGTCCAGTCCCCGTATCATACACGCGCAAACGTGCACACACACACACACACACACACAACACAACACGGATACAAATAACTTTAAAAAACTGAAATATATATATATGAAAGGAATACAGTTCAGGACAGAAGAAAATTATAATCAGGGACCAGACTTACTAAAGTCTCATCTGACAGAAAGAGCTTGTTACTAGAGAACATTTCTCTACAACATTACATTACTAATGACTGCAACTTCATTGCACTTAGTGCTTGGATCCTTTTGGCACAAACAGAAAAATACAGTAAGGAAGAGATATGTAGCATGACGTATGAGAAGGCACACTGCCCGCTTCAGAGGCTCATTACAATGGCAACTAGACAGCTTCTGGCTGAGGAAAGTGGAATGCCAGCCTGTCTCCTACCCCCGTTATCCTCCCCCATTCAATCTGAGTTACAGAAGGGCCTGTGTGATTATGGTGAGTCATGGATGTTCCATTTACAGATGGGGTGGGGTGGAGGGAAATCACTATTACAAGGCCAGTTAGCTGGAAAAGCCCATCCTGTTTTTCCTCTTTTACATAATAATCGTTTTCACAAACCTGAGATAAAGAATGCTGGGTAAATAGGAACTCACCGACTGACTTTTGCAGCCAAGTACATGATCTCATGGCCCAAACCTTACAATTCACACATGACAAAGGACTTGGATAATCTGTGTAAAACATTTGTTCTTTTTTTGTACACATGAAGAAAAACAAGTGGCTGGAGAAATAATGGGACTCACTCCCACATCACAGTCACCCACCTTGAGCTCACACCGGCAACCAAAGCACCTCATGAAGGCAAGAACAATCTTTTTTTTTTAACAACTTCCTTTGCCAAGAGGCAAAGTGACTTCCTTGAGTTGACCTCAGAAGCAAACAGCGAGAAAGAAATACAACCTAGATTATTAAAACCAATATTCTCCTTAAAATTGTGCACTGTGCATTAAGGGACCACGTCCCTAGATGCAAATTTCAGTTCCACCCTTACTTAAACAAAGGACGAAGTGTGACATGAGAAAATCACATTTCAGAACTCAGTTTCAGAAGCCTAGCATGGTGACACACATGTGTAATCCCAGCTCTCCCCTGGCCATGGCAAGTCCCGGTCTCAAAGAAAAACAACAAAAAATGACAGATGTCGTCTTGAAAACGTCTAATCCAGCCCAGTGCAGTGGCCCAGATCTGCAGTGTGTCTGTGGCAGACTTAGGCAGGAACACCAAAACGTTCAAAGCCAGGATACACAGACCCTGCCTCGGAAAAAAAAAAACCTAATCCAGATCTCCAAGTCTCTTCATTTATCCAAGTTTTGCCAAATCTAAAAGGCTATGGCACTCTTCTCTAAATATATGTCAAATAAACCTAGAGACCTGCATTCAGCAACTCCTCTCAGACACAAGATGAAGACCAACCACATTCAGGCTCCTGGGCGCAGGTGAAACCGTGAATTTGGCCTTCAAGCTCTGCACTCAACTTAGGCTTTTAATATAGTAAAATTCACAACAAACGTCATTTTTAATAATGGGAGCTATCAGCTAGTTTGATACAGAGGAAAAGTTCAGGTAAGGTCTCACGTACTCCAGACTGGCTCACACCGAATACATACCCCAGAAGGGCCTTAAACTTCAGATCCTCCTCAGACCTTCCTGCCTCCACCACCCTGTGCTGTTGATTGCAAATGTCACCATGCCTGATTTATGTGGTAGTGGGATCCAAAGCCAGGGCTGGGGCACCCTAGGCAAGCACTCTACCAAACCAGTGACATCCCCCACCTGCTAAGGTTTCATTCTTGATAACAAAACTTTTCAGGAAGAGGAAGAGGTTCAACAGGAAAGGAGGAGGGGAACAAGAAAGAGAATGAGTATTAACAACGTACATTATATACATGTTTGAAAATGCCATAAGGAAAGCCATTGTTTTATACAGTTAAGATACACTAATCAAAAGTTTTAGATCAGGCAATGGTGCAGACATTCTTTGTCCGTGGCAGGCTTAGGCAGGAGACCAAAACATTCGAGGCCAGGCTTTTGAAAGGTCACTGGAACACTTGCTTGTCAGACCCACTGTCCTGCACAATGCATTGTTTCCTCACTGATAAAATTTCAGAAGACACTGACTCTGAAGTATCAAGTGTCAATCAAATTTAGGACTGACAAAGGGAACTACGTACATTGATACTACAAATTTCACAAAAGTATGGATTTCATCTGTTCTGTTAAACAATATACTTTGCACTTAAAAGCTTCCAAATAATTCATTAAAAAAAAGTTCCTAAAATATTTCTGAATGCCCACTCACTTATGTGTAAGTCTGCAACATGCCTGTTGCTTCTCTTGAAAACTTATCTGAAAACTTAGGGCCTGTGTTTCAATTCCGAGGATAGTATCAAGGCTGAAAATCAGCAACAAAAACAGAACAAAAAAGCCCGCCTACTTCCCCTGTTTCAAGACACTACAGGAAGAAAACACACTTTGAAAATAGTTCAATGTTACTAAAGCCTCAATTAAATAATACTAAGCTTCATTATCTGAGTTGCTACCACTTAAAATTATTTTATATTGCATTTTATTATTTTCAGAAGATTTTTTTCACTAATTTATGTCCTCTACTACATTATCTATCATTCTGCAAATGATGAACACCTGACAACCAAAGACATCTAGAGTCTCCCTCGGTCTCATGTCAACATGTAGCATGAGGCAAGGCTTCCTTCCTCAATTGTTCCTCCAAGATCTTTTGTTTTGTTTTGCTTGGCTCGGTTTGGTTTTTCTGAGACAGAGTCTCAGGTAGTGCAGACTTGACTGAAACTCACTTAGTTGGGGGGAGGAAGAACCATGAACCCCTGATTCTCCTGCTTCCGTCTCCCAGGTGCTGTGATCAGAAGCATGTGCTATTTATTCCCTTGGGTATTTCCAGGGACGTGAGATAACTCAGTTCCCATAACACCTCAAAGTGTATGGTAATATATCGCAGCAAGGAGGGCTGGAGAGATGGCTCAGTTGGTAGTGCCTGCCACTCAAAATGTAGACCCGAGTTTGATCCCCAGCACCCAAGTAAAAGCCAACTTCCAAACACACTTATTAAGCACAGGGACATGTGCATACCTTCACCCCCCCCCACCTCACCCCCGACCAACACACACTAAACGAAAAGTAAAAGAGTTTATGTCAGGAGCGTGCCAGCACCAAATCATCATCATTATTCTGTAATAGATATTAAAAATGTGAGTGTGCTCTCCAGCGCACTCAAGAACAATCACAGTAAAATGACTGCACCTTAAGGCTGGCATGTGAAGCCCCGTGCTACCCCAAAGACACCACGCAAGAGAACAGTGAGCTCATGAACGTGAATACTTATCAACAGCAGTAGCCTACAGGTCTGTTACACTCTCAGTGTTGTCTGCCTATTCATGTTGGCATGTCACCCATTGTGGGTGACAGTGAACTCCATGACACACTGCTATGGGCATCCTAGCAGGAGCACCAAGCCACAGCAGACTGGCACCAGCTGCTACTTGACAATGAGAAGTGGATTAAGTTATATTTATACCAACCCAGTAAAAGATTATTTCAATGGTTCCAACAGAACAAGGGGATTAGCACCAGCCAGGCCCTTTGGCCTCAGGTGTTCAGAACCTTGGCATCTGCTCAGCTAACTGCTGTAGCTGAAGCTCTTCCCTGCTCCCAGTCCCACATAACGCACTTGTTCACTCCATTTAACTGATCTGATATGAAATAAAACACTTCACAGTCCATCATTGTCACCTCCCTGAAATATACACATTTTAGGTTGGAAACTGGTCCACTGATTTAAAGAGCAAAACAAGAACTGGGCTTATAGTACAAGGCTATAATCACAACACTTAGAAAGGTAAGAGTGGAGGAACAAGGCTTTGTGGCTAACTTTGTGGCTACATGAGCCCCTGTCTCAAAATAACAAACAGAACCAAGAACAATCCTACCATGTGTGAAATCCCAGGCTCAAACCAAAGCACAACAAACAATGAAGTCAAATTGAATTCAATAAAAACTGAAGCCAGACATGGTGGCACAGACTGGTAAACCCAGCACTCAGGAAGTTGGGAGGTAGGGGGATCAAGGGTTCAAGGTCAGTCTATGTGAGGCCTGACTCAGAGCAAAACAAGCAACAACAAAAATATGCCATGACACTGTTTCAACTTGAATGTGGGAGGCCCCGGAGCACCATGACAAAGAAAAAAAAAAAGATAATGACAATATGTTTCAAACTTAGCTAGACATGTAACACATTGCGTATATCTCTCCTTTTAAAAACTAGGTAAACACACTGGCCTCACATGCAAGGTAATCAGGAGCCCAGTTCTTCTGACTTGAGACACTATACAAATCCTTTTCTTTTCTGGTCCCAGCTTATCTCTATCCAGTAAAGAGTTACTCAAATATAAACTTGTGTATCAGTTAATTAAACCTGAAAAGCATTTTTGAAGACCTGAAAACAGAACCTCTCAGTTTCAAAAACCACAGTGCAACTTAATAATTGGGCTCAAACTTGACAAATATCACAATTATACCATCTTCTTTGCAAATTCCACCTTTCTTTGAGTCCTTTTCTTGTTTTCCTCAAAGCTATGAGAAAGGGCTTTTTCTCCAGAACACAAGCAAGAACCTTGACTGCATGATGGTGGGGAGGTGATGCACAAATCAAAAGACTTGACGCCAATTGCTCACGCTGGACCGCCAAATGTCCTCTCTAACACAATACAGAACTTGAAGGAAGGATGAGAGGAGGAACTGGGAGCACAGAGAAAGAGAAGGAGAAGGAAAAGCTGAGTATCACATCCCTGTGTGGTGGATGTCTGGGACTCCAGCACTTGATCACATGGGAGGCTGAAATGAGAGGATTGTGACTTCCAGTCAACCTTTCAAAAAGAAAGTAGGGAGGAAAGCAGGAAGGAGAGAGAGGGAGAGAGAAAGAAAGAGAGAAAGAAAGAAAGAAAGAAAGAAAGAAAGAAAGAAAGAAAGAAAGAAAGAAAGAAAGAAAGAAAGAAAGAAGAAAGAGAGAAAGAGAGAAAGAGAGAAAGAAAGAGAAAGAAAGAAAAGAAAAAGAAAGAAAGAAAGAAAGAAAGAAAGAAAGAAAGAAAGAAAGAAAGAAAGAAAGAAAGAAAGAAAAAAAAAAGATGGGAAGAAAGAAAGATGGGAAGGAAGAAAGATGGGAAGGAAGAGAGAAAGAAAGAGAGAAAGATGGGAAGGAAGAAAAAGGATGGGAAGGAAGGAGAGATGAAAAAAAAAGGAAAAGGGAATGATGTATAGTGGGTAAAGGCACACACCACACAAGCCTGATGACTTGATTCAATTTCTGCAACTCACGTAGAAGGTAGAAGGAGAAAAATAACTTTGTAAAGTTGTCCTGTGACAACTTTAAATTTTTTAACTTTACTTTGTGTGCATACACGTGTGTGTTAGTGTTAGAAGCACTATTTGTTCCTGTGGAGGACCAAGGGTGACTCTGGGAATCATTCTGGATTTCTTCTACCTTGTTTTTGCTTTGCCCTGAGATTTCCCAGACTCCACCCACCAGGAATGGAAGTACAGAGTGCTATTTCTGTCTGGTGTTTTATATGTGGGACCTGGGATTGGAGCTCATGACCCTCTGCTTTCCAGGCAAGAGTCTTAACTTCTGAGCCATTTCTCCAGTCCTAATTTTTTTTTAAAATAAGAGATCTCCAAATCCTCCAAAAGTATCTACTTCAAAAACTTACTGTAAAAAAACTTACTGATTTATATGAAACACTAAAAGAATAAAAACCAGAAAAAGCCAAAAACTAAAAAAAAACTAAGTCAAGATGGAAAAGAAAAAAGGAAAGAGGGAGGGAGGGAGGGAGGGAAAGAGGGATGGCAGAAAGGACAGGAGAAAGGGAGGGAAGGAGGCAGAAAGGGAAGAAGGGAGGGAGGGAAGTAGGGAAGGAGTACATGGCACAATTTTTGTTCTCCCTTATATACTAAGAAGTCAGAACACAGTACTGAAAGAGTGGCCACAAAGTGGGAATCAATTTTCCTAATATGGCCAAGTCCTAAATATAGCCACAACTTTTTCTTGTTTCTCAAAATACACCAAATTAAACTTATGGATGGAGGAATTGTGGTAGGCAACTGGACAGAGACATCACGAAACAATGATGGGGCAACTCCCCCACTTAAAGGCTGTAAAGGTCCTTGGTAAGAAGTGCCTGAAAATGACTCTTTTCTCTCCAGATTTTGTGCCCTTGAGGCAGTCAAGGATACTGAGAAGCAAGGGGAGAACTACACACTGGGATCCATAGCAAAAATTCTACCATTCTGAGAAGTTACCAGAGAAATAAAAAGCAGAAAATTCCTTACCCAAGCATTAGGATTTCACCTGCCTAATGGAAATATGAGGCTATGCCATGTTGAGTCTCCGAAATTTACCTTCCAAATACACACACACAGAGATACACACACATACTTAATAGGCAGCACCAGGCATAGTATAGCACACAGGTTTATTGAAATCTCACATTTGGAAGTGGATACAAGAAGTCAGTTGTTGTTTCAGGCCAGCTTGGACTACTTTGGACAAATTCTTTTTTTTTTTTTTTATACTTCTTTTTTTTTATTATTATGGACAAATTCTTACATAACTATAGTGAAAGATTCCCTTTTCTTTAAGCGGATGGAACTCCAAACATAAAAGCAACATAGAAGACCAAATTAATCCAAAATTCATTTTGGATGTGGTACCTTGTGTCTGTAAGTTCAACGCTTCGGAGGCAGAGGCAGGAGGATCCCCAAGAACTTGAGGCCGGCCTGGACTACATCGTTAGTTCTAGGCCAGCCTCAGCCATAGAGTACGACTGTATCTCAAAAGCAAACAAAGTCATCTCAAAGTTTCACTTGAAACTTCTCAAAGGTTTACTGTACTGAATCTGGACTTGTTCAACATTAAACTGAATTTGCAAGACATTGTCGCCCAAAAGCACCTGCCAGAATGCCAAAGTCGGCACTGGATTTAAAATGCTGGGAACTGTTCAAGTACATAAATGGCTTCTCAAGGTAAGATTGTGAAAAAGGTGAAACGGGACCCGCGCAGGCATCTTTGGAAACTTGGCCCTTGAAAAGCTAACAGTGCAGCGGTCTACAGCCTGCATTTCTCCACGAACTGCTAGGACCAGAACCCGGCCACCTGGAGCTGCGGCTACTGAGCAACACGCTTAATAAAAGCTATTATCCTTCGAAGGTGCACGCTCCGAGGATGATCTCTCCCTGCACCCCGCACTCCCTTCTCCACGCATCACGCGGCGCCGCGTCCCAGCGACGAGGAAATGACACTTCTGCTCATCCTTGGTCCAGCCTGCCACACTGGGCGAGCCAGACCGTGCCTCCCGCGCGGCTGCCCCCTTTTCCAACTTCAAAACACGGTCACGTCCACCGCAGGAATGACAGCTCGGTGCCCGGCCGCGGGGAGCGAGAACCCGGCAGGCGCACGCCGGAGCCCGCGCCATCTGCAGCGGGCAGCGGCCCGCGGCGCTGGGCGCGGGGACCCCCGCCCGGCCTCCGGCACCGCGCGCTCCCCGGATGGCGGCGCCCCCTCTCACCTGAAGGCGGGGTCCTCCTTGGGCGGCCGGCTGTGCGCGCCTGCCGTGGCGCCGCCGCCCCTTTTGTTGAAGAGCTTCTGGAGCAGGGTCGGGGCCATGATGCCCGCGCCGCCGCGCCAGCTGCTCGGGGCCGCCGCGCTCCGGAGCCCCGGCGGCTCAGCGCGTGGCCGGGGGCGGCCGCGGCGGGGCCATGGCGACCGGGCGGCGGGGGGACGCGGCCGGGAGCGGCGGGCGGCGGGGGCTGCGCGCCGGGGCGGCCGGCCGGTCGGGGGACGGAGCCGGCCCGCCGCGCTGACAGTTCCCTCCTGCGGGAGGAGCCCGCGGCCGGCGCGGGAGGAGCGCGGGAGGAGCGCGGCCGCCGCCATTGGCCCGCCCCGCGCACGTAGCAGCCGGGGGGCGCGGCCGAGCGCGGGGCCGCGGGGCGCCGGCTTAAAGGGCCCAGCGGGACGTGCGCCGAGGGGGCTGCGCGCCGAGGGGGCCGCAGGCCCGTGCCCCCCGGAGCCGCGCCGATCTTTGTTCTAGGTGGACAAAGACCCTAAACTGGGGTCCTCGCTGCGCTGGGGACCCGATCCCCTCGCGGGAGGTGCTCCCTGGACGCCGGAGGGGTGGGCGGCCTACAGCGCAGGACGCCCGGGCTGCTGGCGCGCGCCCTCCACCGCCAGAGCACGTTCTGCAGGCTGCAACTTCTATGGAAACGTTTTATTTGAATCACTGAAGTCTTGGGCCACGCCGGCATGTGATACAGACATGAACATCACCTACATATACATCATGCAAATGCTAAGCCCTTAAAAAAGTATACGTAGAACTCACCAACGAATTTGGAACCTGAAGGGAAACAGTTTTGATAACGAGCGATTGCATTCCTAATTCACGTACAGCTAATCAGGACACATAATACTGCTTTATCGACGACGGATAGTTGGTTTGGGCAAAGGAAGGAGTATTTTTGAGCTTTTTTGTCTGCCCGGTCCCACCCCAGGCTTTCTTGAGTTTCATTTTTGTGGTTCAGGACTCCAAAAAGCTTACAGTCGCGAAGGGCGTTGCCACAGACAAAGAAGCTTCTTAATCCGGGTTTTCCAGCATTGGGCTCAAGTTTTTCTCTGGGTAATAGAACCAAAGTTACTCAGATTTCAATCCTGACTCAATTTATGAGCAATTCACTTAGTGGCTCACCTGCATTTTTTTAGACTTGGGGGTACTTAAATTCAAAAAGGCAAACACATTTCATAAATAATTGTTCAGTGATAGAACATTCACCTACAGTGCACAAAGCTTTGGGTTCACCCCAACACTGGAAAAATCTACTCTGGGTCTATTTTAATTTCCATTGCCTTTTTGTGTGTGTGTGTGTATGTGTGTGTGTGTAGGGTTTCTGGTTTTGGTTGGAAACCAGCTGTGAATGACAACGTGCAAACTTCCACTGAACAGAAAAGTAGCAGAAACTGAAACCCCATCATTGTTTCCTTGGCAACATGATGGGTTGGGTGTTCGCCTGGTCCACGGTTACCTGTCACACAACAGATGTAAGCAGAGCTTTGACTGGCAGCTCCAGGAGCTCTCCCTGACTCAGTGGGGTGTGGGGAGGAGGCTTGTCCCACAGGGCTGCCAGTGCAGCAGAGGATTCTTCTGCTGTGCCTTACAACAGCCCAACCCAGACTGGCTTGGGACACACCACTTTCCTTCCTCATCTTTGCTCCCAAGAGCCCTTTAATCTTCTGAGGTTCGTGTGCGCCTGCTGAGTCTCCTCCCAGCTGCTGTAACTACACTCTGAGGACATAGTTGACAGTGTCTCCTTTGGGCTTTGCCCCTGCGCTCTCGAGTGTCCTCTATCATACAAAAGCCTGGCCCAGGGGCCATCTGCCATACTGGTCCTGACTGTACACCTTATGGACGAGTGAGAGGGAAAAAGAACTGAGTCCCTCCCTGCTCTCCTCTTTCTCCTTTTGCTTCCTCTCCACATCTCTTTTGTTCTGTCTTGTTTCTGGCCACTAGTTTAGGCTTCTTTTTTTTTTTCTATCTTTTTGAGAGAAGGTCTCCCAGAGCCTAGAACATAGACCAAGATGCACTCAAACTTCCTCATCTCCTTCTGCCTCTGCTCTACCTGTGCCTCCAGCCCACTGGGGTTACCGGCATGTGCTAACATGCTTGTCCTTGTGTTGTGCGTTTGAAATATACAAAGTTCCACCCCCTCATACCCCCAGGACATAGTCTCTTCTAGGCCTCTAATCCAGTGATGACTTCCAGGTCCTTGAGGCACAGTCTTGGTCCTGGTCTCTAACGCTGGGCTAGTGGCTCTGAATGCCGGCATCCACCTGAGCGGGAGAATCCAACACACCGATCACACACCAAGACGGAAAACAGGCTTTCCAAAGGTCTGGCTCCTGTGTACCTGACCATTCACTAGAGACCCGTTTCAGGTGGTACTAAAGCAGGATTAGAGCAGCTATGCTAGTCTCTAAGGTCTCTGAAGGCTATCTCCCACTGCTGGAATCTCCCTGAAGGAACACCCCTGCTGAGGAACTGACTCCAATCCTCCCAGAGATAAAATGGCCAACTTCCCTATGAAGGGATTATGGAGATGAGCTCTAGCCCCATGTGGAGTTGGACTCCAATGGGAGTTAACCAATGAGAAAAAGCCAGTTTCCTGGGCTTGCGTAGGTGTATAAATATGCCTGACCCTGGAAGCCTTCTTTGGCACCCTAGCCCCTCATGGCTTTCTTTCCTTGTCTTTCTAGCTTCTTGTCTCTCTCCTCTAATAAACTCTACCTTAATCCTCTACACATGTTCTGGTTTCAGTCTTCGACTCTGGAACACACGAACCCTGCCTCATTGGGACGGTCATTCCTTTAACATTTGGCAGACTGTTCCTGCATCATTTGGCCTCTCAGAAGGGACAATTTCAGTAACATTTGATAACCCAGAAGGGACATTTGAACAGAGGAAAGACTGATTCTTCATCAGTACGGAGTTCTGGAATCTGTTTCAGTTTTATTTCTAACAGTCTATCTGTCTAAACACTTGTAGGTCACACTTCCTAAAGAAGAGACAAAAGAGAAAAGAGCAAAAAGAAGTTTCCACTCTCCTAAAAGAAATGGAGTTTTTGGGGATGTAGAAATGGTTGAGAGGTTAAGGCTGTCTTGCAAGCAGAGGGTCCTGAGTTCAAATTCCAGGTCCCAGTAAAAACACCTTAGGCCTGCACTTCTGGCTCTGGTGGGCGGAGCTTGGCAAGAAGGAAGTAGAAGCAATCCAGGCTGGTTCCTGAACTCACCCTTGGTCCTCCACAGGAACACACACTAAATGAATGAATAAATAAAGTTTTTTTAAAAAATGGAATTTTCTATCTCCTATCTGGATATAAGGCTACCATTATCTTGTTGCAAGCTTGTTATGAAGCTTGAAGGTCTGGAGTCTGCGCAGCAGTAAGTGTTACTAGCACTTCTGTAAGTGGCATTAGTCCATAGTCCTGACATCCTAAACTCATACTCTTTATCAGATGAATTTGTTTAATCTGAATTCAAGGTTGTCTATTGAGTTCATGTTTTTGTTTTTCTCTACTGTTTGTTATTTGATAAATAAACCCATGTCTATTTACCTCCCAGTGTGCTGGAGAAAATATTCAATACCAATAATCCTGCTCCAGTCTCTTATTTTATGGTAAGGGTTAAATCCAGGGCAAACACAATGTTCTGAGTTACACCCCAATTCCATGCTTTCCTTTCTGGCTTTTTGCATGTAATCCACGATGGCCTGAACTAACTATGGAACTGAGACTGGCCTTGAAGCACTTGCCCTTCAGCTTCCTGCTGGGATTACAGGCTCGTGCCACCATGCCCAGTCTATTTCCTTCATATATTCTTTGCAGTGATATAGAAGAATAAGAAAATACAGGAAAAGAGTTTGACACATTTTAATGTAAACGTATGTATTTTCCTTCATTTGAAGGAAAAGTTACCATGAATGGCCAATATCTTTAAATATAAACAACTATTTATCCATCAATATAAATGAACCAGAACCATGATCACCTGTAAATATTAATTCAAAATATATAACTAGAAGCCCTCGCCTTTCAGTCTTTTGATCTGTAGTGTGTGTAAACAAACAAAAAGCAAAGCTGCTGAAAACCTAGACAGTGTTCATCCTTTTAGTACGAGTAAGTAGCCGTACTCTTTGGTTTGTGACTGCAAATGGTTTTCATTTTTCTTATAAAACCTCGGGTGAATTATCAGCAGGTCATTGACCTTTCTCATCTCTGCCTGACATGTCCTTCCATTTTTCTTTGTAAGTACACAAGTCTCGATCATGTGTTGCTTTCGAAGCTATGCGAAGTGTCAAGAGCTGTGGAGTACAGCTGTAATCCCAGCCCTCAATAGGAACAGGATATCAGGACCAGCTTTATCCAACTCGTAAGGGTCACTCTTAACTATTCCTGTGAAAAAGCACCCAAAGCCAAGCAATTTAAGGGAGAAGAGTAGATTTATTCAGATTACGGTTCCAGAGGGGATAATAGTCTTTCATGGTGGAGGCGACATGACTGGTGGCTGAAAAGGGAGGCAGGCTAAGTCACTACAGACATCTTTGGAGAGTCTCTTTTCTTCCCAGTCTTCTGTTCTGTGATTCCTTTTATCTGGTCTGCAGATCTAGGACTGGTCTTTGTATTGCAAATGTATTGATCCACATAATCTCTTCAGGTGGTCTCAGCTGATCTTAGTTAATGCTAGGTGTGGGCAAGTATTAACTTTCACAAAACTCTTGAGTTTGAGTTCAGCCTAAGCTACATGAGACCCTGTCTCAACAATCAAAAAGCAAAAAAAAAACAAAAAAAAAAAACAAAAAAAAACAAACTATATATCTGATGCCAAATCATAAAAGACAAGATTCCTTTTAGGATAGTTCAAGATCTTGTTGCAAATCACCAACAAGGAAGTTATTCTAGTTAAATGACTAACTGGGGGAGGATATCCCTAAATATATATTGTCAAATATGCAATTCTTGAGTTTGAGGAAGCCATCTAGATTGTTAGATGGAAAGATTCAGCCTATTTCGCTGGTATGATTTACCATCACTGAAATGCATAATTCTGTTTTCATTCTCTTGGTACCTCCGTTTCATAGCCGCATCCCACTCTTCTGCTACCTAAATTGTTTTGGTTTCATATTCCATTGCCATAATGAACACATGACACAAGCCATTTAGGGGAAACCAGAGGATTTTTTTATTCTGACCTGTGATTACAAGTTACAGTTGATCACGATGGCAGGAATGTTCAGCTAGGGAATGAGTAGACTGGCCACATCACAGCCGCAGGAAGAGCTGAGAGAGGATCATACTTTCTGCCTTCCCTCTGCTACAATTCACCCAGCTTCCTCTTCCTCCTGTCCACCTGTCCAGAGAATGCGTCCGTTCACCATGATCTGGGTTTTCCTGCATTAGTTATATAATCTCCTAGAGACTTGTTCAAAGATCTTAACTAAATAATTCTTCACAAGTGTGCCTAAAGGCTCAGTTCCCAGTTGTGAAGCTGACACCTGGAACCAACACACTTTCATCACCAATCCTACTTGTCTTTTTGGGGACGTAGTTTTATGTAGCCCAGGCTGGCCTCAAACTCACTGTGTAGCCAATCAAGGAGATGTTTCCTGTCATCTTTACATTCAACACAATAGCACTTCTCCTTTTCTTTGAAAACTGCACGCTTTTCTAGGGGATGGGGGTTGGCGCTGAGGTCCATGTGCCCAGGCTGACCTACAGCTGGTGATGTAGCCAAGGATGATCTCGAATTCCTGCTGTTTGCACCTCAGGAGCAGGGGTGGTGAGTGCATGTCCCAGCTCACACCTGCTGTCTTTGGTACTGCTGACCTCTCTCCTCTAATCAATCTTGCCAGCTATTCTGTGCATGCTTCTCCCACTTCCGTCCTTCCTTCCTCCCCCCTTCTTTTTTTTTTAATTTTTTTATTATTATTTATTCAACTGTGTGCATATGCGTGTGTATGTGCGTGCACGCATGTCTGTATGTCTGTGTATGTGTAGAACCACGGACGAATTCGCGAACCACCATGGGCGCCTCCACCTCCTTCAGCCCGGGGATTCACAGGCTCCGCCCTACCAGGACCAGAAGCGCAGGCCGCCCCCCGCTTCCGTCTGGCGTCTATACGTGGGATCTGGGATCCGAACTCAGGACCTTCCGCCTGCAAGGCGGAGGCTTAACCCCTGAGCCACCTCTCTAGCCCCCCTCCCCCCTTCTTTACTTCCCTCCTTCCTTCCTTCCTCCCTCCCCCATCCTCCTTCCCTCTCTTTTCCCTCTCCTCCTTCCTTCCTTCCTTCCTTCCTTTCTTCCTTCCTTCCTTCCTTCTTTCGTTCCTTCCTTCCTTCCATCCTTCCTTCCTTCTTTCTCTCTCTCTTTCTTTCTTTCTTTTCCTAGACAGGATCTCAAGTAACTTAGTCTGGCCTCAAACTTGCTAGAATAACCTTGAGCTCCTGATATTTTGCCTCCACTTTCCAAGCTCAAATGCTGAGATATAAGCCTTTGCCACTGACTCTCCCTCTCTCCCCTTCCTTTAAAATATGAACATCCTGAAGGCTGTTTCCTTTCTATCTCTGTCTCCCTCTCTTTGTGTATGTGTTTTGTCTGTTTGCCTGTTTCTTTGTATCTCCTCTGTGTGTCTGTGCATTCTCTCCCTCTCTTCCTCTCTCTCTGTCTTCTCTCCTTGTTCTCTTCTCTGTATCTGTTCTCTCCCTGTGTATTCTCTGTCTCTCTCTGTGTCTCCTTTCTGTCTCTTGCTGTGTCTACCTGTGTGCGTGTGTATGTGTGGTGTTCTTTGTGTCTTCTCTCTCTCTCTCTCTCTCTCTGCCTTCTCTATGTTCCTCATCTCACTATCTCTCCTCACTCCTCTCTCTCCTACTCTTCTATAATGTCTCTCTCCCTAAATTTACCCATCTTGTGACTTTAAATGTCATCTATTTGTTCGTGACACTTAATCTTTATCTCTGATTCTGACCTGTCTCCCAGATATTTGTAACTATCTACTTGATTTATCCACTTGGTTTTCTTACCACATTGAACTCTTGATCTTCCCTTCTTCCAAATGCTGCTTCTCTCACTGCCTTTCCTGTCTCCACTCAGAGCACCTCCCATCCTCTGTGCTTGTGTTTTTTTTTCTTTTTCTTTTTTTATTTCCACTCATACAAACTTAACAGGTATACCGGTCCCCCCCTCCCTCCAACCCCCCATCCCCATATGCCCCCCACCCCCCTTCCCTCCCCATCCCCCAGGTGCCAGACCCCTCCCATCCCCGGAACATCCTTTAATGAGCATGCCAAACTTTCCTCTGGGTCCTCCTCTCCGATGAGGTGCAAGGACCCAGTGGCATTTCCCAGAACCCTTTTCTATGTTCCCCTTAAGCATAGGAACACTACTGTGGCTGTCAATCCCTTGCCTCCCAGGATCCTAGTGCCTTTAGCAAACGCTAGACCTTGTGGGGTCAATAGTGTGTTGGACATTGCGCAGGGCATGTAAAGTCCAAATATGATTGCTTCGGCCCTAACTTGTGTGGAGAATCTTGCATATTGTTACTCCTCCCATCCTTGTGCTCTTACAATCTTAACACCCCCTCTTCCGCAAATTTCCCTGAGCTTCAGGATGGGGAGAGATTAGGCTGGCCTAGTTCCAGGTGGTTGATATTGTGCTTGTGTTTTAAAAAGAAACACTGAACCTTGAGAAATAAAAAGATGGGTCTCTGTAGCCCAGGCTGGCCTTGAGCTCCTGACACACTTCCTCTCAAGTGCTGGCATTGCAGGCATGAGTCACATGCTGGGCTCTGCTTTCTGTCCTCCTCTACAATATTTCTCACCCCCATTTCTTTCCCTTGGCCATCGCATTACCCTCCTCTAGGGCACCATGACAGCCTATAGTCCAGACAGGGGCAGTGGCTCCTGCCTGTAACCCCAGGACTTCGAGGTGGAGACGGCGGTCCAGGTGCATACAGAGTTGGAGGCCTGACTGTTTCAAAAGACAATCGCAGGCCTTGAACGCAGAAACCCTCAGCTGCCCAAGATGGAGGAACGTGTGATAGGCGAGGGGCTTCACCCTGAGGGTTCAGGAACCAACAGAAAGAAATAGGACCAAGGCGCAGTAATTAGCTTTGCAGACGGGAAGAGGTCCAAAGCTAAGCCTGAAGATGAAGGCTGGCTTTCTTAGAGACTCTGAGTCAGCACTAGGGGCTACCAGGCAGCCCTGAAGGATTAGAAGTTCACCTCAGCTACATTGTGAGGTCAAGGCAGCCCAAGCCATGTGAGGCCACGGCAAAGCACGCAGAAGTCCTGTGGATGATTAATAGATCATCAGGGAAAAAGCGCTATAGATTTGCAAACAGACACTGGAAGTTTAATGAAAAAGGAAAAACAAGGCAGAGGGGTCTTAAAAATAAAATAGAGAGCTGACAAGATGGCTCAGTAGGGAAGGTAGCTGTGCGAAAACCTAGAGACCTGAGTTTGATCCCTGGAAGCCCACATGGTGGAAAGAGAGAAATGACTTCTGAAAGTGTCCTCTGTCCTTCACCAAGGCATATATGTACCTGCACTCGTCTCTCTCTTTCTCTCTCTCTCTTCCTCCCTCCTCTCCCAATAAATAAATAAAATAAATATTTTTAAAAGGTTAAATCGACTCTATGTCCAGTGACATGGGCCTGTGGTCCTAGAGGCGTGGGAGGCTGAGGATCACTTGAACCTAGGAGTTTGGGGCTGAAACAACATAGCAAAACCCTATTTAAGCAAATATTCACACTCATAGTGATATAGCTAAAATAGTCAATAAGAGACTAGAAGACAAGATGGGAAAATTAAAAAAAGGAAGATAAAAGAGCAGTTCTGACTGATAGTACATGTGCAGAGATCAGTGGAAAACAGTGAATAAATCATAAAAGAGATAACAAGAAAATTCCCAGATTAGAAGAATGGACAGCTCCATATTTCTAGGTCCACAAGAATAGCTATGCGACAAACAGACAAAATTATTTCAAGGCAAATTACCATTAAGCTTGGATAAGGAAAAGAAAAATTCTAAAATATTCTAAGACACAAACCTGCTCTGAGATACTAGAATAGGATTCAGAGCTACATGTGTTATTAACCAAACCTTGAACATCACATTAAAAATCCAGAAGGGCTGGGATAGAACTTCAGAGTAGAGTGTTTGCCTCACATGCATGAAGCATGAGGCCCACCACAAGTCCTCAGGGGAAGCATATTGTAGTTTGGGATTCCGATCACATAGGTTACACAAATGGATGCAAGGTACCAACCATAATCCCTGTGCATTCTTTGTCAGGAAACAGACATTAACAAAATAAGGAAGTAAAACAGACATGGAAAATATAGAGGAGAAAAGAGCCCACAAAGCAAAAGCTGGGAGTAGTTGATGTATCAGAAGTATCAGCTACGTGTGGAGTTGGGGACCAGCATGGGATACATGAGAACCTGGGAGAGAGAGAAAGAGAGACAGAGACAGAGACAGAGACAGAGAGAGGAAGGAGGGAAGGAGGAGGAAAGAGAAGGAAGGAAGGAAGGAAGGAAGGAAGGAAGGAAGGAAGGAAGGCACCTTAAGGGAGGGAGGGAGGAAGGGAGGGATATCACATAGTCTCTAAACATTAGACATGCTGAAAAAGAAATCTCCAGAGACAGCTCAGGAAAAAAAAAAAGGAGCTGAGGTGTTTCAAGCTTTAAAAAAAATATTACTGATAAGTATACAGCAGAGAAGTTGGAACACAGAGAAAAAAATTAGCAATAGGCAGATGAAAAAATTAGGTCTGGAGAGATGGCTGAGAAGTTAATACTCTGCCTCGAAAGCAGAAAGTCCTGAGTTTGGATCCCACATCCCATGTAAAAACTCAAGGTGGAAAGAGAGGTGGACTGTACTTCTTGCCCTGTGAAGGCAGAACCTTGGAAACTTCTGAGCAAAGCAAAGAGGAGGTAGAGCAATCCACAGTGATTCTCAGTCATCCTTGGGCCTCCACAGGCACACACACAGTGTCCTCTGATAGATATACACAGAGAGACATGCACATAGACACAAATAAAAAATAAAATAAAAAAGCTAGAAAAAAATCTGAAAGATGCCTTTTAAATGATAGATGCCACCACTCCATGTTTTTCCCTTCAGAACAGCTACCAGCCATCCCGAACCAGCCTCATGTTTCAGAAACACATTCCTCAACGATGACTTTGCCAATAGTGTGAAATTTCTATTTCTGTTGTAAATCTGGCTGTGATTCCTTCACTCGGTCTTTCCCAATCTTCCTGCCTCTCTGAGTTATTCTTTTTTCAGAGATCAGTAAGTAGACGGCTTCATGCAGTGCTCTGGCAGTCAATGTGCCTTCAGAACTTTCAGCAAATGCTTACTCTTGAGCTACCTTCCTACATCATGTTTAAGCAAGCTGAAAATGGCACATGTCTCAAATGCACATTTTATTTAAAATGCTAAACCAGGAGATGCTGTTGCAGAAGAAAACATGCAGTGTACTCTGGACACCTTAATGTGTGTGTGTGTGCATGTGTGTGTGTGTGTGTGTGTGTGTGTGTGTGTGTGTGTGTACTGTGAGCACCTGTGGAGATCCAAGGGTAACCTAGATTGTTCTACCTCCTTATTGCTTCACTCTGGGGTTTTCCAGTCTCCACTTTCTAGGGCTGGAATTGCAGTCCACCACCATATTTGCTTATTGGGATCTGAACTCAGATCCATCTGCTTGGAAGGTAAAGGTTTAACCCCTAAGCCGTTTATCCAGCCTGATGCCATATTTATTTTTTTAATTATTTTTTAATGTTGCATACATGCATATAGTAACTTTATAATATATTCAGCTCTTAATCCCAAATCTCACCCCCCTTCTTTTCCCCTTGCAGCCCTTCATCTCCCCTGCCAGATTCCCTCCTTTTTTCAAATCTTTTTGCTTGTGAGCCCACTGTGTTTCATCTAGTTTGTCTTTGATGACATATGCCCAACTTAATTCACACTCCAGCAAGTATCATAGATCAGTGGATATACCATCAAGGAAAGCATCCTTACGAGCATTAGTCCTCATCAGTCTCTCAGAGAAGCTTGGAGCTTCACGAGATCTTTCCAATGTTATTGTGAGATGCTTATAAGACAGTTTCCCTGTAATTCTTGTGTAAGTATACATATCTGCCATGAAATCTTGTATATCACTACTTTGTCATGTCCAGAATATAATGCCTGGCCCACCACCTTCCTAATTCAGGTTCTTATAATCATGCCACCCCCTCTTTCTTGATGTTCTCTAAGCTTTGGGGTGGGGGTAGGTGAGGCTTATATGTCCTGTTTAGTGGCATACCATTTTTAGACACTTATTTTCTGTATTTTGGCAAGTCATGCTTTTCAGTAAACAACTTCTGTTATGGAAAAGGTGGAGTATTGCCTGCTCTTCCAATCTATGGGCCTAAGACTAGGTATTTACAAAGCAACGTGGTGTACTGTCTACCTAGCTAAACATTTGTAGTCTGCTCTTCCTTAATGAACTATTTACTTCCTTTTCATAGTTTCTTGTTCTAGTTTATAGTAACAGAAATATGTTCCATTCAACAATTAGACCTTAAATCCGATCAGAAAGCTGTTGGTTGTTTCCTTGATACTCAAGCCACTATTACACTGATGGTCAACTGTTACCATGGTGATTGTTACTGTAACTTGCAGATTTCATAGGTTGATAAGATCTTATTGTTTTCCTTCACCAGTAGCTTCTACAGTACTCTCTGGTACTGTATAAGCTAACCAAACCTATTCTACTTGGTATTCTTTGAAGATGTATTGCATTTTCAGTAACAGAATCTTGTTTTTTTTGGAAGGCAACCAAGAGCAATGGTAAAACCCTACATTGTTTTTGGGGGAAGATCTTTGAGACTCTCTGACCAACAAATTATCACATACCTGTTACTCCTAGCATAGTTTTAATAATCTTTTAGTTTAAGTGGAGCAACCCAGGACATTTTTGTTTGTTCTGCCCTATTTTCTTGCCTCCGCTCCTTTGTGTAGGGACTGTATTTTCTTATTCTTTTTTTAAAAGAAATGTGGGTATTTTTTTGACATATTAGTAATGTAGGACATTCTTATTTGGTTCCATCCCACAATCTTAGGGTTTTTCTTTTAGTCTCTCAGCCCCTCCTACATCCCATCCCCTCATTCCCATCCCCCCCCCATATTTTTTTCTCAATAATCGCTCCTTCGCCCTGCCATGGTATTCTATATCTTCCCCTCCAAAAGTTTCACCCTACCCTTCCCTCTCACCTTCCTACTCATTGGTCCTTTTCAAATTTTCTGATTCTTACAGTAATTCTAAGCCAAATACTTCAGTCAGGAGTTCAATGCATCTGCATATAAGAAAGAACATACAGTGTTTGTCTTTCTGTGTCTGAGATATCTCACTCAATATTATATTTTCCAGTCCCATCCATTTACCAGCAAATTCCATAATTTTGTCCTTTCTGATGACTGAATAGTATTCAATTATGTATATATACATTTTGATTACCCATTCCTCTGTTGATGGGCAAATTAACTAATTCCATTTCCTTGCTATTGTGAATAGAGTTGCAATGACCAAACATGAACAAGTGTCTTTGTAATAAGATGTAGAATATTTGGGGACTATTCCTAGGAGTGATATAGCTGGGTCATATGCCAGTTCCATTTTTAACTTCATGAGCAACCTCCACACTGATCTCCAAAGTGGCTGGACCAGTTTATACTTCCACCAGCAATGAATATCCACATCCTTGCCAGCATTCTCTGTTGTTTTCTTGATCTTAGCTATTCTGACTGAATATGATGGTATTGAAGGGTAGTTTTAATTTGCATTTCTCTGATGGCCAGGGAATCTGAGAATCTTTTGAGATATTTGTTTGACATTTGAATTTCTTTATGTGAGGAGTCCCTGTTAGTTTCAGGGACTATGAGGTTTTGTGTTTTTGTTTTTACTTTATTCATTCATTCATTCATTGTGTGTGTGTGTGTGTGTGTGTGTGTGTGTGTGTGTATCAGAAGGCACATATGTCCCTGTGGAGGACCAAGGGTACTTCTTCACTCTGGGATTTCCCAGGCTCTGTCCTCCAAGGCTGGAAGTGCAGGCCAGCTCCATTTCCACCTGGCATTTTTATGTGGGATCTTGGATACAAACTCAGGACTATCTCCTTGTGAGAAGTGTCTTGACCCCTGAGCCATTTCTCCAGCCCTTAAAATCTATTTTTTTAATTGGGCCGTTTGCTTTCTTGGTATTTAATTTTGAGTTCTTTGCATACTCTGGAGATTAATCCTTTGTCAAATTCATAGCTAGCAAAGGTTTTCTCCCATTCTGTGGGTTGTCTTTTTGCACAATCAACAGTTTCTATTGCATAAGAGAAGCTTTTTAATTTCATGAAGTCCTATTTGTTGATTATTGACCTTAGCTCCTGGGCATTTGGGCTTCTGTTTAGAAAATCTTTACCTAGGCCTTTCAATTCAAGTGCACTCCCTACTCTTTTTTCTAACAGTTTCAGGTTTTCAAGTTCAACATCAAGGTCTTTGATCCATTCGGAGTTGATTTTTGTGTAAGGTGAGAGGTAGCAGTCAGTTTTCATTCTTCTACATGTAGATGTCCTGTTTTTCCAAACATCACTGGTTGAAGATGCTATCTTTTCCCCAATGTATGTTGGGCACCTTTGTCAAAAATCAAGTGGCTGATTATGCAGATTACCATCGATCCGGCAATGCTCACCGAGAATCGGGCCATCTTAATTTCTCCCCATCATAAGGCTTAGGGAACCTCATGGGAAAGGGGAAGAGAGCTGCAATGAACATGGATGAACATCTTTGCAATAAGATGCAGAATATTTTGGGACAATTCCTAGGAGTGATATTCCTAAAGTGGTAAGATCATAAGAACCTGAAGATGGGAAGGTCCACTGTTGGACAAGGCACTCCATTCAAAGCAGGACTGCTGCATCCGGGAACTCACTGCAGTGAGACTTGTCCTTATCAGACCTGCACAATGACTGAAATGCCAACCTGCCCCCATAGACTAAGAGGAACTGAAGACAGATAAGAACACACAGTGGAAACGTTAGGGACTAGAGCTGCATAAGTGAAGGGAAACTTAGTATGCCACAGAGGTCTGAACCCACACAAAAGTAGACAAGCCAGAGGGAACCTTGGGGTCCATAGAAGCAGTCAGGCAGAAGGGTGGGAGGGAATGGGATGGATTGATGAGGGGAAGGGAAGGAGATAGGAGAGAGACAGGAGGGAGGGGGATGGAGGGAAGCAGGAATTAGTACTCAGTAATGCTTGTAAAACCAAAAAATAAATATTTTTTTTAAAAAATCAAGTGACTGTATATGTGGGAACTTACATCTGGGTTCTCTATTCCAATCCACTGGTTGTTATCTGGTATCTTGTTTAACAGTGCGTTTTTCACTGGATGGGGAGCTACATCAATTTATTCTCTGAATATTGCTTGTTACAATGAGGCAGAGTCATTACTGATTTCTATTTCTTGTTTGTTTATAGCTATAAACGTTTTGACACTATTTGCATGAAGTAGATGAAAATAGAAGCAATTTTTAAAACAGCATTATAATTTTTGTCTCCAAAATATGTCTTAAGATCACAATACTGTCTCATCTAAAATTAATCTGATGTCCAGCATATGAAAACCTCTGTCCTAGCCTTTTGTGATGGCTCATGCCTGTGGTCACAGCCCCTGAGAGGTTGGCGCAGCAGGATTGCAATAAGATTGGGGCCAACCATGGTGCATAGTGAGACTCTGTATCAAGACAAAGTCAAATTTACAGTTGGGGGTACAGTTCAGTGACATGACAAAATGCTCACCTAGCAGTGCTGGAGACCTTAGGTTCAATCCTTAACTTCACAAAATGAAAAATAGATAAAAATTAGTTGTAACTCCAATTATAACTGACTTTCTATTATTTGCTTTTTTGTTCTTGTCAGCTATTGTGCTCCTTCAAAACCTTGCCCTGGTTTTGTTTTTGATTTGGAGAGGTCAGCTGTGTGTCCCAGTCTGGCCACCAAGTCTCAATTCTCCTGCTTCATCCTCTCAAGTGCTGGGCTATTACAGGTGCGCACTATTATGCGGGCCTCTTAGAGAGTTAGAGAGTGGATCACTCAGGTTACTGCACAAGCAGTAAAACCAAGGAACATGTCACTCAGTTCCATAAGCCCGATAGTGATAAGGATCTGCTGGACTGACTTATACAGTTAGTGGCTAGACATGCCCACGAAGGCGACCTGTAGGCTGGCAAGCCAGGGAAACCGTAGCCGCTCAGTCTGAAAGATCGATTTCTCATGGCAATGGGGGCAGTGGTGCAGCCCTTGAGGAGGCCTAAAGCCTGGAACCTTCCTGGCGCAAGCCCACATTCAAAGGGCAAAGAATCCGAGACTGATACTGGAACAAAGGCAACAGAAGATAAAATGAAATATAGCAATAATTAATAATAAAAATGCTTCTCTCCAGAGGGATGATGCGTGCATGCTTACCCATCTGGGTTTTCTTGCGTGTGGCCTCCAGTCTGATGGGCAGTGCTGCCCTATGCCCAAGGCGAGTCTCCTCTGACTGACCCACAGGTCAGTCTGCTCTGGAAATGTCCTCAAAGGTGTATCCAGAAGTGTGATGCTTTTAACCTCCTTTCTAAAATATTTTATTTATGGTGGGGGGAGATTGGGGGTGGTATGAAGAACAAGTTTTGTAAGTTGGTTCTCTGAGTTTATCTTGTAGGCTTTAGGGATCAAACTCATAACCCCCCCCCCACCTTTTTTGCTTGTGTTTTGGGACAGTGTCTTGTTAAGTAACAACTTCAAACTCAAGATCTTCCTGCTCCACTCTTCTAAATGTCTAAGTGCTAGGATTATAGGTATATATCATTCTGCCTTGCCAAATTTTTATTTTTATATCATTTACTTTGTGTGTGTGTGAGAGAGAGAGAGAGATATATGTATATATGCCTGTGCCAGAGATGGACATCAAGTGTCTTGCTCGGTGTGACCCTCTAGATTAGGAGCTCACTGATCAGGTGGATCGAATAGCCAGTGAGCTCTGCAGATCCTCCTGTCTCCAACTCCCCAGCATTGGGACCACAGGCAGGTCATCATGTTTGGTGTTAAAAGTCTTCATGCTTGCATAGCAAGCTCTTCAACAATTGGACCATCTCTTTAACCCTCATATTTAGGCAGTTTTAGAGCAGCCATGCTGGGATGGTCTCTGAAAGTCTTGGAAGGTCATTGGGATCACTCCGAAGGAACACACACTATTAATCTAGAGGAACTGACTCTAATCCTTCCCAGAGATAAAATCCATGCCTAGCCCCAATCTTCTGTTTATGAAAGGATCTGGAGGTTAGTTTCCATTGTAGAGAAGCCTTACCTTGAGGTTGGGCACAAGATCATCTGGGTTGGGCCCCAATATGAATAACATGTTGGCAGAATATGAATAACAGGTTGGCAGAAATTGAAGCTAACCAATGGGGAAAAGCCATCCTTCCGTAGGCCTACCTAAGACTACGAATAACTCTGACTCTGGCAGCCATCTTTGGCTCCCTTGTCCCTCCATGTCTGAAGTCTGTGAGTTCTTTTCCAGCTCCTTGCCCCTCATGGATTCCATGCCTGGAGCTCATGAGTTCTTGGTGCCTCTTTTGTCCCTCATGGATTCACATTCATGAGTTCCATTCTTTCTCTCCTCTAATAAACTCTACCTTAATCTTCTATGTATGTTCTGGTTTCAGTCCTTGACTCCCGAATGTAAGAACCCAGACGCATAAAGCCCCAAGAGGGACCTTGTATTAATGATAGATAGAATATTTTCTTAGTTAATCTTAATTTAATTAAATTAAAAAGACCTTGGGTTTAATCCCTGGTATTCCCTTCCCTCTCCAGCCACCCAATAAAAGAATTGCCTTACATTTTTGAAGAATTGGAGATGGTAAAATCAGTACCATCAGATGTGATACTATCTTACCTTGATATCTTGCCCTGACAGCATTGATTTGTAATGTGTATGTACAATATGATGTATTTGACATGTCTCTGAAAAATGCAAAAGAAGCTAACAAATCAAAAATTAGCTTATATAATTATTTTAACATTTCCAAAGAAGCAGGAACTCTTTGCTTATGTATATTTCAGCATGTGTCATTTCTGTTCTTATCTCCACCCTTTTTTCTTTTTTTTTTTACTTTTCTGCTAACTGCTCTTTATTGCTTATGCTTTCAATATCTTTATGAAAGTTCATGCTTTTAAGAACTTTACTAAAGGGCTAGAGAGATAGCTCAGGTGTTAACACTCTTACCTCCAAAGCAAGTCGTGAGTTTGGATCCCAGGTCCCACGTAAAAAATGCCGGGTAGAAACTGTGGAAGCCTGCACTTGCGGCTCTGATGGGCGGAGTCTGGGAAATCCCAGAACAAAGCAAGAAGGAGATAAGAACAATCCAGCATGATAATTCCTGAAGTCACCTTTGGTCCTCCACAGGAACATATGTGCCCTCTGGTACAAACACACACACACACACACACACACACACACACACACACACATACACACACACACACACAGATGAATAAATAAAGTTAAAAAAAGAACCTCACTAACTATGAATTGTTCATTGAGGCTGCAAATGTCTTGAATTTTTCATTATAGGAGATGCTAAAGAAGTGTCGTCTTTGCATGGAGTCAATAGCACAAGACAAAGATAGACAAGCTGCGGAAGCAAACAAAAATGCCAGCATATTGCTGGAGGAGTTAGACTTGGAAAAGGTAAAGAAAGTTTTTACATCTGAAAACCATTCATCTTTATCCCTTGATTTTCTTTTAAGAGAAGTACCTTTCTTTTTTCCCCCAAACTTTATTTATTTGGGGATGTGTGTGTGTGTGCGTGTGTCAGAAGGCACCATGTGTCCCATGTGGAGAATCAAGAATCACACTTCAGGAGTTTGCTTCTATCCCTTTTTAGCTTTGCTCTGGGATTTCCCACAAGACTCTGCCCACAGGGGCCAGAACTATAATCTGCCACCACTTCTGCCTGGTGGTTTTACATTGGAATTAGGTTCTGAACTCAGGACCTTCTGCTTGTAAGGCTGAGTCTTAACCCCTAAGCTATCTCACGAGCCCACGATTTTTTTAATGTTTTATTTTTATAATAACTTACTACCTTATGAGGAAGTTAAGAGTATTTTTTTTTGCATATGCCCGTGTGTGTAGGTGCGTGCATGAGTGCATGTGTGTGTGTGTGTGTGTGTATGTGTGTGTGTATGTGTGTATCAGAGAGTACTGTGTATGCCTGTTGAGGCCTAAGGATTTCTTCAGGAATCACCCTGGATTTCTTCTACCTCCTATTTGCTTTGCTCTTAGATTTCTCAGGCTTGCCTTCCAGAACCAGAAGTACAGGCCACAACTATTTCCACCTGACCTTTTCACATGGGATCTGAACTCAGGACCTTTCGCTTTCGAGCTAAAGGCTTAACCCCTGAGCCATCTCTCTGACCTTCCTCTGATTTTTTTTAATCAACCCATCATTTTCTACTTTTTATTTTTGCTTTATATGATGTATTTGACTTTTCTTCAGATTTGCTTAAATAGTAATAGAAAGAGTATGGATACTTTAAATTTCATTGAAAGCATTCTCTTGAGTGATTTAGCCAACAGCAGAACACTTGCCCAGATTTGATTCCCAGTACCTTTGATGTATATGCATTACATAAATATATTGTAGGAGATTTTCTTGGTGGCAAGTGCCTCCGACCCTCAGTTTTTTTCACATGAATAGTTTTAATTTATGGCCCATGCTGGCATTAACTTGGTGATCTTCCTGACTCAAACACTCATGGGACCTCACCTTCCTTCTCCTATTGGAACTGCTTCTGTGTGTCTTCCTCTTCTTGCCGGAGAAACACTGACTTGCCCTACTTATTCCACGAAATAGATGCAAAAAGCATAGTTCTCCTTCACAAGGGCTTTAACATAGAAAACAGCCTTCTTTAGGACAGGCGGCTCCATGAGATTGGAATAAACTGTTTGACATGCTCAGTTCTTCTTTCAGACTTCATCCATTAGGTATAAAACTCCTCCTAGCTGGCAAGTGAGTTTAAAGAGAGAGACTGTTCATTTTCTTTTGAGACAAGGTCTCAGTATGTGACCAGGCTTTGGACTTGTGTATGTAGTACAGGTTGCACTCCAACTTTAAACCCTTCTGGGTTTTGTTTTTGGCTCTTTTACATGTGTTTTCTCCCTTCTCCTTCATGTCTTTCTCTCTAATGATCTCAAATAGATGGTAAGTTCCTGCAAGAGGGACACAATCTCTGAGGTACATGGATGGTGCTTATAAGGTATAAAAATGTAAGGTAGTTACCTCAAAAACACACCGCACCACAGACTTCATGCAAGTTTTTAATGGAGTTATAGAACCACCAGGCCAATCGTAGGAAGAGAGAGAGAAAAAAAAAAAAAAAAAAAAAGAAGAAGAAGAAGAAGAAAGTGAAGAGAAGGGAATAGGAGGGGTTTATACCCTCAAGGCTGGTGGATAGGTAGGTGGTGGGGGCAGGGTCTGGAGGTGATTTCTGGGACTTTTGTCCAGCTCAGGAAGTATGGCCATAATCAGTCTTTGCCTTGACCCTGCTAGCACTAAGGGTCAGGCAAGCACATGCTCTTACAGGCACCAACTATTAGGGGGGCAGCCACCATCAAGCAGAAGCTTTGCCCTGAAAGTGGAGCGACCGAGGAGCAGGATTCCTATCAGTGCTGCGTTACATCAGTTGCTTAGGAAAGAACTATCTAATGGACAAATACATGAATGAAAGACGTGATTCACAGTCTTAAAAATGCAGCAGGAATGTGTCTGGGGGCTATGCCAGGAAAAGCCTCAAGATACTAAGAATCCCTCGAAAATGGATGACGAATTGTGGTGTGTTTGTGTCATGCCCCAGGAATTTGCTCTGACCCCTGAGACAAGCCGAAACCCGAGCTGCTTGGGGAGTTCTCAGGAAGAATTGATCTCAGCCGCTCAGTTTCTTAGTCACAGAGGGAGGCTGGGAAGAAACCTGGGGAAGAAGGCATGAGACCACTAGGCAGGGGAGAGCCCTGTTCATCCTCTGAAGAGCATCCTTTCTGGACAGCGGCTGATTTTCTAACCTGTCCCGTCATCCGGACCACTCTCTCCCGCTGCTCCCCCAGAAGCAAGAGCAGGGAACAGCTGCGGCTCCAGAACAAGGCCTTCTCCCGAGAGCCTGCCACGCAGCACTAACCTTGCAAGTCCCTGGGGATCCATCGCATCCTGTCTACACCCTTGTTTTTTGTTTTTTGTTTTTTTTTTCTTTCTTTCTTTTTTCTGTAAGATAAAAAGGCAGAACACACCATGCTACGGACAAGGAACGGAAAAGGTTTATTGATTACATAGCAACTTGGACTAATTCTCGGAGGGAGAACAAGCAGGATCTGAAGGCCGGGCAGAGCTTGTGCAGTTCCCGGGCTTGTGGGCGGGATGAAGGATGGGGTGAGTTGTCCCCTGTCCTGTGAGGTACCAGCACAGGCTTTGCAGGTTCCTGCCGCCACTGGGGAGAAGGCAGTGGTCAGCAAGCAGAGATTTGCTTTGAATGTGGAGTCTGGAGGAAAGGGAATCGATCAACTTCCACTACCACAAAACCTCCCAGGGTTCTGTGACCCTTTCCTCTGCGTTTCCATCCCCTCTCCACCTTCACCTTCACTGCAGCTGAAACTAAGCGTCTCCAAGGAGATTCCACTTCTGCAGGGCTCTCTGTGGCACCTCCCAGGACATTACTCCTGGGTGCAGGTGTTGCTGGGCACTGCGTTGCATGAACTTGGTGCCTTGGGGTCTGTCTTCCAAAGAAATTAGGAAACAGGACTGGCAAGATAGCTCAGTGGATAAGGCACATAGTTGCAAAAGAAAATAAAATTCCATCCCTGGAAGCCCGTGTGGTGGAAGGAAAGTTCTCTTCTGGCCTCAATCTGTACACCACAGCATGTATTCTCTCTCATTCTCTCTCTCTCTCTCTCTCTCTCTCTCTCTCTCTCTCTCTCACACACACACTCACACACACACACACACACACACACACAGACACACACACACAAATAAATAAAGTATTAAAAAAGATATTAGGGGAATTGGGAATTTAGCTCAGTGGCAGAACACTTGCTTAACAAATCCAAGACCCTAGATTTAGTCTCTAGTACCGAAAAAAGGAGAAAAGAAAAGAAAAGAAAAGAAAAGAAAAGAATAGAAAAGAAAAGAAAAGAAAGAAATTAGGAAACAAAAGATGGTAAAGAAAAAATTCATTTAATTAGGCCAGTCTGAGACTGGGAAGAGAAGGACACCTAGCTTCCAACTTCTACAGCAAGAGGAAGCCAACGCCAGGAAACACTCACTGGGTTGTGAAACAAGGTGCCAGGGCTGTGTGATGTGTGGGCTCCTCCTTCTGCCAGAGCCTCAGCCTGTCCCCACCTCCAATGGGTCCCCGGAGAAATTTTCATTCTGTGAGGTTCCTTGTTTTAGGATCTCTGTTTTAATCCTTAGTCTTCTTGTTCAGTCCTCAATGTTGAAAGACTTGGATTGCGGTGCCTTCTATTGCTGGGATGATGTACAAAAACTGCCTGAAACATGCCTGGGCCTGAAAGAAACCGGGTTGGGGGAATGTAAGGAGGAGCCAATGTTAGAGTGTTAGAAGGCATTCAGCGTTAGCCAGACATGCACAAGGGCTCCCTTAGTTGCTTCTAGAAGGGCGCACACATGTGACTATATTATTGTTGCTAGGTCACTCTGGGGTCTGTATGTGTCCAGGTTCTTGTGTTTTAGAGTCTAAGACTGAAACCAGAACACACATGGAGGATTAAGGCAACTTCCCCCAACCATCAGTTCATGAAAGAATATGGAGATTAGTCTTTCTTTACTGATAAGCCCTACAGGAAGGTCCAGCACAAGATCAGCTGGGTTGGGCCCCAATATGAGCAGACCAATGAGATGTAGAGGATCAAAAGCTCTTATCAGGTTTGCAGAAAGTGGAGCTAACCAATCAGGAAAAGCCACTTTTTTGGGGAGGGAGGGGGGCTGGCTAAGAGTTTAAATATTCCAACCCTTGGCAGCCATCTTTGGTGCCCTTGCCCCTCTTGGCACTCCACGTCTGGAGTCCATGAGTTCTTTTCCAGTTCCTTGCCCCTCATGGATTCCAGGCCTGCAGTCCATGCGTTCTCCAGGGCTCTCTTGCTCCTCATAGATTCATGTCCTCGAGTTCCATTCTTTTGCTCCTCTAATAAATTCTGCCTTAAGGAGAAAATTTCCTGTACCATACCAATATTTTCAGCTGTTGTGATCTGGGTATGAGTTTCCTTTTCCTTCCCTTTGATTCTGAGATAACCTTCACATGTGACAAAACGGGAGTGTTATGCTTATCAAAAGCACAGCATGGCTGTTGTTCTTCCTCCCTACCCTTCCCCCCTCTTCCTCCTCCTCTGGATTTTCATGCATTCTAGGCTAACCTCAAACTCACTGTGTGGCTGTGAATATACTTGAACTTCTGATTCTGTTGCCACACTCACTTTACATGGGTGCTATGCTAGACACTTTACCGACTGAACAGCACCCCACCCCCTCCTCCCAAATCATATTATTTAACTAGGCTAACCATATAGTCCCCCATACAGCAATTTATGAAATGTTTTTATTTGAGTTTTGGAGTACTTCAAGTAATTTGATTTCATACCTATGACCTCAGCTAGAATAACTGCTTCTAATTCTAGGAAAGAATGGCCTTTAAGTATCTAAAATTTTAGTTCTTATTTTTGATGAATAATTCTACATTTTTGGTGCTATATCAGATTTTGTCTGGAGAAGTAAAAGTAACATCATGTAATAGAAGAAACCAGACAACAAATACTATGACTTTACAATTTCTAACAAAATTGTCTTTTTTTATTGACTGAATTATAGCAATAGGGGTAGAAACAGAAGGTCATACTGTGAATAGTTAAGACTCTGAGA
This sequence comes from Typhlomys cinereus, assembly GCA_023101885.1. NCBI lineage: Eukaryota > Metazoa > Chordata > Mammalia > Rodentia > Platacanthomyidae > Typhlomys > Typhlomys cinereus. Next base: position 2,771,364 of record JALPQD010000188.1, read on the forward strand.
TTTTGTGGGCCTAGTAAAATCTAATTTCATATTTAATAATCAGAAATGGAAATAAGAATGCTGTAATACTGACAGCTTACCTTTTTGATGAAATATGAATGTTTAATTTTTTAAATCTCAGGTGCGATATAGCAAATACACATTTAATCAAGAAACATGGGCTTTTAAGGTATAAAACAAAATAAATATTGTCATTGGAGATTGGATTAAAAAAAGACAACCCAGATCTTTAGTATCCCTAACAAGAATCAGTAGAGTCAAAGATCTTCTAAGGTAGTCAGAAGGCTGAGGCTAGCATAGGTCTTCTTTGTTTTATCTTGACATATTTAATTTCAACAGTAACATAGTCACCCATTTGATTGGATCCAGTTAATTTTGTCTTTTTTTGCTAGTAAGTTTGCTTTGGCTTCTAAGATTTTGAATTTAAAATATAGGTACCCCTAAAGTGGAGTTCTCTTTGGAAGATTTAATATGAACCTTTGCCATTTTAAAATTCAAATTTTAAATCCAAATTATACTGAATAATGAGAGATTTTAAATGAAAGTAGTGAAAGACCTGAGTTTTTTTAAAGCGTGATGACTGGATTTGAGGAAGTTAGAAGCTCAGTGTAAACAAGCAGTCCCAACAGAAACATGATTAATGAGAAGATGTGATACCTCACTTCAGTTTCACTAAAACCAACATTAGAATCATTTTCTAGCACTTAGGAATATACCAAGGAAAACTGTAAATATCTCAGGTGTTTTTTATAATATCTGAATATAAAGGATTTAAGAAATTGGTAGGGCTTAGTAGAAATGTGTCAGAGGGGCTGTGACTTCAGGTAGGAGATTAAGTTGAGTGACACCTGTTATGTGACATCTTTGGTAAGCTTTGAAGCATGCTTGGCGGACAGCGACAGCTTGGTTTGGAAATGGCAAGTTTTATTTAATTATTTATATTTACTTATCTTTGACACAATTTCTCAATAGCCCAATCTGACCTCCAGCTCACTGTTGGAGCCAAGGATGACCTTAAACTTCCGATCCTCCTGCGTCTGTCTACCTAATATTGGGATCGCAGGCCTGTGCCACTATGTCTGGTTTATACTGCACTGGGAATTGAACCCACGTCTTTTCTCATTTTTAGGAGGCACTCTACCAACTGAGTTGCATCTCCATCCCTTTTCTCCCTTTAGTCCTCATTAAAAATTTATTTATTTATTTATTTATTTATTTATTTACTAGTGTGTGTGTGTGTGTGTGTGAGAGAGAGAGAGAGAGAGAGACAGAGAGACAGAGATATGAGTATCATGACACGTGGGTGGAGGGTAGAAGACGACTCTTAAACATCAGCGTCTCCATCTACCATATAGGTTTCCAGGAATTGAACTCTGATTGTCAGGGCCACCAGCAGGTTTGTGAGTAACTGTCTAACCAGCTGAGTCATCTCAAGAGCCCCTAGTCCCACTTTTTTTCCCCCCAAGAGTTGTATTTATCTTGGCTCAGCCATAAAGCACTGGGAAAACCTACTTTTTAAAAGAAGCAATGGACTCGGGAGACAGTCGCTGGGTAAAGTGCCTGCTGCACAAGCAGCAGTACCTGAGGACTGGGAAGGCAGCGGTGCAGCTCTGCAGCCCCAGTACTGAGTGAAGCATGCAAGCAGGAAGGGCCTTGGGGTGCACCAGCTCTCTGCTGTCATTGATGAGCTCCTGGCCAGTGAGATCCTGTTTCAACAGAGGTAGTGGGTGCTTCTCAGGATGATGCCCAAGGTTGTTCCCTAGCCTCCATGGCTATGTGCACATACATGCACATGCACCAGCAAACACACACACACACACACACACACATCTATACAGTCAGAAAAAGTATAGCTTCCCAAGTTCTATAAGTAGTGACATTCAAAATATGAGTACGTATTTCTGTTACTTTGTATGTAATATGCAAATTTATATCTAATAAAGTATTGTGGATGCTTGCTAACCCTAAAATACTTTGGTCTTTTTTTAAAAATAATTTTATTTATCAGAGAGAGAAAAAAAAACAGAAGGAGAGAGAGGGAGAACATGCATGTCGTAGCACGTGGGTTGAGGTCAGAGGATAACATTTTTGGAAGTAAATTCTCTCTTTTCACCATGTGGTCTTCCCTGGATTGAAGTCAGTCTCAGGTTTGCAAGCAGGCACTTACCCATTGGGCTGTCTCGTCAATCCTAACACACTTTCTTGAGTTACATCTTTAGATACATTTTAAAGATACATCTTTAAATGGTGTTTTAAACATTTTAACTTTCATCTTATGACTCAAGGACTGCTGTTTTATGAAATATGTTAATAGACCATTATATCACTTTCATAGTGTTGTGGAGTTGACTCTCTAGGAGCCTGTATGTATCTAAGTTCTTGAAACTGGAACATGTGTAAAGGATTAAGGTAGAGTTGATCAGAGGAGAGAAAGAATGGAACTCACAGATTCCAAGTGTGGAGTACTATGATGGGCAAGGGCTCCTTCTAATGGCTGGCAGGATCAGGCATATTTGTGCATTTAGGTAAGCCCAGAAATATGGCTTTTCCCCATTGGTTAGCTCCAGTTTTCGTAAACCTGATTGGAGCTTTTTTGGTTCCTCTACATCTCATTGGTCTATTCACCTTGGGGCCCAACCCAATTAACCTTTTCGTGGGGCTGAAGATCCAGCTGTTTCAGTTGGATTTTGTTTATCTGATATAGAGAACTCATCTCTGTATCCTTTCATAGGCAAAGACTTGGAGGAAGTGGGTCATCTCTGTGTAGGATTGGAGTCAGTTCCTTAACAGGAGTTGCTCTTTTAGGGTAATCTCAGCAGTACAGGATGGCCTTTAGGAATTTCAAAGACCCTCAGAGACTGTCCTAGCAGGCTGCTTTAGACCTGCCTGAATAGAATTAAACTTTTTTTTTTTAAGAAAGGTCTTGTAAAACCCAGTTTGGACCCAAATTTGCTATGTATGAGATGGCGAACTCTTGATTCTTCTGCCTTTACCTTCAAAGTGCTGGGATTACAGATGTTTGTCATCACTCCCAACTTTAAGAAGTTCAATGAACTTTAAGAAGTGGGCTGGGCAGATGGTTCAATATTTAAAGCCTTTATTGTGAAAGCAAAAAAGACCTGAGTTCCAATCTGCAAATCCTTTGTAAAAATGCCAGCAAGGGTGGCTGCCTGCCTGTAATTTTGAACCCTGAAAGGCAGAATCTGGGAATCTTCAATGCAAGCTGCCTAGCCAGACTAGCCCTCTTATTTTTTCTGGATTTAATTAATTACAGACTCTGGCTCACAATATGTGGAAAAATGACTGAAGATGATTCTCATCTTGTGTTAGGGAATTTCTGTCCAGACTGAAGGTGAAACACCATTGAATGATTTAAATAAAATTTATTGAAAAGCAGAGAAAGGCACACGCGATTGCTCAGGAGAATCAGGAGGAGCAAGAAGTGCCCTCTGGCTGATAAAGGAGCCAGAGGGGAGGCAAGAACGCTCCAAGTCTTCTCCCGACACTCTAGACTCGGAGTGTCCCTTGAATAAACTTTTGGGGGATCAAACTGGAAACTTTTTATTGGCTTCCTCTCTGATCTTTGATTGGTGGTTCCTGGTGGGACAGGTTTGAAAGTCCTGTTGGTGGTCACTGTGGAGGATTTCCTGGTGGGTTACTTACACCCAGAATTTGACTCCAGGTCAGCTATCCTAGTGTACATGCTGCCTTTCACATAGGCTTGTGGCCCTGCCTTAATCTCTGTTCTCCTTGCCTATGGGAATCTATCCCCATCACTTGAGCCTCCACAGACACACACTGAAGTGTACTTGTGTACATATTACCCACCCACATAGAAAACACATACACACAAATACACACAAAAAAATAAAAAGTAAATAAAGCATAAGTTTATAAGTTATAGCAATATAGATTTATCAAGTCTCTGAACAGGTAGTTTAATCTAAATTGTATTCATGACAGAATAAAACAAATTAAGATCATCTTTAATTCTAAAGACGTTTGTGAACCCCTCACTCCAGAGTTTGGCTGAAGCCTCTTGGCAGCTGAGCATCAAGGATTCCAACACAATGAACATGTGCTTATGGCCTTTCTCCTGCCCCAACTGGAAGCCACATGCACTGATGGACTAGTCCTAAACTCCTGGGGCAACCTTGGTGGCTCCTCCAGGCACTTCCAGGGCCACCAGATAATGCCACTTATTGAAAAAGAGAAGGAAAGATGAAGAAAATCCTTAGCAACGCTTTGAGTATGCAGCTTGAGAGCCGGCGAAATGGTAAATACATAGTCCCTGCTAGGACATCTAAGCACAACTCTTCTTCGGAAGCCACAGTCATGCTATGCCTTGCTTTCTTCCTAGGAGCACATCTTCCTTTTAACCTCATGCTCAAGAGATTTCTTTTAGTAAACTCCAACTGTGTTTCAGCTGAGACATTCTGATATTTTTTTTCTGCGGGGAACCCCACAATCGGGTTTTATCTCAATGGAGGTCTCTAAAAGATTAAGGAACCCCTCAGACTGCCATGGACAGCCTGGAGCTAGGTAGGCCTCAGCTTTTGCTGCCACTGACACAAAGTGTACCAACAAGGAAACAAACACTCTGCCAGACAAAACCAGAGCTTCCTTGTCCACACCCAGCATCCAGCAAAGAGCTTATCAACACTGGAAGATGACAGGAATTCCACACAAGAGCAGATCAAGATCCATACTGCCAGACTTTACTAAGGACTTCCTGAATTATAAAGCAGATCAGCCAAAGGACTCTTCACAAATGCAATCAGGTCAAATCTCAAAGTCCTTCCGGTCCACTTCACCATCATGCATCCACAGGGAGTTGATGCCTCATATCCCACAAGGGAAGAGCTCTGCAGCAGGGAATCCCCTAGGAGCTCAGCCATGGAGAAAGGTTAAGCCAAGGGCGTTGCTCCCAGCTGGATTTACCAAAACCATTACCAGGCATTTAGGTTCATGAATGGGTCACCCCAGTTTCCTTCTATTCTGAAGAAATTAGGAAAGAAAAGTTGATCAAGGAAAATGGATTTATTTACAATTTGGTCAAACTGAAAGACTCCAGGTTTCTCTCTACTTTCATTCAGCAGTGTTATAATTTTATAGAAAGAAGGAGAGAAAGAGAGAGAGAGAGAAAGAGAGAGAGAAAAGGAGAGAGAGAGAAAAGGAGGGAGAGAGGGAAAGAGAGGGAGGAAGGGAGAGAGAGAAAGAAGGAAGGAAGGAAGGAAGGAAGGAAGGAAGGAAGGAAGGAAGGAAGGAACCCAAAAAAGCAAGAAAATATGCATATATTGATTAACTATGAAGAGAGGTGTCAAACTCTCACTTGGGAGAGGTGGGTGATCTCTACCTGTGAGGCAAGGCCCCCTGCGTCTTTTATTTTCTGTGCCAGGGTTTTAGCCCATCCCCAGCATGGGGTCCATTGTTTTATGGTTCCTGTTTCAAGAGTTCCCTGCACTCCTCATTTCAAGGTTCAAACCACTCCTGGCTCTGACCTTCTTCTCCAGCTGTGAATTTCCTGTCTTTGATGGTATCACCTACTACCACCTAATCTCACTTGCCTGATCAATTCAGGATTTTACACCTGATGAAGTTGTTCTCCCTAGCAATATTTCAAGCATCATTCTGCATAATTTAAATATTTTCTTGGGTCAGCCTTCTAGTGCACTGCTTGCTCTCTGTTCGATCATTTCCTTTATCATGAGGTCGCCTTTCATCCAGTGTGAGGCACTGTATGAATTTACACCTATTTTTTTATATTTATTTTTATTATTTCCACTTATACAAACTTAACAGGTACACCGGTCCCCTCCCTCCCTCCCCTGCCTCCCTCCAACCCCCACCCTCCCTCCCTCCCCATCCCCCAGTGCCTCCACCTCCCATCCCCGGAGCATCCTTTAATGTGCATGCCAAACTCTACTCTGGGTCCTCCTCTCCGATGAGGTGCAAGGACCCAGTGGCATTTCCCAGAACCCTTTTCTATGTTCCCCTTAAGCATAGGAACACTACTGTAGCTGTCAATCCCTTGCCTCCAAGGATCCTCGTGCCTTTAGCAAATGCTAGACTTTGTGGGGTCAATAGTGTGTTGGACATTGCGCGGGGCATGCAAAGTCCAATTATGAAAAACAGTGGTTAGATGCCACAAAGTAGGTGGCAATGCCTTAACCGTATGCAGGCCTCTTCCATCCTTGTCAAGGGGAGTGCTAACCTTCTCTCCTTTCATACAACACTACACCTACATTTTGAACAACGCATGAGAACAGCCCACTTCCTGTGTCAGCATCTCTAGAAAACCCCTCCCCCATCCTTTCATCCCCGGAGGTTTCAATTCCTGAACTTCTTGCTCTTTGTGCTGCCTCCTGCATCTAAGATACTCTTGTTCCTCATTTTAATCCTTTGGTTAGTAGTAATTACTAAACTCTAGCCAGCCCTTTTAGAAATGATGTTTTTGATGGAAGTAGATTACTTTAGGCAGTGAGAACAGAGAGGAAGACCAGAGAAAATTAAGTAAGTTGGCACCCTACAAGGGGCTCTGCCACAAAGCTCACCAGCAGAACTTTCAAACCTGGCACCACCAGAGACCACCAGTCAAAAGGTCAGAGAGACAACCAATAGAAAGTTTCCATTTTTGATCCTCCAAAAGTTCATAAAAGGGACATCGGGTCCCAGAGTGCTGGGAGAGGACTCGGAGTAGTCTTGCCTCTCCTCTGGCTCCCTGATCAGCAATCATGTGTGCCTTTCCCTGCTTTTCAGTAAGTTTTACTTGAACCATTCATTGTCTTCTCAGTTTCAATCTAGGAGTCTGGGATGAAAGAACCTGGACAGAAATCTTGTAAAATATTTGTCAAGCTAGTCAGGAGCAGCTCATCAAGATAACTTTCACTGATCCCCCACTGAGACGCCAGCGAATTGAACTGTGGATCATGCTGTGGACCGAAATGTGGAGCAAGCAGGTACTTTGGGCTCAGCCTCGGGTGTCCTAGCAAACAAAGCCTGTAGGGTGTGGGAGGATTGATAAATTCAGAACCAGACCTTAAACCAGAGATCCTATTGGATAAATCTGAGATCAGAAGCAGAAGTCTGACTGGAGACCCCACCAAAAATGTTAATAGGATCTGATAAGGAAAACCCAGAACTGGACAAAATCTTAGTCATTCTGGGACTGAACAAACTGGCCAGACCAAATCCCTTCCCCTGCACTTCATCTGTTAAAAAGCTTGCACCCCTGACTAAAGCAGCAATAGTTTCCATCTGACAGGGAAATTGCTGCTCCCTTCCTGGAGTTTGTAGGAGCTTCCCGAATAAACTTCAGTCCTCCTCCTCCTAGTCCTCCTCCTCTTTTCTAACAAAGGTCTTTCAAATGCTGGATGTTGTGTAGTCCACAGGGCTTATGTTATTGAGTGTGAGAGTGGGTTGCAGCTCCCCAGAGCCCCCTTTGGAAAAAAAAAACAATAAAAAAACCAACAAAAGTCGAAAGTTGCTTTAAAATGGACTTGGTGCAGGGGAGAGGAAGACCCAGAAGGTATGGGACCATCTCTCTAGGTGCAGGAGTTCAGGCACCTCTGACACGCTTCCACCTCTTCTACCATGCATGGCACCAGTCACGCTGGGCATGGGACAGTGATGGGGGAAATTCTGGAAACCTACTCCCCAGCAGTGCCAGGCCTGGAAGGATGCCATCCTTCTGAAACCAGGCAGGTGCCACCCAAGATACTGAGAATCTGCTCTTAGCTGTCTTCCCATTGCTATTGTTCCCAAGGCGCAGGAGAAAATATGGGCTGCAGTACATTTGTTTTGAATCAGATCAGGGTTGTTTTCTTCCTCTTCCTCTTCCTCTTCCTCTTCCTCTTCCTCTTCCTCTTCCTCCTCCTCCTCCTCCTTCTACTCCTCCTCCTCCTCCTCCTCCTCCTCCTCCTCTTCTTCTTCTTCTTCTTCTTCCTAGTAATTTTAGACAGTCCCTACAGATCCTTAGAATTGTCTGTTCTACCACGGTAGCTCAATGAGCTCTGATAAAGGTATATTTTTCTTAACGTGAGGCAACTAACTAATGTGATGATTTGCACCATTTTTTTGGTTTTGCTTCTCATCTTGAGAATTCTCATCTTGTGAATTCTCATCAAGATGTAAAACATTTATGGGCTTTCAGATCTGTTGCAATTAAGTCCCCTCAGTTATCCCTTAGATAAATGATGTTTTTCTAACCTAAGGTACATTTGAAAAGCCAGTCACTCATTTTTTGAGTCTCTGAATTATGAAGCCCCCCCCCCTCAGCCTAGCAACTAACTTGGTTACTTTGTTACTTTGCTTTGTCATTGACTTTAGAATGAATTGGGGTCTAAAATCTTCCAGAGGGTATCTTGCCAGTAACTCCTCAGACTATGACATTTCTGTGACACATGCTCAACAGTCCACATATTTAAACACTGTGCTATTCTCCTACATGCATTTTGTAAAGAATCTATAAGTGTTGCAATTTGCCCTTTTTGTTTTATGAGACCAGTACTATAAAATGGATTAACTTTATTCATGTAGACCATAAGGAAATAGACAAAGGGAAGCTTTTTTCTCTTAAGACCATGTGCTACCTTTGGGAGAGGCTCTTTCTTTTTATCTCTTGGCCAGACCATGAACACCAGTTCATGCTCACCATAATGTTCTCATAGAAGACTTAAGGGTTTTTTTTTCTAGGTACTTGGCAGTAGGAGAGAATTTCCTAGGTGCCCTTCTGACACTGACAGGTCCTATGATCTCTCAGACGCTGGACATTAAGACACTAAGAGGCTTCGTCTCTCAGGCTGGTCTCCTGGCACTGAGAGGTTACGACTCTTAGGTGTTGTTCTAAGCTTTAGGCATCAGAAGCCCCACTCTATCTGACACTAAAAAGGGGAACTCACACTTTCAGAGTGTTTCTACCCAGGTTTTCTAGATTCTAGGTGCCAGTAAGATCACACTAAGTCTAGCTCTAGAAGGGAACCTATATGTGAAATGTTCCCCAGGTTAGCTCCCATCTAAGTCTGTGCATTGGTAAGTCCAACTATGTACTTCACACAAATGGCTCCCTGATTTAGAAGCTTTCGGCGTGGGCGCTTGAGCAGGGTTCTGTTTTCAGATGGGAACTCGAAGGATTCCTTCGACAAGACACAGGACTTAACTATGGAAAACATCTAAGCGAAAAAGAACATGCATTTCTGTCAAATGCAATTGAAAGTCTTTTTGATCATACAAGTCTTAAGAAAAAAGACTAACCTCCATATGGTTTGACTCCTAAAGGAAAATACTATCTACTTTCCCTTTATCCAGCTCATTTGTTCTAATCCTTCTGTTCTATCTTTCAGGTTCTCCTAAGCTTTATCAGCCTCTGGGCCTGATCCCTTCACTCTGTAGGCAGGACTCTATACAGAGGCAACACTTCTAAATTGCAAAACCTTAGCAATGAGAACCAAAATGCCAAATAATTAAGCAATGGCTTAATGATTAAGAATATGCCTCATAAGCAGAAGATTTTGAGTTCAGATCTCAGGTCCCATGTAAAAGAAATGCCAGGTGGAAATGATGGTAGCCTATACTTTGGCCCTGGTTGGGTGGATGCTGGGAAATCCCAGAGCAAAGCAAAAAGGCAGTAGAAGCAATCCAGGAATATTCCTGAAGTCATCCTTGGTTCTCCACAGGGACACATAGTGCTCTCCCTCTCTCATTTTCTCTCTCTCTCTCTCTCTCTTTCTCTCTCTCTCTCTCTCATACACAACACACACACACACACACACACACACACACACACACACAGGCTAAATAAATAAATGATGGAAATAGAAATGCATGTTCTTTTTTGCTTAGATGTCTTCCATAGTTAAGTCCTGTGTCTGGTCATCTGTGCTGGCAGGCTGTTGCATGTGTTTCTGAGTTTTATATGTATTGTCTGTCTGATCTGTAGCATGCTAAATATATATATGCATAAGAGTTTTATAATTTCTCTTTGACATCTGATTTAAATACAAAGGTTTGCCAAAAAATATTTTCAAATTCTAACAACTATTTGTTAAAGGAGTAATACATCATTAGTAATTGAAGTAATTAATAAGTGGGCCAAATGCTATATTTGATTCTAAAGTAATTAATACCAGATTCTGTTTTCAATGATAAGGTTTTTCTAAATGTTATCTGCTTTTGATAATGTTTTTAAAGTTTGTTTCCAAAATTGATCAATTATATAACTAATTTAAAAATCATTGCAATGAATTGTAAGTCCTTGTCTGCAAGCAACACTTACCAAATAGTATTCATTTTGTTTGCTTTAGAAATATTTTGGTTTCTGGTCAATGTGTTTTTAAGGTGTTTTGGCTTATTTGGTTACCTGTATTTCATGTAATCTTATCATATGTCTGATACCTATCTTTGTGTTTTGTGTTTCAAAATAGCAAATTTGTGGCTACTTCAATTTTTAAAATTTCTATTGCATACTAATATTCTTTTTTATTTTTTTGGTATGCTCAATTAAAATACGTGTATGCATAGTTAACGAATAATTTTGGTAACATTAGAAGGCCTAAGTACATGCTTGCTTATGTACTAAAATTGGAATGGTATACTAAAATTGGAACCATACAGAAAAGGATGGGTAAGGATGACATGTGTTCCATATAAATAAATAAAAGACCTAAGTACATACCTACTTAAACACTGTAAGGTAATTAAAATTTTAAGTCTATTGAAACTATTGCTAATAAATTATAAGTTTCTTTCACAAAAGGTTATTATAAAGTAAAAACAACCATATATATCTTGCTTGGTATTGATTTTAATGATACTACAAATAAAAATGTCATTGTGTTCTTGCCAAGTTCCTGAAGATCCCTCCAGATTTCTGCCCTACTTGCCACCAGTGCCCTTCCAGGATTATGTTCTCCTGCTAGTTTTGTAGTGTCACTTTGTAATTCCTTTAAAGATTTTCCATGCATTCCCATGGTAGCAAAGTCACTATGGACATTGGTTAGTTAAATTCGTATTCCTCAGACTTTTATGAAATCTTGTCCCTACAGATCTAACAACTGAGAAAATATTTCTGGGATGAGATCATCAATTTCTTTGCTCCAATCTGCTTCTCTAACTACATGTCCTCCACCTGTACTCCTATGTTCTGCTACAACCTTGCCAGCCTAATTTAGACCTGAATGTTTTTTATTGCCATGTGATAAGCTTATTCTCCTAATTTTATTCAGATATGCATATGCTAAACCAGACAAAGCAAAGTTAAGAGAACTTTTACTAACTTGTATAACTCATTTGTACATTTGGCTCTAAAAGATATTTAAAGTACTATAGTTGAATGTAAAATTTTTATTAATAAAATGATAGATAAGTTTATATTAAATTTTCTTTTCAAAACGAGGATTTAAAAGGCAAGCATAAGCAGCTTGGTCTGTTTAGCCTTATCAATATTCATATTAAGCTTTATATTCTAAGTCAAAAGTTTTCTACAGTATTTATATTAAGGGTCATGTTCTTTATTTAGTTATGAATCAGAGGACACTATGTCCCTCTGGAGAACCAATGATGACTTTGGGAATCATCCTGGATTACTTCTTTATTATTATTATTATTATTTCCGCTCATACAAACTTAACAGGTATACCGGTCCCCTCCCTCTCTCTACCTCCCTCCCCCCCCCCCGACCCTCCTGCTCCCTTCTTCCCTTTCTCCTCTTTCCCCATCCTCCAGTGCCCCACCTCCCAATCCCCGGAGCATCCTTTACTGTGCATGCCAAACTCTCCTCTGGGTCTTCCTCTCTGATGCAAGGACCCACATCCTGGATTACTTCTACCTCCTTTTTGCTTCACTCTAGGATTTCCCAGGCTTTACCCACCAGGCACAAAAAGTTCAGGCCTCAGCCATTTCTGTCTGGTGAAGGGTCATGTATTTTACAGGTACAAATTTTTAAAATTTCTTAATAGCTATAGTAAATAAATAAGTAAAAATATTCTAACTTAATTAACAAATGATAAGGCTAAATAAGAGCTACAAAATCTTAGATTTTGGAGGGGGAGCAGGGGCTAGGGGGGAGGAAGAGGGAGGGAGGGAACCGGTGTACCTATTAAGTTTGTATGAGCGGAAATAATAATAAAAAATGTTATAAAAAACAGAGAAAAAAATCTTTGATTTTAAGGTATACATTTATAAATGACTATGTGTGAATATGTATTGTTTGCACATAATTAGGTATTTATGTATATAGATTACAATTGCCAAGTTAAGCCCAAATCTTTAAAAGAAAGATGGGATTTAAGGCTGGAGAGATGGCTCAGGGGTTAAGACTGTGCCTTGTAAGCCGAAGGTCCTGAGTTCAGATCCCAGGTCCCACGTAAAAACACCAGGCAGAAATGGCAGTAGCACTTCTGGAGTGGTGGGCAAAGCCTGGGAAATCCCAGAGCAAAAAAAGATATAGACCAATCCAGGATGATGTCCAGAGTTACCCTTGGTCCTCGATAGGGACACAGTGTCCTCTGTTACACACACACACACACACACACACACACACACACACACACACAAAATAAATTAATTAAAAAAAGTAAAGTGAGGTTTGTCACTATTGCCTCTTATTAAAAGCCATTGTTTTTCAAAGTCTGTCTAAATATGTTAAAACAGAAGGGACTCATCAGGTAGAGGAAAGGAAATATGAAGGTTGTGGATGAAAAGGTAAAGTTTGTTCCAAGAATGGAAATAGATGGGAATGGACTTAGAAGGTTAAGGTATGTTGCCAAAAGTTTGTGACGTCTAAAGGACAACATATTATAGAAAAAAAGCATTGAGCTTCAAGCAAAAACAAAACAAAACAAAAAACAAACAAACAAACAAACAAAAGACATGGCTATGAACTATGTCAAACTGGCCTGAGAGTAAATGGTGCTAATATAATGCTTGTTTCCCTCACTATCACCCTTTACCACAGTAGGTCAGATAACACAATTGATTGCTTTTATTTTATATAATATCTCTAATCACAGATCACATGCACATGTTATGTTAGATACAATGGAAGGAAAAACAATATATATTAAATCTGGATCATTGTAAGTAGTAGATTTAATATGATTCAGGAGTTTCTTTCTTAGTGGCTCTGCCTGCTAGCTATTTCTCTTTCCTGAAGACTGCTGTCTCGCCTATGACTCAGCCTCATCTGCATGAGACACTAGGAATGAGCCTTCCTAGCTCTGTGGGACCCTGACCATATGTGGCCTACGAACGCACAAAACTGTGATGTTTGGCCAAGAGGGAACTGAGTGTAAGTTCCTGAAAAGAAGCTGCCGTACCTGTAAGACTGACAGTCTTGATTTCACTTCTCGTGAAGTGGAGAGACCTGGAATGTTGCAAATCCGAAGCTGGATTATCTTGGTCCCATCTTAGCCCCCTTAATTGCCATGTATTGGTGTTCTCTGTATATCACCTAACATCCTGGTGACTATTAGTTACATTCTTTGGAACATATAAGCAGACTCTTGATTTCCATCAACCAGAAGGACAAGAATGTCACCAGCTAAAGTAAACTAGGTAATTTATAAGCCTCTTCCTGGGTACATCGGTTTATGTCATTTGTTGGACCCTAGTTCTAATACTTGTGGTCCTCATTTTTGGATCTTGCTGTCTTAACCTTGTCAATTTTGTCTCTTTTAGGTTAAGCACCATCAGGCTTCAAATGATGATTCAAGAAGGTCCCATACACCATGGCCCTCTTGACTCCTCTGGTCCTTGTTTTGAGGATATTTGATGCAGTCTCCTCCTGTACCCCTCTTCAGCCAGAAGTAGTGAGATTAGTCCTCATTCTCATTCCCCCAGCAGTCAAAATCCTCTACAGACAAGGGGGGTGGGGATGATGGAGATAGAGTTCTCTAGGCAGTGAGAACAGAGAGGGAGCCCAGAGGAAATTAAGCAAGTCCACAAGCTTATGTGAAAGGCAACATGCACACTGGGAAAGCTGACCTAAAACCTACACTGAATCCATCAGGTCTGTCACAAAACCCACCACCAGGACTTGTAAACCTGGCCCCCCCAGGAACCACAGGCAAAGGTCAAAGAACTAATCAATAGAAAGTTTCCATTTTCCATCCTCCAAAAGTTCATAAAAGGGGCATGAAGGTCCAGAGGTTTGGAGGAAGACATGGAGACTGTTTTGCTCCCCTCTGCTACTTGCTCCCCCTGATTTTCCTGAGCTATCAAGTGTCCCTTTCCTTGCTTTTCAATAAGTGTTATTGAAACCATTCAAAGTTATCCTGGCTTCAACTGGGATACAAGAACCTGCACAGAAATCCTGTAATGTTTTAATGAAATGATAAAGTGTTAAAAGCTGAACAGACACGCTGCGTTTCCTGAGTTTCCTTGCATGTAAGTCTACATCAGACTACACTTCAATGATGTAAGTCAAATGCATGGCATCTACAGAACAGACCCTTAAAACAGGAGTAATGCTTCTTCCTCAAGCTAGCCAAGGACATGTCAGCTAAAAGTTTCCGTGACCCCCAAGAGAAAAACACCCTTGGGTAGGGAACAGAAAAAGACCCTTAGTTTCCACATGATTGCTTGAAGCAGAGGCTTGTTTGATTGTCTGTCATGGCCCCTTCTGACTATTGCTTGAAAAAGAAATAAACATCCACCTTAAATTACAGAGCTGATGTTGAGTTGTCTTTTTTTTTTTTTTAATTTTATTTATTTCCACTCATACAACTTTAACAGGTACACCGGTCCCCTCCCTCCCTCCAACCTCCCACTGCCCTATGCCCCCCTCCCCTCCTCCCTCCCTCCCCATCCTCCATTGCCTCCCCCTCCCATTCCCGAAGAGTTGTCTTATCAGAGAGAGCCCTTAGCCTTTTCTAAACAATGCAACTTCTAGCCCTGCGGGGTTCAAACTTGCCTAGTGACAATTTGCTTTTTCTTCCCCTTACTCACCTCACGGTCTTGCGGAATTTTATGTCCAGGTTCTTGTGATCAGGAGTCGAAAACTGAGAACAGAACACACATAGAAGATTAAGGCAGAGTTTATTAGAGGAGAGAAAGAAGAAATTCACTGATATGAAGTCTGTGAGAGGCAAGGAAGCCAAAACTTGGGCAAGCTCAGGGGAAAAGCAGCTTTTCCTTATTGATGAGTTCTACTTTCTGAAAACATGATTCGGGCTTTTTGGTCCCCTACATCAAACTGGACTGTTCATATGGGGCCCAGCTCTATAGGCCAGATCTGAGGTCATGACTGAGGTGTTTCTTCTAAGAATTTAGCACATCCATATCCCTTCATAAACAAAGAGTTAGGGGAAGTTGGGATCTTATTTCAGTGGGGATGGGCACCAATTTCTGCATAGTTATAGTAGTCCTTTTTTTTAAAGATATCAACTTCCTTTTTTAAAAGTTAATTTATTTGTGTGTGTGTGTGTGTGTGTGTGTGTGTGTGTGTGCACATGCGTGCATAAGTGTGTATCAAGGTCACTGTGTGTCCCTCTGATGAACCAAGGGTGACTGTAGGAATCATCCGGGATTGCTTCTACTTCCTTTTTCCTTTGCTCTGGAATTTTCCAGGTTCTGTCCACCAGTGCAGAAGTGCAGGCTGCCACTATTTCTGCCTGACTTTTTTTTTTTTACACACTCAGGACCTTCTGCTTGTGAGGCAGTCTTAACTCCTGAGCCATCTCTCCAGTGGGACCTCTCCCCACCACCCAAATAGTCTTTCTACACTGGCTAAAACTGGCTAAAAGGAAGCATTCTAGCTAAAAATTTCATTGCAGTGCACCTGCGTTGTTGCTGATAAAATCAGTATCAAACAGCTTAAAGGAACAAGGGGCTTATTCTCTTACAATAGTCTGGTTACAGTTCTTAGTCCAGTTAGCAGGAGAGCATGTATCATCACCAAAGGACCGAGGGAACTGGCCATGCCATATCCATGTAACACCTGAGAGAGGGACAGTCCTTACTTGCCAGACCAGTATGTCTGGCCAAGTATACAAGAGGATGCCTCCTTTCTCAGACAGTTCCCTCCATTTTATTCACGTGCCCAGGGACTAGTCCCACCCACCATGGCCTGGGCCTTCCCCATCAAATAGACAATCTTTTGCAGGTTCACTCTGGGCTTAACTCAATTACCAATTCTCTGCAAATGTGACCAGAGCGCAACCATCAAGTTGACACACCTGTACCTAACTACAACAACTCCTGAGCCATCTCTCTAGCCCCCAAGTAGTCTTTCTACACTGGCTAAAAGTGCCTAAAAGGAAATACTCTAGCTAAAAGTCCTATTCTAAACTGCCTAACAGAAAGGCAAAAGACCCCTGATGACTACTGCACTTTGGAATCTGGACCACTAACCATCTTCGGTGGTAGCTGGAGGATCATCTGGATTTCCCGGTGTGTACCCCAAGGCACTCATCCAACTCTGCTTCTTTGCTCAGACTCCAGTCCTTCGCTCCCCATTTCCTCTCAGCTGACAATCTGAATTCTGTGTCACTGAAGGAACTTCAGGCTTCAAAAGATTCTTCATTCTTAACCCCCTTCCGTCTGCTCTCAATCCACGCTTGCTCGCTTGCTCCTGGTCCAGGTAAGGCACCCTGCTTCCCAGGTACTTCCCACTAGTACCCAGGTTACCCGCTCCTCTCAACCCCTCCCACTGAGCAGCGCCCAATCTGGCCAGGGCTTGGATGGACCACTGGCCACGACCCAGGTCCCAGGTGAAGCACACCATCCTCCTCAGCCCCTCCCTCCCTTCCACCTGCACTGAACGCAAGCTCACTTGTTCCCTTGTGGTCCAGGGAGGGCACCCTGTTTCCCAGAATTCAACAGAATCCAAAAAAAAAAAAAAACTCAAGCAAAGCTCTAAGGGACAAAGGCCATACATCTGAAGACCTCTAAAATCATCCTACCACATGGGAGAGATTCTTTGCATCCAGCCCAAAGATAAGTAAACCCAATTTTTTACCATCCCTCTCCTTTCAATTATTAATCACTATATATTAACTTTTCCATATAGCCACCCCAAAACATATACAACTTCAGGGACTATACCACTCAGCCTCACATATCACCAAGGTACTAAATTGTAAAAGTGCACTACCATACTAATATTCACCCCCATCTACTTCACCTGACTTAATTGATGTACTAACAGTCTAATAGCCTCATCTAGGAAATAACAATAACAACAGACAAACGTACCCAACTCCAAGGCAAGCACTAGTAATAACTGTCTAAGAGTAGTAATACCAACTAAATCAGTTCAGTCAAAAACACACAGAAACTGAAAGGTCTTAAGAGACAAACAACAATGCCCAAGTCAGAATGCAGATCCATGAGAAACAAAACCCAAGAAAACAAATCTCCCACTGAAAGAATTAACCCCATAATGATAGATTCCAACCAGAACAAATTCACAGAAAATAGACAAGAAAGCCAGACCCAAGATAATAACTTTCAAAGCATGATCATTACCATGATCAATACTGTGAAAGAGGAAAGGAGGACTTTCCAGGAGGAGTTAAACTAACTGCATCAACCACTTCGAACAGGAATACAAGAGACACCTGGAGGAGTTGAGAAAAACAGTTGAAGAAACAAAAATAGGCATAGAGCAGTTAAAACAGTCTCAGGCAGAGTTTAAAATTGAACTAAAAGACAAGTTATCTTCAACCCACAACTTCAACCCACAGAGAGTCTTATCAGCAGAACTAATGAAGTAGAAAACAGAATTTCAGACCTTGAAGATAAAGTGGGAGTATTAACCAGCTCAATGGAAGAGGTTGTTAAAGCCAAAAAGATACTTGAGAGAAATATCCATGAGATATGGGACACCCTGAAGAAGCCTAACATGCGTATTCATGGAATACCAGAGCAAGAATCTCAAAATACCACCCTGAGGAAATTTTTCAAATTATCATAAATGAAAACTTCCCTCATCTAAAGAATGAGAGGCCCATCCAAATACAAGAGGTATTCCGCACTCCAAACAGATACAACCAAAATAGAAGCTTGCCAGGGCAAATAATAGTCAAAACACTCCATATTCAAGACAAAGAAAAGGTGCTGAGAGCTTCAAGGGGAAAAAAAAGTCACTTTTAAAGGTAAAACTATTAAAATAACAAATGACTTCTCAATGGAAACAGTAAAAGCAAGAAGAGCTTGGAGAGACAAAAATGTCAACCCAGGCTGATATACCCAGCAAAACTATCGTCATGATTGAGGGAGAAAAAAAAGTTTAACAATGCAATGACAACTTGAAGGCTTACATGTCTACCAAACCAGGATTTCAAAAAATGCTAGAAATGATACTCAAGCTTGAAGAAAAAAACAAGCGTATCCAGGAGGACAGAAAGGAAGTATAATACCATGAAAAATTAAGGCCAAATAATACACTTACAAAAGCCACTAAACATAAAAAAAGTCTGGAATTAAAAATAATTTCTCCATCATAACATTAAATCAATCAAGAGACCAATCAAGAGACACAGATTACAAATCTGGATTAAAAATCAGAACCCACCAATCTGCTGCCTTCAGGAAACTCATCTCACCACAAAAGACAGGCACATACTAAAAATAAAAGGATGGTCCAAAATTCTGCAAGCTAATGGAACTAGGAAACAGGCAGGAGTAGCCATTATGCTATCAGGCAAAGTGGACTTCAAACCAAAAAAAATCATAAGAGACATAGATGGTTACTACATTTTAGTCACAAGAAGACTTCACAATACTGAATACGCACTGAATATGCACTTAATACGGGACCCTCCACATTCATTAAGCAAAACCTACAGCATCTAAAGCGAGAAATCAACCCCAAAATGATAATTCTTGGAGATTTCAACACTGCCCTCTCAATAGGTCAAAAACTTAACAGAGACACATTGGAATTTAATCAAACTATTACTGAAATGGACCTTACTGATCTCTATCGAACTTTTCATCCACGCACCAAAGAATGCACATTTTTCTCAGCAGCACATGGAACTTTCTCCAAAATCAACCACATACTGGGCCACAAATCGAATCTCCACATATACAGGAAAGTTGAAATTCTAGCCTGTACCCTATCAGACCACCATGGTATAAAGCTTGACATCCGCAACACAACAAACAACAGAAAATACACTAACTCCTGGAAACTAAACACTATGATGCTGAATGAGAAGTGGATTCAGGAAGAAATTAAAAAGGAAATTCAAGATTTCCTGAAAGCGAACGATAATGAAAATACAACTTACCAAAATCTCAGGGACACAATGAAAGCTGTCCTAAGAGGTAAGTTCATAGCTCTTAATGCCACATCAAAAAAATAGAAACATCACAAGTAAATAACTTAACAATACAGCTTAAAGCTTTAGAGACGCTAAAAGCAGTAGAAGACAGGAGATCAGCAAAATCAGGGGAGAAATATCCGAAATTGAGATAAGGAAAATGATACAGAGAATCAACCAATCAAAAAGCTGGTTCTGTGAAAAAATGAATAAGATTAATATACCCCTAGCTAAATTAACCAAAAGCAAGAGAGAAAACCCAAATTAACAAAATTAGAAATGAAAATAGAGTTATCACTACCGATACCCAAGAAATTCAGAGAATTATAACATCATATTTCAAAAACTTACAGTCTGTGAAATTTGACAACACAAAAAAAAAATGGATGAATTCCTAAGTAAGCACAACTTACCTAAATTGATTCAGGAAGTTTTGAATTATTTAAATAGTCCTATAATATATGAGGAAATCAATGAAGTAATCTCGAATCTTCCCACCAAAAAATGTCCTGGACTAGATGGATTCAGCACAGAGTTATACCAGACATTTAAGGAGCTAATAACACCAATACTCCTTAAACTGTTCCATCAAATAGCAAAGGAAGGAACACTACCAAATTCTTTCTATGAAGCTAATATCGTTTTAATCACCAAACCTAATAAAGATACACTTAAAAAAGAAAACTATGAGCCAATCTCTTTGATGAACACAGATGCAAAGATTCTCAACAAAGTCTTAGCAAATCGGATTCAAACACATATCAAAAAGATCATCCACAGTGATCAAGTAGACTTTATCCCAGGCACACAATGTTGGTTCAACATACACAAATCAATAAATGTAATTCACGGTATAAACCAGTCCAAAATCCAAGACCACATGATACTCTCGATAGATGCAGAGAAAGCTTTTGACAAGGTCCAACAGCCCTTTATGATCAAAACCTAGAGACAGTTGGAATGGAAGGAACCTTCATCAATATAATAAAAGCTGTATACAACAAGCCAACATCGAGGATTATACTCAATGGGGAAAAACTTGAAGCATTTCTGCTTCGATCAAAAACTAGACAAGGCTGTCCACTCTCATCACTTCTATTCAATAGTGTACTTGAAGTCTTAGCTGAGGCCATAAGACAAGAAAGGAAGATAAAAGGATTCAAATTGGCAAGGAAAAAGTCAAGTTATCTCTCTTTGCAGATGACATGATCATATACCTGAGTAATCCCCAAAACTCCACCAGGAAACTCCTGGAACGAATACAGAAGTTCAGCAGGGTAGCAGGATACAAAATAAACATACGAAAATCAGTGGCCTTCCTATATGCATGGAATGAAAGAAGTGAGAGAAACAATCCCACTCACTATGGCCCCTAAAAAATGAAATACCTTGGTATAAACCTAACCAAGGAAGTAAGAGACCTTTACAATGAAAACTTTAAAACCCTAAAGAAAGAAATTGCAGAAGACACCAGAAGGTGGAAAGACCTTCCATGTTCCTGGATTGGCAGAATCAACATCATAAACATGACCATCCTACCAAAGGCAATATACAGATTCATTGCTATACCAATTAAAATCCCAAAGCAATTCTTTAAAGAAGTTGACCAAACAATCTCACAATTCATATGGAAGCACAAAAGACCCACGATAGCAAAAACAATCCTGAATAACAAAAACATTGGTGGAAGTATCACCATATCAAACCTTAGTCTACTACAAATCCGTAGTTATAAAAACAACCTGGTACTGGCTCCAAAAATAGACACACAGATCAGTGGATAAGGGTTGAAGACCCAGATATAAGCCCACACAATAACAGCCATTTGATCTTTGACAAAGGGGCCCAAAAAATCCAATGGAAAAAGAACAGCATCTTCAACAAATGGTGCTGGCAAAATTGGATGTCCACATGCAGAAGATTAAAACTGGACCCATACTTGTCACCATATGCAAGACTTAATTCCAAATGGATCAAGGCCCTCAATATAAAGCCAGAGACTATGAAAACCTTAGTTGAAAGGGTAGGGAACTCCCTCTAGCTGATTGGACTAGGGCAACAGTTCCTAAACAGACATCCAATAGCACAGTCACTACAACCAACACTCAACAGATGGGATGTTATGAAATTAAAGAGCTTCTGTTCAGATAAAAAGATTGTAACTCAAGCACAAATACAACCCACAGAATGGGAGAAAAATCTTCACTAACCATGTATCTGATAGAGCTCTATTATCCATAGTGCACAAAGAACTTAGGAAACTAAACACCAAGGAAACAAATGCCCAATTAAAAAATAGGCCCTGGAACTTAAAAGAAACTTTACCAGGGACAAAATTTAAATGTTTAGCAAATATCTTAAAAAATGCTCCGCATCCTTAGCCATCAGGGAAATGAAAATCAAAACCTCCCTGAGATATCATCTCACCCCAATCAGGATGGCAAAAATCCACAATAAAAACAACACCAAATGCTGGAGAGGATGTGGTGAGAAGGGAACTCTCCTACATTGCTGGTAGGAATACAGGCCTATACAACCACTCTGGTGAGCCATCTGGCGATTCTTAAAAAAATTAAAGGTTGAAATGCCATATGACCCTGCTATTCCACTTTTGGGAATAATCACCCACACAGTGAAAATTCACCTTGATAACACATAGCAGCACTGTTTACAATAGCAAAATCATGGAATTAACCCAAATACCTTACAGTTGAGGAGTGGATAAGAAAAATGTGGTCCATTTATACAATGGAATACTACTCAGCCATCAAAAATGATGATTTAATGAGATTTGCCGGGAAATGGATAGAATTAGAAAAAATATTGAGTGAAGTATCCTAGATACAGAAAATTAAGCACTGTATGTACTCCCTAATAGGTGGAACCTAGTACCAAACCCACTTAGTGACACACTCAAAGATAAATCTCTGTAATACCTACAGTAATTGCAAAGACTATAAACAGAAGGGAAGGGGAAGGAGGGCACTGCCAGAAACAAGGTGAGAGGGGATCTTGCTACAGCAGAGAACATAGGCCACCATCAAGTACTGCAAGTAAGTAATGAGACATCTCAAAGACTTTCCTTCCTGGGCACTCGCAACTGATGGGGTTTGTTTTTAACAGAAAGGGAGGGCATAGAGTCTGGGAGATAGAAGGTAACCATCCTGCAAATGGGAGACTGACCCCTCCCCCCTCACCGCTGTCTCCTACTCTTATTCCATCTACCTTTGAATCTACTCTTATAATAAGACACTATTTTAACAGCCTTTTATTTCTGGCTAGGAGGATGGAGCCAAGGGCAATGCAGGAACAGCAAAACTGGAAGAAGAAGGAAAAAAAAAAAAAGAATAACAAGCCATAATTCAGATCATCAGATACCCTACATCAACCACCCGGAACCAGGCCAGCCTAATCTCTCCTCATCCTAAAGCTCAAGGAAATTTGCAGAAGAGGGGGTGGTAAGATTTTAAGAGCCTAAAGATGGGGAGGAGCAACAATAAGCAAGATACTCTATACACATTAGGGCTGAAGTAATCATAATAGGACTTTGCATGACCTGTGCAATATCAAACATGTCATTGACCCCCCCCCCCAAGTCTAGCATGGATCACAGGCACTAGGATCCTTAGAGGCAAGGGATTAACAGCCACAATAGTGTTCCTATATAAAAGGGGAACACAAAAAATGCTCTAGGCAATGCTACTGAGTCCTTACATGCCATTAGAAAGGAGGACCCAGAGGGAAGTTTGACATGCACACTAAAGGATGCTTCAACAGTGGGGGGTGGGGGAGGCACTGGGAGAAAGGGAGAGAGGGGGAAAAGGAAGAGGAATAGGAGGGAGGGAGCAAGGAGATACAGGGAGGGTTGGAGGGAGGGAGGGGAATGGGGTACCTATCAAATTTGTATAAGAATTATTAATAAAAATTAAAAAAAGGTTCTTCATTCTTTTTCTGGTCTTCTCACATCTGCGTCCACCTTCTGACTTTCTTTTTTTTCTGTTACTATATAGACTTCTCTGCACTCCTGTGCAAGGCTGCCCCTCCAGGCGGTTCAGAGACCCTCCTCCAAAGAGGCCCCTTTCTCCCTATATCAAGTTCTCTCTCTCTCTCTCTCTCTCTCTCTCTCTCTCTCTCTCTCTCTCTCTCTCTCTCTCTTTGTCTCTCTCTTTCTCTCTCCAACTTGGGTAATGCTCACAGAACCCAAGGCCTTTTGTATACTTGATAAGCTCTCTATCACTGAGCTACATCCCTTGCCAAATTTTCTGTCTTCTTAATATTTCCAATAACATGAAAATATGCCTTCATTTTTTTCATCTCTGGAGATTAAGTAACAAACAACCTTCCATGCTCCCTTCTAACTTTTACCTCTTTGTCCCTGTTTGCAGTAACATACCTAAACACAATGCCTATACTTCTCAAATTTAGTTTTCTCTTTAAAAAAAAGTAGAACATATAAAAGATACTTTTCCCCCTTTTTTTGCACACACACACACGCACTCATGTGTGTGTATGTGCATATCAGAAGGCACTGTTTGTGGATACAGAAGTCCAAGGATAACTTTAGGAACCACCATGGCTTGCTTTCTACCTCCTTTTTGCTTTTACTCTGAGATATTCTAGGCCCCACCTTCCAGAGCCAGAAATTACAGACCACCTTCATTTCCGTCTGGCACTTTTACATGGAATCTGGGATAACAGAGTCCTCGGTCGAGTGTTTGTTGTAGCCTTCCCTTGTGCGTGTGGCACAGCTGGTGTACTGTCATATTGCTAAGTCGGCCCCAGGGCCTCCTTGAACATCAGCAATGCACTTCCTTCTCCTTGCTGGCTTTCCTTGTTTGGTGGAAGGACACTATGCTCTGGCCATTTAACTGCACTTCTCTGACCCCTCTCAGTTTCTCTTGCTAGGCTTTCTTTGCTAACCTACCTCCAAATGTTGGACAGGTCGTGGTAAGTCTTAGCTCTCTCCATCTGCACCTACTCCATTTCTGTCCTCGGTTTCAGGTCTTAAAATTGCCATCTATATATGCTTCAACTTAGACCACTCCCAGGAAATGAAAACTCAGATAGCCTTGCTGGGATTGTAAGTATCGGCCACCAGGCCAAGCCATTGGTCTGCAATTTAACATCCATAGGAGCCTGCTGCTTTCTTCATTGCAATTGATTGTGACTGTCTTTCCAGCTTTCTGGGATAAGACTCTTAGAATCATTTTAGATTCTTTCTGTATCCTATATGCATCTGTTAGCAGGTCAGGTGGCTTTGATTTCAAAACATACCCCCTGGGCTGGGGTGTAGCTAGCTAAGTGGGACAGTACGTGCTTAGCATGTGTGTCCTTAGCATTGACTTAGATTCAGTCAACCACCAGCACTACTAGAAGCTAAGGACAGAACAACAACAATCACAGTGTACTACAATTGGGTCACTCCTCCCTCCTGCTGTTATTTGATTCAGTCCCCTGTCATCTCTCTTCTCACATATCTGTTCTCTACCCCAGTCCAGTAGACTGGCTTTTAAAAATGTAAGTTGTTGGTCTGGAGAGATGGCTCAGGAGTTAAAAGGCTTTGCCTTACAAGCATAAGAACTTACATTTCGGGGTTGGAGAGATGGCTCAGGGGTTAAGACTCTGCCTAAGCAGAAGGTCCTGAGTTCAGATCTCAGGTCCCACATAAAAACACTGGGCAGAAATGGCAGCAAAGCAAAAAGGAGGTAGAAGCAATCCAAGATGATTCCCAAAGTCACCCTTGGTCCTCCACAGGGACACACAACGCCTTCTGACACATACACACATGCACATGCACTTGCAAATAAATTAAAAAAAAAAAAAAAAAAAAAGAACTTACATTTCTGGCCCTGGAAGTCCGCACCTGGGAAATCCCAGAAGAAAGTGATAAGGAGGTAGAGCAATCCAGGATGAGTCTCAGTGTCACCTTTGTCCTTCACAGGCACACACACTTAAGTGCCCTCTTGTACACACACACACACACACACACACACACACAATATAGGTTGCATCTGGCCTTCTGCTCAAAATGCCAAAATGATTCCTCGTTTCCTTAGAGCGAATATGATGGTTTATCAGATTCTGCAGATGCTATGTCCCAATACCCACTCTGCCATATCTATTCTCTGTGACCCAGGCTGCTTGGGAACTTTGTGCTCATTCTCAGCTGTGGCCGAGGTGTTGCCTCTGAGCTCTTCATGCCTGGATATGAGCCTCTCTCCCCCTCACTTCCTTGTCCATGAGCCCTTTCCTGACCCTCAAAACTGCATTCCCCTGGGGCTGAGGAGTCAAGAGAATACATACAGCCTTCCTGGTTCTGTTTAAGACAGAGTCTTATTACATACTCTAGTTTGTCTCCAACCTGTGTCAAATCCTCCTGCCTCAGCTATTCGACTCTTAGGAGTCCAGGCACCTGCTCCCACACCTGGTTACTTTTATGCCAAATTTATGCCACATTCCTTTCCTTTCATGTGCAAGCATGGATTTTAGGTTTCCCCCACAACCTGACCAATCGAGGCTGTTAGCTCTTCTACTTTGTTTAACTTTTTGAGATAGGGTTGCACTATGTAACCCAGGCTGGCTTGGAATGTGCTATGGAAACCATGCAGGTCTCCAACTTTTTGTTATCTTCCTGCCTTCTGGGATTGAAGAGTTCA
This sequence comes from Typhlomys cinereus, assembly GCA_023101885.1. Classification (NCBI taxonomy): domain Eukaryota; kingdom Metazoa; phylum Chordata; class Mammalia; order Rodentia; family Platacanthomyidae; genus Typhlomys; species Typhlomys cinereus. Next base: position 2,797,285 of record JALPQD010000188.1, read on the forward strand.
TACCTGGCTGAGGCTATTAAGCTTTGAGTTTCTGAAAGAAGGTAATTTTAATTTGCATTCTCGTAAGCAAATGTGAATAGACACAGTTTGAGAAACACTTATAATAAGTGTCTTTATTTTTTGCTAGTTTTTCTCCAGTTGCTGGTGTTTCAGTGTTTTTTAATGTCCGTAGAGGTTCCCTGCACATCAGGGGAATGAACATCTGGCTTGTGACAGGTGTTAGGGATGGGATTATTCTAGTTTCTCATTCATTTTTTTATTTTTATTATTTATTCAATTGTGCGTGTATGTGTGTGCATGCGTGTGTATGTATGTGTGTGTGTGTAGAACCAAGGACGAATTTGGGAACCACCATGGACCGCCTCCACTTCCTCCTTGTTTACTCTGCCCCGGGATTCACAGGCTCCGCCCTACCAGGACCGGAAACGCAGGCTGCCCCCGCTTCCGCCCGGCTTCTATACTTAGGGTCTAGGATCCGAACTCAGGACCTTCTGCCTGCAAGGCAGAGGCTTAACCCCTGAGGCACCTCTCCAGCCCCATAGTTTCTCATTCATTTTTGAAGGCATGCTTTTATGTAAAATTAAAAATATATATTTATTTTGTGTGCTTCTCTCTCTCTGTGCGTGCATGTGTGTGTGCGTGCGTGAGTGTGTGTGTGTGTGTGTGTGTGTGTGAGAGAGAGAGAGAGAGAGAGAGAGAGAGAGAGAGAGAGAGAAAGGGCACTGTCTGCCCCTGTGGAGGACCAAGGGTGACTTCTGGAATCATCTTGGATTGTTTCTACTTCCTTCTTGCTTCGCTCTGGGATTTCCCAGGCTCCACCAATCATGGCCAAAGTGCAGGTTGCCACAGTTTACTCCTGGTGTTTTTAAATGGGACCTAGGATCTGAATTTAGGATCTTCTGCTTGTGAGACTAAGTCCTAACTCCTGAGCCATCTCTCCAGTCCTCAGGCAGAATTTTTTTTTTAACGTGGGACCTGGGATCCGAACTCAGAACCTTCTGCTTGTGAGACAGAGTCACAACCCCTGAGCCATCTCTCCAGCCCCCTCAGGCAGAATTTTTAAGATCTGAAAATCTTATTTACTAATATTTTATTTTATGGACTCAAATATTAAGATACATTCTTAAGGCTTCTCTTATTCTACACACACACACACACACACACACACACACACACACACCTGTACTTTCCATTTTCATATGCATGTGTGTGGAAAGTGTATATATGTGTGTGTGTACACACATGTACAGACCTGAGGTTTATACTAGGAAACATTGTCAATTGTACTCTTTTGGGGACATGACTCTAATTAAGCCCAGAGCTCAGGGAGAGAGCTAATTTGTCTAGCCAGCTTGCTCTGGGGGTTCCCAGTCTCCATCTTCAAAAGTTGGAATTATAGACTTGAGGCCACACCTACTTGGCATTATATGTGGGACCTAAACTCTAGGTCCTTTTCCTTGGGAGGAAAGTGCTTTAACGGCTAAGCCATCTCCTCAGCCCTTCAAGATGGATATACCTTATCCATCTATGACTCAAATTGATAAAGATATGGCACATACTTACAAAAAATTTTTTGGATGATTGCTCATTTATCCCAACACCATTTCCTATATGTTCTGTGTTTTTTCCACACATGTGAACTGTCACCTGGGAGAATCTTAGGTGGAATTTAATGACGGTGAGTCGAAGCTGAGGTCACGATGCTTTTTCTTTGTGAGACCTGTGGCAGACACCTTAAGAATGCTGCTGAAAGTTACAAACAAGTCAAACCTGTAATGCCCAGAAGGCCCACACCCAGTAAGCCCGTGAATAATAGCTCCAAATTGCAGCTCTGAGTGTTATGAGCACATGACTCTTCCATAGTCGGTTCCACACATCCTCTCCAATCATGTCAAAACATGGTAGGGACTATTAAGTGGTTTCTCTTTAGTTGCTCTGCAAACTGACTGCACCTCACTGGAGATGGACCAGACTTTTGTCTTTATAAATCACTGAATTATGGTAAGAAGAGTGTAGATTTTAAGAATGTTATTGTGACTTCAACACTAGGTTTAATGAATATTTGTTAAGTTAGTATAAATTTACTTTCTGTGCTCAACTAGCTGAGAAAATGAGCTATTAGCTGTGGGTGACCAGGACTCAAGCATTGGGACTAAGAATAAAATGCTTGAAGTTAGTGATAGCATGGGGCCACTAAAGACAGTTCACTTAGCATCCATCTGCTACAGTGGTCTTAGTCTAAACAGGACAAGCATTTGTTACTCAATGAGTTGTATTGAAAACGATAGCAAGACCCTGAGAAATCCTCAACTTTATTTTTACTTTTTCTTTTTAAGGTGGAATCTGGAATCCAAACTCAAGTCCTTCTGCTTTGAGTCAGAGTCTCAACCTCTGAGCCATCTCCAACCCTTAGCTCTTTTTTTTTTTTTTTTTTTGTAAATCTGAATTACTTTTAGTAAATCACATAACTTCTCTAAGCTTTAATTTTCTCATATGTAAAAGAGGGGTAATATTACTGTTAAGGGCTTAGTGAGAAAATCCATTTAAAGCGTAAGTGCTAAGGGACTTCTGAATCTGATTCACAAGGATTAAAAACCCTAAAAAATAAGGGGCTGGAAAGATGGCTCAGGGGTTAAAAACCTTTGCAAAAGAACCTAAGTTCAGATCTCAGATCCCATGTAGAAATCCTGGGTGGAAATGGCCCAAAGTCTTTCTTTTTTATACACTCTGCCACCCACACCCATACAGAATAATAATAATAAAAATAAAAGCAGGGTGTGGTGGCATACTCCCCAAAATCCCAGTGCTTAGGAAGTAGAATCAGGAAGCTTAAAAATTCAAGGCCGACCTCAGCTAAATATTGATTTCAAGGCCAGCATAGTCTACTTGAGACTGGTGACAAGCTCTCTCATACCTTACTTGGTATGAGAAAAAAAAAGCCAGGCAGAAATGGTAGTAGTATGTACCTTCAGTCCTGGTCGGCAGAGCCTGGAAAAATCCCAGAGCTAAGCGAAAAGGAAGTAGAAGCAATCCAGGAATGATTCCCAAAGTCACCCTTGGTCTTCCACAGGCATACACAATGCCCTCTGATACACACACACACACACACACACACAAACTCACACACAAATCATATAGAATAGTGTGGCAGTCCATGGTGGTTCCCGAATTTGCCCGTGGTTCTACACAAACGCGCGCGCGCACACACACACACACACACACACACGCATAATTGAATAAATACATAAATAAATAAATAAAAATCTGTAAAGAGTGTTAGCTGATTGGCAGAGCACTTTCCTAACACATATAAGAGCCAGAATTCCATCTCAACACCATACCGACAAAAAAGGTATAGATACTGTATTTCTAGTGCATGGTGCAGTGGCTTTAGAATCACACTGGACAATTTAGTCTTTTACCTTCACTAGTCTGGGAAGTAAGATGAAATAATGACATCTATGTCATAGTTATTTGAGACTAGACAAGTTATATAAAGTACCTAGCATCGTATCAATAACAGGCTTTGATTTTGTTCATAATAATCTCAAAAACATTTTTAAAACTATTTTATTTATTTGAAAGAGGGAAAGAGGAAAAAAGAGAAGTAATATGTGTGGTTCATTCTTCTGGAGATACAGCTCAATGGTACTTTCCTATCATGTGCAAATCTGTAAGTTCAGTCCCAAGTTGCAAGAGAAAATGAGAGGAAAAGAGAGATTTTAGTTAATGTAATTTTTCCCTTTGGTAATAATGAGGATGAAGATGTCATTAGTTTATTAGCTAAGAGTAAATTCACATTCTGCAACAGAAAACAATTAAAATGAATTTTAGCTTATTTACTTCTCAGAAAAGAAAATGATCTCTATGGTTCAGAAAATTTTTACTATTTCTTTTTTTATTATTTTATTTTTTCCCAATCATACAAGCTTAATAGGTACCCTGTCCCCTCCCTTCCTCCATCCCTCCTCAGTCCCCCTTGCACCCTCCCCCCCTTTTCTCCTTCCTCTCATCCCTCTCCCTCCCTTTCTCCCAGTGCCCCCCCCTTCCCTGGAGCATCCTTTAGTGTGATGTCAAACTTCCCTCTGCATCCTCCACTCTGGTGAGGTGTAAGGACTCAGTGGTATTGCCCAGAGTCCTTTCTTGGGCTTCCCTTTAGTATGGGAATACTACTATGACTGATCTAAGGATCCTAGTGTCTATGATCCATGCTAGACTTTGGGGGGGTCATAGACATGTCAGTCATTGCACAGGTCATGCAAAGTCTGATTACAGCTATTGTGGCCCTAACTTGTGTGGAGTATCTTGCATATCGTTGCTCCTCCACATCTTTAGGGTCTTAACAATCTTACCTGCCCCCTCTTCCGCAAATTTCCCTGAGCTTTAGATGGGGAGAGATTTGGCTGGTCTGGTTCCAGGTGATTAATGTAGCGTCTCTGATGTTCTGAATTATGGTTTGTTGTTATTTTCAGTTTTCCTGTTCCTGCACTGCCCTTGGCTCCATCCTGATTGGTATTGGAGGTTACCTTCTAGCCAGAGATAAAAGGCTGTTTAAATGGAGTCTTACTATAAGAGTATATTCAAAAGTAGATGGAATAAGAGTAGGAGACTGCAGTGAGGAGGGGTCAGTCTCCCATTAGCAGGATGGTTACCATCTATCTGCCAGACTCTATACCCTCCCTGACTGGGGAGATCAAACACCCTCAGTTGCAAGTGATCAGGAAGGAAAGTGAGTGAGCTTAACCAGATGTCTTGCTACTTACTTGAAATACTTGATGGTGACTTATTTTCTCTACTGTAGCATGATCCTCTATCTCCTTATTTCTGGGGGGCCCTCCTTCCTCTTCCTTCCTGTTTATAATTGCAATTACTGTAGGTATTACAGAGATTTATCATTGAATATGTCACTAAGTGGGTTTGGTACCAGGTACTAGGTACATACTGCGCTTAATAGAAAAATTTTTACTATTTCTCTATAGTACATATGCCCTCACTCCCTGGTCCTCTCGAAAATTGCAAATCTTTTCTGTCTTACCACTTTGCCCCTACATGAAGAATCTTTTCCTGCCATAGTCACAAGCTCTTCCTTGTAAAGGGTTGTGGTGCTGATGGAGGCAAGGACTCTGCTGCCCCCTGGCGGCACCCTCTGTCTTTTATTGATTCACTGTTGTAGATCAGAAAACCATGTCCCTTTAGATACTTAATTCAAGAAAACTGCTCTTGAGAATTGCTATTTCAGCCTGACCAGTAGTTAGTTATTCCTTTTCTAGAGGGACATTAATTTCATTATAGGACTCAGAGTTGGGGTTCTGCTGAGGAGACTTTCACAAAATACCTGCACACCGATGCTTCCTTCGAGTGGAACCATTCTGTGTCTTGGAGACATATTAACCCCTTTGGAGTGCTAAATTTGCCACCTGATTCTAACTGTACAGACTCCCGGATCTTCCTCTCCAACCCTAGAGTCCTTCCTAAGTCGTTGCCTTTGACAAAGTAGTTGGTTATTATTTCAAATTTTCTTGGTAAGAACTTTGTGATATACATCCTATATCCATGTAAAGATATTAACTCAGATATGTCAGAGGTACAGGATTATTTTCTGTAACCAGCCTTAGCCTTAAATTTGGGGCTACTTCCCTTCCTCCTCCTCTTCTCTTCCTTCCTTCCTTCCTTCCTTCCTTCCTTCCTTCCTTCCTTCCTTCCTTCCTTCCTTCCTTCCTTCCTTCCTTCCTTCCTCCCTTTCTCCCTCCCTCCCTCCCTCCCTCCCTCTCTTCCTCCCTCCTTCCCTCCCTTCCTCTCTCTCTCTCTTGCTCTCTGGGGCTCGGGTCCTCCCTGGGTTCTGAGGCAAAGGACCCTGAGTCCATCTTCTCTTGCGTCTCACCGACTCATCTATGGGCACTTGTAAGTTCCCAGGATGCGGGGGCAAGTGGCCTTGGCTTTGCCTCCCCTCCTGCTCTGCCTTCTCTGTCACCTGTATCCCCTCCTTTTCCAGCACAGAATGAGGGGGACTTTTATTACATGATTTTAGTATATATGCTTTTTTTTTTTTTTTTTTTGGCCAGGGTCTCACTATGCAGCCTTGACTGGCCAGAACTGCCCATATAGACCAGGCTGGCATTGAACTCACAGAGCTCTGTCTGCCCCAGTTGCTTATATGTTGAGATTACAGGCATGAGACGTGATGCCCAGTATTGATTTCCCTTGAGAGAGGAAAACCATGGTCATAGGAAACACGTGGTGCCCGACTCTTGCTTCCAAAAGTTTTCTGCTTCTGTAGCGGAGCCTGCTGCATCGCTGTCGCTTTCTGGGGCCCTTAAATATCTGCTTCACCTCTGTCTTAAAGCACATAGCACAGAATGCTTACCTAATTAATGGTTTGGGGCAGGGCAAGAGGCAATGAGAACCGTAAGGAGAGGTGGGATCTGTTGCTATTACACTCCCATGTTCAGGAGAAGCAGACAGAAATAAATGAATAGTGACAAGGCTCTCTCCCTGCATGGCTGTGTGGGAGCGTGGCAGGTGAGGCTGTGTCTTCAGCACTAAGAAGCAACACGTTCCTGGTTCTTCTGTTCCTTGCTGTGCACAGAAAAGAGCCAGAGCTCAGAATCCCTGTGCTAAGTAGGCAGACTGGGAACAGTGACTTTCTGCTTTTCACTAATGATCTGGTTTTGAGTGGGTTGCAAAGGTTTGATTATTTGGTTTGTTTCTAGCAATAGAGCAAATTTAAAAAAATTTTATTAGTATTATTATTTATTCAATCGTGCGTGGTGTGTGTGTGTGTGTGTGTGTGTAGAACGACCGGCGAATTAGGGAACCACATGGACTGCCTCCATCTTCTTGTTTACTCTGCCCCGGGATTCACAGGCTCTGCCCTACCAAGACCAGAAACGCAGCCCCTCCCCCCCCCCCCCCCCCCCCGCTTCCGCCCGGCGTCTATACGTGGGGTCTAGGATCCGAATTCAGGACCTTCCGCCTGCAAGGCAGAGGCTTAACCCCTGAGCCACCTCTTCAGCCTCAATAGAGCAACTTTTTTTTTTATTTATACAAAATATATGTTTATTATTTATTTATGTATCATATATTTATATATAATAAATTATATATTGTATATTTTGTATTATATATCATACATAATACATTCATGTAGTGCATTTGTGTATAATTTTTTTTTATTTCAGCTCATACAAACTTATTAGGTACACCAGTTCCCTCCCTCCCTCCTCCTCCCCCCCTACCCCCTGCTCCCCCTCCCCACCCCTCTCCCTCCCTACCCCCAGTGCCTCCAACCCCAATTCCCAGAGAGTCCTTTCTTGTGCATGTCTGATTTTCCTCTGGGCCCTCCTCTCCGATGACGTACAAGGACCCAGTGGCCTTTCCCTGAACCCTTTCCCGTGTTCCCCTTAGGTATAGGAACACTGCTGTGGCTGCCAATCCTTGCCTCCAAGGATCTTGGTGCCTTTAGCAGATGCTAGACTTTGTGAGGTCAACAGTGTGATGGACAATGCCCAGGGCATGCAAAGTCCAATTATGATTGCTTCAGGCCTAACTAGTATAGAGTATCTTACATATCATTGCTCCTCCCATCCTTTTGCTCTTACACTCTTACTGTCCCCTCTTCCGCAAATTTCCCTGAGCTTCAAGATGGGGAGAGACTAAGCTGGTCTAGTTCTAGGTGGTTGATATAGAGTCTCTGAAGTTCTAGATTGTGGTTTGTTGATTTTCTTTTGCAGTTTTGCTGCTCCTGCAATGCCCTTCACTCCATACTGGCGGGCATTGTATGTTAGCCCCTGGCCAGAGACAAAAAGCTGTTAGAGTCTTGCGATAAAAGCACATTCAAAGGTAGATGTAATAAAAGTGGGAAACCACAGTAAGGGAGGGGTCTATCACCCACTTGCAAAATGGTTACTTTTTATCTGCCAGACTATATGCCCTCCTCTTCTGGTGAGATCACACCCCCTCAGTAGTAAATGATCAGGAACAAAAGTCTGTGAACTTAATCAGATGTCTCATTACTTATTTGGGTCCTTGGTGGAGGCCTATTTTCCCTGCTGTAACATGGTCCCTTCTCTCCTTGTTTCTGGTGTGGCCCTCCTACCCCATCCCTCCTGTTCATAATCCTTGGAATTACTGTCTCTAGGTGGGCTGGGTGGGTTTGGTACTAGGAGCCACCTATTAGGGAGTACATACGGCACTTAATTTTCTGGGTCTGGGATACTTCACTTAATATAATTGTTTCTAATGACATCCATTTCCCGGCAAATTCCAGTAATTCATCATTTTTGATGGCTGAGTAGTACTCCATTGTATAGATGTACCACCTTTTCCTTATCCACTCGTCAACTGTTGGACATTTGGGCTGATTCCATGATTTTGCTATTGTAAACAGTGCTGCTATGAACATGGTCGTGCTTGTGCTATCGAGGTGAACCTCTGCTGTATGGGGGGTTATTCCCAAAAGTGGAATAGCAGGGTCATATGGCATTTCAATCTTTAATTTCTTTAAGAATCTCCAGACGGCTCGCCAGAGTGGTTGTATGAGCCCGCATTCCCACCAGCAATGTAGGAGAGTTCCCCTCTCTCCACATCCTCTCCAGCATTTGTTGTTGTTTGTATTGTGGATTTTTGCCATCCTGACCGGGGTGAGATGATATCTCAGGGAAGTTTTGATTTGCATTTCCCTGATGGCTAAGGAAGTGGAGCATTTTTTCAGATATTTGTTAGACATTTTAATTTCATCCCTGGTAAAGTTTCTTTTAAGTTCCAGGGCCCATTTTTTAATTGGGCCATTGGTTTCCTTGGTGTTTAGTTTTCTAAGTTCTTTGTGTACTCTGGACAGCAGAGTTTTATCAGATGTGTGGTTAGTGAAGATTTTCTCCCATTCTGTGGGTTGCCTTTGAGCTCGCGTTATAATCTCTTTATCTGAACAGAAGCTCTTTAATTTCACAAGATCCCAACTGTTGAGAGTTGGTAGCAGTGACTGTGCCATTGGATGTCTGTTTAGGAACTGTTGGCCTAGCCCAATCAGCTCGAGGGAGTTCCCTATCCTTTCAACTATGGTTTTTATAGTCTCTGGCCTTAAATCAAGGTCCTTGATCCATTTGGAATTAAGTCTTGTACATGGTGACAAGTACGGGTCCAGCTTTAATCTTCTGCATGTGGAGATCCAGTTTTGCCAGCACCATTTGTTGAAGATGCTGTTCTTTTTCCATTGGATTCTTAGAGCAACTTTTATAAAGACGATCTAGATACATGGAGAATAACATTTGGATTATTCTTTTTCACCCAAAGACCTGGACAGCAGAAACACATGGTCATTTTGTTCCTTTTTCCGAGAGCTTGGAGCCATTCATAAGACTACCTTTGCCGTTTTTTTTTTTCCTTTCAGGCTATCCTCAAGTTGATTCAAGCCTGTAGGTCAGAAAAAAAAAATTGTGTGGGTTTATGTGTGTGGTGCATTTATGTGCGTGTGTGCACGCATGTGGAGGCCAGAGCCCAATATTCTTCAGTTGCTCTATAATATAAATTCTGAGACAGGCTCTCTCAGTAAAACTGCTTAGGCGGGCTGGTGGATGAGCTTCAGAAATTTTCCTGCCTCCACCTCCCCAGCACAGGGATTACAAGCTCACACTTCCATGCCTAGCTGGACAGGAACAGGCCTCATGTTCCCATCTCGAGCATCTTATTGACTGAGACTCTCCCCAACCCTAAGAACAGAAATTTTAATTTAAGTCATTGTAATATGTGAGGCAAAAATGCAAATTTTCAGTTTATAATCCAGAGAGGAGAACAGATTAGAGAAAGATTTTAACTCTCTTGGGTAGCAAAGGACACAGGGGTTTGGGATTGAGCTGTCCCAGGTCCACAGAAAACAAAAGAATAACAGTCATGGAATTGAAGGTGATAACATGTGCATGTGCATGTTTATAGAATTTGGAAGGCCCTGCATTTGGACTCATTCGGAGATGCTTTCAAGTGACACCGGAGAACACTGTCGATGAACTGTATTAAAGTTCTATAAACTGTTTGAAGGCAATAGTGTTACTCATTCAAAAACATCCGAGTACCCATCATGTGCAGATACTGAAGAACTGTTACAAGGATCAGAGAGAGACTTGAGAGAAAAAAAAAACAAACCCTAAGATTTTGGTCTTAGTGGGGTTTAGTTTTAGTGGGAGAAAATAAACCAGGAAATGACATTATGAAATGGCAAGTATTATGGAAAAATAGAACTGCTCCTTTTCCATTTTGCTTCAGGAATAACCTGGGCTGAGCTAAAAACTGTTGTTCATTCTGAAAACCTGATCTGGAGAAAAAGCTGCTCAGCAACACCAGTTATCAGCTGGGACGTGGCTTCTCCTTTTTCTCCCTCCCTCCCTCTTCCTTCCTCCCTCCCCCCTCCTCTTCCCTCCCTCTCTCCCTCTCTTCCTTCTGCTTTACACCTTAGTGGTGCCAAACTGTTCTTACATGTCCCATCTCAGAAGAGGGACCTGGGTTCAGAGCCACTGTTGTGTGCTGAAGGTGAATGTACTTTCCCTTGGAAAGTACTGACTCTGCTGGTTGTGAGTTCATGCAATAATCTTTCTCTTTCCTTAGAATGTGAGGTGTGTGCAGGCAATGACTGGAACTGCGGGGTTTTTCTTTTTCACTATTATGTCATCATCATTCAGAATACTTCCAGGCATACAGTAGGAACTCAGAATCCGCTTTTACTAAGTATCTATATGGCCATACCCAAGTATGTATACATTTTGCTAACAATGCAACTTTGTGACTGCATTAAAATGTAGTTAGTCTGTTTCTAATGATTTGTCACATAATCCCTATTTGCAAATACTATATTGCCATTTTTATTAACAAGTTAGTTTTATAAAACGAGCACCTGATAATACAGATAAAAATTGGAAGAGTAACTTACTAACTTTTAAAAGAAAATCTATTGTGGAAAATTTCTTTTCTCCTGTAGCTCAGGAGAGTTGTAGTCTGAGTTGGTTTTGAGCTCCTGATCCTACCTTTGCATGATGTACAGAGGTGCATCACTATGCCTGCTCTGAAATATTTCTGAATCATAAAAATATAAGAATAATATAGAAAATCCAGTGCAATTAAGAAAAACCCAGCCCTTTGCTATACTAGTTTTTTCATCCATATCCCTAACAATTTAATTGATACAAACTTATTTTATTTTACATTTATTTATTTGTTGTAGGGCTGTGGTGTTCATGCCCTGGACTGTGCATTGATGTCAGAGACAACTTGTGGATGTCAGTTCTGTCTTCCATGTAGGTTCTGAGATCCAACTCAGATTTCAGGTGGCAAGCACCTTTACCCATTGAGCAATCTTACTGATCCCCAGATTTATTTCAAACAAATTTTATTGTTTTCACTGTCATAATAATTTCCTCCCTTCCCCTCCCTCTGTCCCTCCCTCCCTTCTTCCTTCTCTCTCTCCCTCCCTCTGGAGACAGAGTCCTGCTAGACTGGTGTGGAACTCCTAGGTAGTTCAGGCTGTCCTTGAGCCTCCTGTCTTAGCATCCAGCTTGATGGACTTACAGATGAGTGCAGGAACTGAAAGCCTGTGCCTCTACATCTACTTGTCATTAGGAGCTCTAAAAGTAAAACCTTAACATTTACAGTCAGTCTTAACATTTACACACACACATACACAGTGCCTTCTTGTACACATGTCCCATCCCCTGACACAAATTAAAAAAAGAAAACATGACGTAGTTCTTTCTTTTTCTTTTTAACATTAGTTTATAAGAGTCAGTTTTCTATTTCTTCCATGTAAGATCTGAATTCAGGTATGCATCTTTACCCTGAGTCATCTCACTGGCTTCTACTTTGTAATAAAGGAAAAAGATAAGCCCTTAAGGATACTGTAAAGTAGTTACAAAACAAAGCAAGCAAGCAAGCAAACAAACAAACAAACCCAACCAACCAAACAAACCAAAAAACTCCACACTGCACCACAGACTGAATGGAAGTTTTATTGGCGTTCCAGAACGGAGGACCAGTCATAGGAAAAGGGAGAAAAGGTCTGAAAGAGGGGAATGGGTGGTTTTTGTACACTCTGGTTTGGTAGGTGGGCTGAGGGGGCCGGGTCTGGAGGTGACATGCAGGACTTTTGCTCAGTCCAGGAAGTGTGGTCGGGTCAGTCTTTGGCCTTGACTCCCTAGCACTGTGGAGCAGGCAAGCGCTGGCTTTTGCAAGCACCAATTGACCATCAGGCAGAAGCTCTGTGCTGAGTGTGGGCGATGGGAATCTTACCAGATACCTAAAATCTGCATCTCAGAGCTCTGGAGGCCACACCTCTTTTCTAACATATGCGACACTGTATTCTTATTTATCCAGGTAATATGTAAATTTTTTTTTCTGGAACAAGCTGAGATTTTTCTACATAGCTGAGATTATGTTTAAGTCCTGATCTCCCTATCTCTACCTCTTCAATGCTGAGATTACAGACCTTTAGAACCCCCCACCTTTTTTAAAACAGGGTCTAATTTTTAACCCTAGATTGCCACCCTCCTGCTTCTTCTTCCCAAGTACTGCTTCTACAGAACGTGCCACCTCATCCAGCTTAGATGATCTTTGTTAGAAATTTCCTTCCACTGCCTTTTTTAAAAATTGTGTGTGTGTGAGAGGGGAGGGGGAAAGAGAGAGAGAGAGAGAGAGAGAGAGAGAGAGAGAGAGAGAGAGAGAGAGAGAGACTGATTTGCCTGCTATGGTGCTTTGGTTGAGGTCAGAAAGTCAACTTTCCAAAGTCTCCTTCCACCACGTTGTCTTCCGGGAACGGAACTCAGATGGCCTGCTTTGGGAGCAAGAGACCGCACTGAGTCCCCCCACCCTCGCCTTTTGAGGCCCTAGCTCCCTAAGTTCAGGCTGTTTTAGTATCTTTTGAACTCCTGATCCTTCGGCCCCGTCCTCCAATCATAGATCAAGAAGTTGTCGGTCGTTATTTTATTTCTTGGAGAACTTGGTCTGTCTAGATAGCTCAGGCCGAAGTGCTGGGATGAGAAGCATGAGCTACTACGCCCTGCTCTAAAATGTACGCATTACACACATGCCCATAAAGGAACCATGGCAACAGGAAGTTTTAACAGGAGTCGAAACTGTTCTCGTCTGCATTCTCAAAACTAGCTGTTTGGAGTCTTTGGCCAGGATCGGATCATCGTACGGATCAGATTACAACAATAAGGTAACAGCTGTTATTGATTAGGTACCACTGTTACTTCCGGCCTAGTGCCCCAGAAGGCCTTCAGGGGTTGCGGTTTTGATTGCTACTTTCCAGACCAGCCAGGCGAGTTTCAGAGGAGTTAGTGCCGCTCTTGGCAGGGCGGAAGCTGGGAAGGGAGCGAGCTCTTGGAATTCTTTACCCTGGATGGCAAGAAACGCAACAGTCTAAAAAGAACTCCAGCTCAAGCTCCTGTTACAGAGACGCACAGCCGACTGCAAGACGGTCGCACACGCGACCGGAAACAGAAAGCGGGTCGGGCCGAGCCGGAGAGGCGGGGCCGGAAGTCTGGCTGCGGCTTCCGGGCCGCGCGCCGGAAGTGGCTTTTCAGCGCCGGCAGCCAGTGGAGCGCGGTGCTCTGCCTTGCGGTGTCCCTCCGGCTGGCGCCCGAGGATCTCGAGTCCCTCTCCCTTCGGCCGGCGAGATGTCCCACCCGTCCCCGCTCGCCAAGCCCTCCAGCCCCTCGAACCCTCGCGTCTTCTTCGACGTGGACATCGGCGGGGAGCGAGGTGAGCGCCGCGGCGTGCGCGGCGGGGTCGGCGGAGAGGCGTCCCGAGTCGGTGGCGCAGGGCGCTGCGGAATGTGGCGGCCCAGGTTCCGCTTGGGGCAAGGCCCGGCGTCCGCGATCCAGGTCAACCCGCGCCCTGGCAGCCAGTGCCTCGGGTCCTGCGGAAGTTTCTGGAAATGGCTGGTTCAGGCAGAGACGCCATCGGTCGTTGCGTCTCTGGAGTTGGTTGTACTTGTTGCCACCTTTGCATAGCCAGCCAAAAAATAATCCCACATTTGCTGTGCGGTAGTTCAGAGGCTCCTGGCATAGGATTTCGTCCCTCCAGGCATCTTTTGGCGCGTGAACTGTATCGGCATCCTGCCTCGCTACAGTTTAAAATGCCTTATTTGCTTAGCGCTTTTTTTTTTTTTTCTTTATTGCTGGTTTTTGACAGCAACTAATTAGGTGATCTCTCTTGCTATTCTGGCTTTGGGGAATTAGCGCGCCACAGCTATGCGGTTGCCTAGGATACATAGCGCGGAAGCCGTAAAGCCCTGTGATTTGGGAGCATGTTGCTTTGTATATTCCAGTTGTGTTAGGCCGTGTGCTTGAATACATGCATTCACACGCACGTTTTGTTTGGATTGGCACTAATGATGCTTTTTAAATTTTTTTTTTTTTTTTACTTGAGGGGGAGAGAAAGCACGTGCGAGAAAGCGCTAAGGGCCTGTATGCCTGTCATGGCGCATGGCTGCAAGTCAGAGGACAACTTTCGGAAGCCAGTTCTCTACTTCCACCTAGTGGGCTTCTGGAACCCAGGTCGGCAGGTTTAGTGAGCAGGCTCTCTCCTCACTGAGTCATCTTGCTGGCTCCTAGTGCTGCTTTCTTGGTTACTTTGTTGGTAACTGTAACTGTGTTAGTAACTGTAACAGTGTTATGTCTAGAGCAGGAACCTTTTTTTTTTTTTTTTGCTGTAATTATCTGGGCCTGAGAAGATAGTTACCATAGAGCAGAGAAGAACCAAAGTATAGAAAACGTAGTCAATCTGATATTTCCATGGGGATTTAATGTTCTTTTATTGGTGAAATTCTGAATCAAAGTAATTATACTTCATAAGGTCCACTATAGCTGCTAATCTGCTGATGCTGTAAATGATAATCATTTGAATGACACGAATTTATCTGGATATGTGAAATTGCACTTGGACTAGTTTTTTAAAACTTTATTTTTTGTATGTGTGTGTGTATGTGTGTGTGAGAGAGACAGTGTGAGAGAGATTGTCGAGGGCACTGTAGGAATCATTCTGGATTGGCTTCTACCTCCTTTTTGCTTTGCTCTGGGATTTCCCAGGCTCTGTCCACTAGGGCTGGAAGTGCAGGCCACTGCTGTTTCACCTGGGACCTGAGATCAGAACTCATGACCTTCTGCTTATAAGGCAGAGTCTTAATCCCTGAGCCATCTTTCCAACTCCCACTTAGAACAAATTAAAATGTTAGAAAAACAACAGTATGATCCAACAGTTCCAAGTGAAACAAAGTTTGTATGCATACCTGTGTTGCAGCATTTTTTAAAGTACTCAAATATGGAATAATTATTAGTGTCCATTAGTGTACTAATAAAATTTGGTGTATACACACAATAGAGTATAATTCAGCCTGAAAAAAATAAATCTTGTTATTTATGACACATTTTTGTTTTATGTTAATGATATATCTAGATAAATTAAGATAAGTGAAATAAGCCACACAGACACAGGGAGGTAATACTATAGGATATCAGTTAAAATGTGGAATCTCAAGAAGTTGGGCCCAGTGTTGTGGCCAGCAAGAAAGCAAGGGTGAGGAACCTGGATAGGAGAGGCAATGCCAGATACCAATGCTCTGGGATCTTCTTGGTTAAATAATTTATTTTGTAGTTGGGGGACTCTGTAGGGCTTGACTAGTTGCAGAATAGCAAGGCAAGAGCTGCTACAGTTTCTCAGCCACAGCGTCCTTATTGTAACTGTCTTTCTTATACTAAGCTTTTCCTGATTCTTTGTAGTCCCTTAGTCAGTGACTTAACCTTGTCTTGGGCCCGAGTCATTCCATAGTCCTCAAATGTGAGGATTTGCAGTTTCGGGAACCCAGGGTTTCCTGTGGACATTCAGTTTGTACTGAGTCAGGATATGCTGGCGAAGGCTGAACTATATTTCACCTGGATCTTGGTAGCCCAGAATGTAGAGTGATAGTTTTCAGGGGCTCGGGAGTCAAAAGATACATAAATTCAGGAGACAATGTTATAAAATCGGACTACAGGTAAAAACAACATATCATTTTTTAAGAGAATGGTAACAAGGACTTGACAATTACTCCAGTAAATGGTTAGCTTCCAGCTATAACAGCTGTCCTTTTGTGTTTTACATTTTGTTTATGTACTTATAAGATTTTTCTTTTCTTTTAGTTGGTCGAATTGTATTAGAATTGTTTGCAGATATTGTACCGAAAACTGCAGAAAATTTTCGTGCATTGTGCACAGGAGAAAAAGGCACTGGATCTACAACTGGGAAACCTCTGCATTTTAAAGGATGTCCTTTCCATCGAAGTAAGTATGAATGTTCTCAGCCAGCTTGTATTTATGTAGGAGGTAAAGATAACATTACACAGAGTAATGATTGAAAGAACTATTAATTCTGGGAGGATTATTGAATACAAGTACTTCTCAGTATGAACAGTGGATTGATTGTGGGAATGTGCTAAAATTTATCCGTTGAGAAATAAGTTACCCTGGCTTCACTGTCCTTTCAGTATTCCTCACTTTCAAACCAAAAAAGGAAGAGCATGACAGGTTAGTGGACCGTAGCTTATTCTACTGCCCAGAGGCTTGCTTGAGGCTGTGGATGCAAAGGTTCAGTGACTTACACACCATCCTGATGTGTGATTAAATTGTTATTTTGTACTTTGTAATTACATATTTGTTTACTGATTATTTGATGGCTCTTCCAAGGGAGGTAGGCTCCATAAGTTCAGGAACCATGTGTTCT
Organism: Typhlomys cinereus; assembly: GCA_023101885.1. NCBI lineage: Eukaryota > Metazoa > Chordata > Mammalia > Rodentia > Platacanthomyidae > Typhlomys > Typhlomys cinereus. The sequence goes on from JALPQD010000188.1 coordinate 2,814,022, forward strand.
TACCATTTTAATTTAGCAGCTAGTGTAGTCATTGAGTAAACACTCAGTAAGTTATCAACAATCAAGTATAATACATTATATCATTTTTCCCTCTTGGTGTGTTGGGGAAGTTGAAGCTAGAGCTTTTTTTTTTTTTAAATAATTCATTTGTTCTTAATTTATATTAACAATGGTTTATGCGTTCATCACCCACTGCCTACCCCCATACCACAACCTGTCCCATCCCATTTGCTCTCCCCTCTAGACAGTCTCCTTTCCTCTCCCACGTCTCTCCATGTTCAAAGACCCCTTGGGTCCCACCTGGGACATCTGCGTATCCATCAGGGCACAAGTGGCCACCAGTGGGTAAACTAGAGCATAGAGGCTCCTTCTGTCTTTTGTCTGTACCGGTCTCATATAGCCTCTCAGGGTAATGTCCTATCTCATGAGATCTTCTCTGTTCCATGTCAGAGTGTTGCTAGGCCAGCTACTGTAGAGGTCTAGTGGAAGACAATGCAAATCTGGAGTTTTATCATATGCTATGCAAACAATATTCCACTGAGTTATATACCTAGTCCAGTTGTTAAATTTTCTTAAAAACTTCATGAAAAGGAAAATAGAGTTTTAAATATTGTAAACTATTTGTCTTCATATTTAATGAGATATCAGTGTGCTAACAAAATATATAGAAAATAGTTAACATGGAAGATCTAAGACTCTTTTTTCTTTATGAGAGATCTGCTTCAAAAGATAGAACTTGGCTGGACTTGGGAAGTTGACACTTGAACTATTCCCTAAATCACAAGGGTGATGTATACAGATGTAATTTATGTGAAATATTTGCTGTTTAGGAACCTTGGATTTTGTAACATCAGGCAGAAAATATCTACTGTGATAAGCACCATATTGGGTACTGGGTTTCTACTTGGCTTTCTTGGGCAAAAATCATAGAGTCTTCAACATTTTAGTTGCTGTGTGTGCTGTGACTCTTCATGGGAAGAAAGGAATTTAAGGAATTCTGCACATGGGTTCTTCTAAAATCTGTCTGTTTTTTCTGTTAGCTAGCTACATGTCTTTATTATTGCAGTGTAGCCAAATGCTGTCTCACGAGCCTAGGAGTCTGAATGTGGGGGTTAATTTTGGTAACCTTTATACAAAATTAATATTTATTGAAATATATTAATTAGGTTTTAAAAACTTACAGAGATGCTTTCCTCCCATGCATGAGGGATGCTGGTTCCAGTCCCTACTGCTGTATTCAAAAACACAACTGGGAATAATCAGTGTTTATTTACTAGGCATTATTGGTATCTGTATCTATAGTTGTAAAGAGTAAAGACATGATATTCAAGGAATATTGCTGGAAGGGTCAGGTCACTGAATATTATGAAATGGAAGTAGAGTCCAGGTGATGCTAAAGACAGACGAGGAGGTCTAGCTTTTGTCTGTAAAATAGTAATTTTATAGGCATTACCTATGTACAGAAAGATGTGTTGTATGAACACTTTCCTGGTGATATGCCAAGCACCAATTTTTCCACTCCAGATATTCAGTGACAGACTACAGTAATGATTACACTGAGGTCCAGCTTGACTAGTTTATTAGGGTTGCTTATAAGAATAGGGATGAGGGTTACTTGACAGAAGCAGGGACAATCCAAAGACCACTGCATCACCAGAAAACCCACCCCAGCATTGCTGACAGTTTCCCCATGGCTGCAAGATGGAATTCCCCTTCGATTAACCTTTCTCAGTTTATGTACCCTTCCCAGACCTCAATGCCCCGAGGGTGCATGTGATGCCACGTGTGAGGGCAAGTGAATCTAGACCCTCCTAACCCTCTCTGTCTCTGAGAAATGGCAACAGGTGGTGACAAAGATGGCAGCTATTTATTCCGAGGAACTCAAGGTGCATTTGAGTTAGTGTAAAGAACTAATTTCTCGAGTACTAGTGATATTAGTTGTTACCTAGTGAAAAGTCTTAGCAGTAGTGTTGTCAGGATGGATAGAACAAGGCAAGCAATAACACAGCTGAGGTTCTTTGATTACCTGCTAATGCCTACCGATGACATTTCAGTTTCTAATAGCTATATTCTTTTCTTGTAGTTATTAAGAAATTTATGATTCAGGGTGGAGACTTCTCAAATCAAAATGGGACAGGTGGAGAAAGTATTTATGGTGAAAAATTTGAAGATGAGAATTTTCATTATAAGGTAAACAACAACTCATGTTTTTGTTAATATAAAGATTGTTATGTATCTGTAGTATACTTGGATTAAAACATCAAAAAAATAGGTATTTAACTGCCCAGATTACTCTTTTCCCATCCTTCTTTTCCCCCTTTCCCTTCTCGTACAAGGGATTGAGTGTAGGGTATCTATCCTGTCAGACAAGTGTTCTATCACTGACCTCCTCCCCTCTCTAATTTTTCATTTTGAGACATGTTTTTTTCTGAGTTGCCCAGACTGTCCTCAAGTTGGAATCATCCTGCTTTAGCCTTCTGAGTAGCTCTGATTATACACCTGTGCCATCAGCAGGCCCCACTGGCTTCTCCTTATAAAAGGAAATGCTCATAAATATGCTTGCTTATTGATTGATGCTGGGAATGAACTTGGGGTTCTTGTGCATGCTAGGCTAGTTCACCACTGAGCTACATCTTAGCTCAGTATGCATATGGTAAGGATTTATCCAATAATTTAAATTTTTTTGAGATAGGGTCTCATTTGTAACCCAGGCTGATCTTGAATTTGCCATCTTGCTTTTACCTCCTGAGCACTGGGATTATAGTTACAAATGTTTTTCATCACATCTGGCTAGTAGTTTTTTTTTTTGGCAATAATACTATAGTTAACCTCACTATCATCAGTTTTACATGCTTCGTTAAGCCATTGAGTTTTTAAGCCCTTATATGGCAAAATTAATCCCAGGAAAAATGTTTTCGTTATTGTAAGGATGGTAACTTGTGCATCTTTATCCTTGAATTTGAAGAACAACAAAACCATCGCTAATATCCAGATGTCAGGGGATTTTCCATCTAGAGGATATGGTTAATGTTCGGGGTTTATTGCACCATTCACGTTTTAAGAACAGACATGTAAGTACAACAGTAAAGTGATGTCTTTAGAAATGAGGAATGTGAGCAAGGTAATTAGGGTAATTTTGAAAGAGAGTCAATACTGTTTACTAAGCTCACTTATATCAGTGGCACCAAAGAGCTTCTAAAATGAAAGACTTTTAATAATCTTACTTCAGAGACAACATTAGAATATACCAAATAACTAGATAATAGTAGTATGTAGATGAATGCTGAATTGGTTGAGTATATTTGAATGCATAGGTTGAGAATCGATTACATGAAATGTTTGAGACCACAAGTGTCTGAAATTTCAGAGTTAATTGGATTTTGAAATGTTTCCATAGATATGCTGGTTGACTGTATCTAATCTTATAATCTGAAACTTTTTGAATGTTAATCAAAAGTTTCAGATTTTAGAGCATATCCAATTTGGGTTTACAGATTAAAGAAGTCAGCCTGGGGACTTGCTGTATGTTATAGGTGAAAGATGTAATTTATATTATCCAAATTGCTAGGAGTTACATTGAGGAGGAAAAGACACTAAGCTGGGCAAACTGGGCCATTGCAAGTTGGCTGAAGTTTTATTGGGTCAGACTTAAATAAAGATCCAAAATGAATCACTGTGAGTGAGGAAAGGTGAAGACAGTGGGTGGCCAAGGAAAGAAGATTAATACTGTAGTGAACAGTTCGGAGAAAGCATCTAAGAAGTCTCCAGAAGAATGAGCGCTAAGATCATGTTTTGGTCACATTGACTACAAAGAAAGGAGGCCTAAAGAAGAGGAAACATGGTTTTTGCATTGTGCAAATTCAGTAGCCTCTAGAGCTGACTTGGCCTTAGATTATTGAGATAAAGGCATCTTAGATGGGAAAAGTAGCCAGAGAGTTTATAAAAGTTTTCTAAGCCTAAACTTTATAAAGCAGGAAAATGAAATTGTTTCACAGAATTTTAAGCAGGTTAATTCCAAGGTACACTTTTTAATTTCAAGATGTATATGGCAGATTCTTTTGTATGGTTTCTGAGTAGTTGATTTGCCTGGATTAAAGCCATAAGATTTTAATTCTTTTGAAATTAGGAAAATAATTAACTGAATGATTTTTCTAAATTCAATATACCTTACTACTCCAAGATTGGTATACAGGAACAATAGTTATGCAGGCCTGTTTCCCAATAAGGGAATAGTAAGTATCATAAAAGAGCAAATAGATGTCCACAGTACAGCATTTTCATCTTAAAAATTGAAGAACAAGCATCTCTTCAAGATGGCCTGTGTGGAAATAACTGTCCCATTTTTATCTTGTTTTCATTATCTTAAAGTTTAAGTAAAGTTAAGAGCCAAAATATATCTTAACGTTTAAGTGGTTAAGTATGCCATATTTTGTTCATTACAGCTTGTAGTTCAAAGTAAATGAAAAGTAAAAAATACTTAAACATTTTAATTAAAGTAGATTAAAGTAGATGTAAATATGTAAGGTTTAATTAGTGCAATCCATTTGTTTCTATGTGACTAGTCAGCCAGGTCAAGTATATATGGTTCAGACTAATATCTCTAACTGTTTTTCCTTCAATGGTTTTTATCTCCGCAGCATGATCGGGAGGGTTTGTTGAGCATGGCAAACGCTGGCCCCAATACAAATGGTTCTCAGTTCTTTATTACAACAGTTCCTACTCCTCATTTGGATGGGAAGCATGTGGTGTTTGGTCAAGTAATTAAAGGAATTGGTGTGGCAAGAATACTTGAAAATGTGGAGGTGAATGGTGAAAAACCTGCCAAAGTAAGTAAAAAGTAATGGTGAAATACATTTATTAGGATAGTTACCATGTTAGAGATGTAAGTTAAAGGGTCAGGTGATTATTATCTGAGAAAATTGGGAAAGTATTAGTTTTTTTTTTTTTTTTTTATACAAGCTAAAGTTAATGTAGGTTTAAAGGAGAATTTTTTAAAATTTCATTTATTTATTTACTGGCTTTTTCAAGATAGTCTCTGTGGCCCTGGCTGGCCTTGAACTTGCAAGATTCCTTCTGTCTCTGCTTCTCAAAGGATTATAGAAATGCACCTCCACACCAAACCAGAGAGTTTTGTTTTATTTCAACTCTGTGTTGGTTATATTTGCTAATTACTTTTGTCATAATGAATTGAGCCAAAATATATCAGAAAGAGGATATCAACATGCTACTGGAGATTTGGCTGGAGATCTTATTGCTTAACTTTGTTGTTCTGTTTTCTCATCCTGTGTAATTTGTTTAAGGGTTTAGGCCATTTCTGAGGATCCTTGTATTCTACTACAAATGTCTATGAATCAGAATGACCATCATACTGTCTGCAGTAAGTGACAGGATTGTACATGGGAACTGGAACCTCAGTTACCCGTAGAAAGTATGCTGGCAGTCAGTTTACAAAAGTAATGATAGTAAACTCAATGTTTGGATGTCATTTGCAGAATGATGCATGTCTCAGCTTACCATGTGTTCATGGAGCTTCTACATAGCAGTAAGTTGCATAATTAGTGACATTGTTATATTTAGTAGAATGTATATAAAAGCATATGATTATAAATACAGCAAATAGATGAGCCCAGCACAGTAGGTCTGTGACTTAGTGGCACTTCACATGACTTCCCACTGTATATCTTTTAAAATCTTTGAAAGATCCTCCCTTAACATGTATATCTGTACTATTGTATTTTACAGTTATGTGTAATTGCAGAATGTGGAGAATTGAAAGAAGGGGATGATTGGGGAATATTCCCCAAAGATGGCTCTGGTGACAGTCATCCAGATTTCCCTGAGGATGCAGATATAGATTTAAAAGATGTGAGTACTTTCATACTTGCAAGCCTTAATTATGCAAATAAAATATTTAGCCCTAAATTCTTGAATTTTTTTATTAATCTGTCATATAATAGACCTTCGTGTTAAGTTTTACTAACATCCAAAATATTTGTATTCTTTTACACAGGTAGATAAAATCTTACTAATAACTGAAGACTTGAAAAACATTGGAAATACTTTTTTCAAATCGCAAAATTGGGAGATGGCTATTAAAAAATATGCAAAGGTTTTAAGGTAATTTTTAAAAATTTTATTTATATTGAGAAGAAGAGGGAAGAGAGGAGGAAAAAAAACGTGATGGGCACATGCATGCCTTGATATGCTGGTAGAGGTCAGACGACAACTTACGGAAGCTGGTTCTCCTTCCACCATATGCACTTTAGGGGATTGAAATCAACTCGTTAGGTTTTCTAGCAGGTGCCTTACCAGTTGTGCTATCTATACGTCACCAAAGCCTTAATAAAGTATTTTAAATAAATTACTTTTAAGAACTTACAAACTAAATTACGATCTGTGCTAGTTAGATACAGCTGTTAACTTGACAATTGAAGGGTGAGCTGTGGGTGTATCTGTAAAGCAAGCCTGTTGGAAATTACTTGTTTAGATGAATTTGGAAAGGCTCAAACCCATGATGGCTGGGATCATTCCTTGGAAAGGTAGATAAGACGGAGAGAACTGGTTTAGCAGTTTGGAATATTTTGGCATACTTTTGAAGTTTGGCAAGTGAGGTTTGTCCCTCTCTCAGAAATTCCTATGGATATGGTCCAGTTTCCTTGGCTCCTGGTGTTGGTGTGAACTCTCCTCTAATCTGTAAGAATCACAATCAAGAATAAAAACCCCTTATTCTCTCCTAAGCTATTTGGTCATGAATTTATTGGCAACATGGAGACAAACTGCAACATAAACCAAAATTCATAATTACTCCTATCTTTTGGAGTAAACACGTTTGCTGACATTAAATTTCTTTTGTGTTAGCTTATTTCGAAAGCATAGAAAAGTTGAAATAAAACAACAATATGCTTCATTTGCCAGTTTTAGCTTTTGTTATTTTTTTGTTATTTACTTTTGTTTTTGCTGAATTTTTGAAGGGAATCTCTAGATAACTGTATTTACTCCTAAATATTTCATATTTATATATTTTTTAAAACTTGTGTATTTCCTAAAGAACAGAGATACCCAACATAATCTCATATCATAACACCTTCTCATAACACATACATCAAAAGGTAATAATGTAATCCACTTTTTAAATGTGTATGTGGAGACCCAAGGACAAATGTGTCATCCTTCAGTCTGCCTGTCTTGAGACAGTTTTATCACTGGCTTGGAGCTCACCACAACTAAATGGCCAGTGATACCCGGGGATATTTCTGCTTCTGGTTGGAATTACAGGCATGTGCCACCATGCCCGATTTTTTAAGTGGATTCCGAGGATCAAACTCAGACCCTCACTTATGCTTGAAAGACATGTACTTTACCAACTAAGCCACTTCCCTAGTCCCTCATGTGTATTTTTGTGGTGTTTTAGTAAGTTGTCTTATAATTGTGTAGAGGATAATTAAATGTATTGGGAATAAGATTTGAGGAGGCAGTGTTTGTATTTCCTATGGCATAACATCCTGAAGGCACATGTCACTTTGGCCTACCTTGAAAACTTGGTTGAGTTGGTATCTGCATGATAGGCCTTTCATAAAAGTGCCTTTCCTCTTTTGTAGATGGTAAGGAGATGGTGAGTTGATGATGTTGGAGTGTGTGAAGACCAGTCCCCATCACCCTTGCATACGGTCATTTTAGAATCACTGAAGATCATTGTCAAATCACTTGTATCAATTGTTGAACCATGATTTTTGGATCTTTGCATTTAGTTTTAAGTTGAAATTCTTTTTTTCAAGTACCAGTATAGATGTGTGGATTTTTAAAAACTAATTAAATTTGGGGCTAGAGAGATGATTCAGTGGTTAAAGACCTTGCCTCTCAAACAAAAGGGCCTGAGTTGGACCACCAGGTCCCACAAGAAACAGGCTGGGTGGACGTGATGACCTGCCTAATTGTAGCCCTGAAAGATGGAACCTGGGAATCCCCAGAGCAAGGTGGCTAAACAGACAAACCCTGATGGTGTGCTTTGGGTTTAATTAGAGATTCAGATTCCCAGCAATAAGGTGGAACTGCTATCAAGGATGATTCCTAGTATCACCTTCTGACCTCCACAGGCACACACATACTCAAGTGCACTTGTGTACATATGGTGGCACATATACATGCACCTGCCCACATGCAAAACATACATATGTACACATTCCCCATATACACATCTGAAAATCCAACCACAAAACACATATAAAGAAACACTAAATTTGTTAGTATACTTTTTACTAGGGTTTTCTCTAGTGTTCAGTTGATTCATTTTTTACTCAGTGAAAGCCTTTCTTTTGTCTTGATGTTTCTTTTCTGGAGATGGAGTAGTGCTGGAGATGGAACTTTGGACTTCAGGCATGCTAGACCAGCAACTCTAAACTATATCTCCAGTCTAATTTGTTACTTTGTATTAGTCTGTGAGCATATGCTTTCTGGTACAAGATATTTCAGGCATTTTATTTACCTTGCACAAAGTGCTGAGAATAAGCAGTTTCTCAGAATCTCTGATTCCATATACAGAAAGCCAACATTAGAAACTTAAGTTCTGGGGCCAGATGTACTTGGTTCTTTTTCAGTGGACAGTTAAGAATCAACACTGGGGCTATCAACACTGGGGCTATGGAAATATGCTTATTTTTGTTGCATAAGCAAAAGAACCAGAGTTCAGATTCCTCAATGTAAATTGTTGGATAGGCATGTTGGCCCTTCTGTAATTCTGTAATATGGAGCCTGGGAGCCAGAGTAAGCTGGTAGCCAGGCTAGTCTCACAGGCAGGTGCTGGATTTATAGATTCAGCCCCCAACAAAATAGAAGAGTAATTGATGATGTCCTCAGTCATCCTCAGACCTCTACACGTGTGCACACTGATCTTTTTCCCAGTGTGGGAATACTGGAAAGTAATGAGAACTAGAGTTGTAAAAATAGAAGAGTGTTAATTTGAGTCCATATTAGATTTGAGAATTATTGTCAAATTGGTCTGCTTGAACACTTTGAGAAAAAGGTTGAAATAAATAAAAATATCTTCTAAAAAATAAATAAAAATTCCAGTAGTGTAATTTAATAGCAAAATGTTTACAGATCTGGCTTCACTGTCTAGCATCTAAAAGTAAATAGTAATATGTAATAAAATTGTGATCTTTGAAGTCCTAAATTACAAGCATTTGGTGAACTTTAATATTAACACCAAGTGATTGCCACAGTTAAGTGTGTGTCATTAAATGTGACTTTATTAATGTTCTCTCCAGATATGTGGATAGTTCAAAGGCTGTTATTGAGAAAGCAGATACATCCAGACTGCAACCTGTAGCCTTAAGCTGTGTACTAAATATTGGCGCTTGTAAACTGAAGATGTCAAATTGGCAGGAAGCAATCGACAGTTGTTTGGAGGTAAGTGGAATTTTGATTCACAAACTTGAAAAAAAATCATTTATATACCTTAATATATCTTCTAGGATCTCATCAGACTTGATAAAATGTGACTTGTTATTTTTTCTAAATATTGTAGTTCTTTTTCTTATTATGCTCTCATATTATAAAGAAAATACTTTATTTTTCAAAGCACATCAACTTATTTATTCTTTAATTACATCTTTTATGGGCTAGACACTGGAACACAGAGCTAAGACTAGTTAGGAATGTGGGTCTTGGGTGTGGTGTGTAATCTAGTACTCATAGCTGGAGGATCAGAAGTTCAGGGTTATCTTTCAGCTACATAGTGGGCTGAGGACTGCCTGAGGCTACATGAGATTATGTCTCAAAAAAAAAGATGGAATTAAATAAACCCTTTCCCTTGCTCTGGTGTGTAAGGCTTAGTGTTTGCCTCTTCAGCTGAATTGCAACCTTGGTTCTGTTATTATTTTCTTTTTTTTTCTTTGACAAAGTTTCATTGTGTACCTCACATTGGCTTACTTTGTGGCCTTGACCTGTCTTCCTTAATATTTGAAGTGCTCAGAAATCAGTCATGTGTTTTAAAATAATGACTTCTTCCACTTAGTCTTGTGATCACTGGATAATTCCTAACTTGGTTGTATATTTTATCTGTAGTATGGCAAGTAGTCCCCATACTGTGGGATAGTTATGACAGATTACCTAGCATATATTTAAGGGATTTAGCAACATCATATGTACCCATAAAAAGCTAATTTTTTCTTTTAATTGTTGCATGCGCGCTCAAGAAGTTGGATAGATAAGACCCTGGAAGTGATAAGTAGTTTCTGTTCCAGCTATATCTGGTGTAGGGAGACTGTATTAGGTATTATTGAAAAGGCACAGCAAGGTCGTGTGCCTATGTAAGGGACATTTGGGTATATCAAGTCATAAGACAGAAAAACATTACCTTTCTTAAATAGACCAGTTCTTTTTTTCTTTCCTAGTGTTGTATAGCTTGAGCAAATTTCCAAAGTACATGTTTGTATTTTGCATATTAGGTTGTGCACGTAGATAAGCATACCTGAGCAAGACTGAAATGAAATTCTGGGCTGAGGGTGTAGTGTAGTGGTGCTGACCTAATATTCAGAAGGCCTAGTGTTCAGTACTAGCACTTCCCTGTATCCCTCCAGTTGTTGGAAAAAAAATTTTTTTTTCTTCAGTATATTTGAATTTTTATGTGTGAGATGAGGACTGAATCCAACGCCTTATACATGTTAACACATTTACAAGAGCTATACCCCTTCCCCTATAATATATAGAAGGGTGTATGCAGCAGGAAAAAAAGCTTATCAAAAGAAAAGTTTGATCTTTCTGTTTCACTTTGACCTTTGTAAGGTAGATTCTATCCCATCTTAAGTAAAAATTTGAGTATTTCTTTGTATGACATCTTTCAAAGTTGGCCAAATGTTACATTTCAAATGTGATTCAGGGAAAAGATTGTTAAAGTTTGTTCATGTGCCTAGTGTAGTTGGCCCTCACATTGATGAATTCTGTGTGTTCTGACTCATCTAGCCTTAGATTGAAAGTGCTTTTGTATTGAACATGTATATACTTGTCACTACTCCCTAAACAATGTAGCTAGACAGCTGTGTATACAGCATTTATATTGCATTAGATACTAAGTAATCAGAAAACGATATAAAGAATCAAGAGGATTTATGTAGTTTAATATGCAGACTATATCACTTTGTGTGTGGAACTTAACTCATTTCTGGATTTTGGTTTGAAGAAAGTGACAGACTGCCCAGAACCAAATTCAAAGATACCAAGAGATGACTGCATACAGACTTTTATTAGTTTGGGCCCATTCTAGAGCTAGAAAGCAAGCACAGTGCTAGGAGCAATACACTGCAGACCTGTGAAAGAAGCTCCTTCCTTCTCCAAGTCCCATTAGTGCCGCGTGCTGTGAGACTCCTCTGTGCTAGCTCCGCAGGTGCTCCAGCTTCCCTGAGGTGGAGCCAGCTCACAGGATGTTTGAAGCAGACATTTACATATAAACACAGACTTTATAACTTTTGTAGGCTCTTGAAATGGATCCATCAAATACCAAAGCACTATACCGCAAAGCCCAAGGGTGGCAAGGATTAAAAGAATATGATCAAGCATTGGTAAGTTTTATTCTTAATGTTTTAAAATAGATAATAGCCTTGTAAGTCTTATGTCTGATGGTTAATTTTTTTTTTTTTTTCTAATTAAAGGCTGATCTTAAGAAAGCTCAGGAGATAGCCCCAGGAGATAAAGGTAGGTTGGCATGAACGTTAAACAGTTGTCCTCATGAATCACAGTAAGCTTAACTTTGACAGACATTTTTATTTGTTCAGCAATTATTGTAAATGCCTGATATTGGGCCAGGCATTGATCATATGGTAAATGAACAAGACATTCAAGATCCCTGTCTTCAAAGGGCTTGTATTCTAATTAAGTGCTTAAGAACTTGTATTTCAGATATCTGAATAGTGCTTATTCTTATCATTTGAGACTCATACTCATATTTCTCTTCAGGCTGAAGGCTTAATGGCAAAAGCTTCAGTAGTAGTTGTAATTTGAACTGGTGGTATTACATTCCATATGCTGAATGTGACCTAATATTTTAACACTGGATGTGTGTTTTAATAAACCATTCTTGTTCTTCCCAGAAAAAGCAAATGTAAAGAGTAATATTTAAAAGAATCTTTGGTTCCTTATCACAAAATAAAGTTACATGATTTTTGTGACTGCACTTAGGACAAAATGTTGTTACAGGGTTCAGTTACTTTATGGGGAAGAGAAATTTTATCAATGGAGAGGAAGTTAAGTGTTACTAGCACAGGTTGTTGGTTCTGATTTTTATAGATACTTTGATAAGTAAGTCATTGCTTTTTTTTTTTCCCCTCCAGCTATCCAGGCAGAACTGGTTAAAGTCAAACAGAAGATAAAGGCACAGAAAGATAAAGAGAAGGCAGTATATGCAAAAATGTTTGCTTAATAAGGATTAAACTTAAGTATCATATGTTGGTTATATAAAAAAAGTAAGAGTTTCTTACGTTTGTCTAAATGTGATCCCTGATGTGTTTCTTCTGACACTTCATCTCCCTTGTTCACAAGTACTGACACAGGCTGCCTCTTAATAAAGTGTCATGAAACAGTGAAATGAACTTTTTAAACATTGTTGTCTGAATTTTCACAAAGAATAGTATCTAGCCTAGTTTTAAACTTAAAAAGTTACACCTAAAATTTTTAGGCTTTGTGGATCATCTAGCCTATTCCAACTGCTCAGCCCTTAAGATGTAACCAAGGGGTAAGTATGGCTGTTTCAGTTATCCTTAAGGCAGGACTGGATACTCTTCAATGGTCTTGAAGACTTATACTTGAAGACTTATTTACTTCACTGATGGTACTGATGGTACAGTCTTTGTAAAGCTTTATTTAAAAGAAAAAAAATTTCATGATTTTTATGGAAGTTTTAGAATGTAAAAATTTCACTTCAGCAGTAATTTCTGAAGGACACTTAAAAGTAAAGTTAGTTTGACATACGGCCTGCAAGCGAATAGTTTTGTTTTACATGCCATTGTAAGCAGGTCCTCCTCCGCCTTCTGGCACCACCCAATTAATATTCTGACTCGGGTCTTTAATGTCACATGTTTTACAATGCACACAGTTCTGAGCATTTATCTGTAATCGAAATCCATCGCCTTTTTCCAAAGGAACAAATTCATAAACTCCTGTTAAATAAGAATAAATACATTAAGGTATGTAAATTAAAAGAATTAATTCAAAAGTAGAAACTAAAATCTTAGAACGGTTACATTAGTATGTGAAGCTGTTTTCTGAACGTTAATTCAAAGAATACTTAGAAGCTCGTAGTATACACTGCTGTTGTTAGTGTAACCTCAATACAGACTGAAAGTGCAGCAGTACTGGCGGGGCTGCAATTATGAGCCAAGCACTTAACACTTGTCCAGGTTACAAAACTTAAAAAAAAATTAGATCTATCCAGTCTTTATCATATATAATGACTTTTTTGAAGTTCAAGACTCAAGGTCTTATCTTTTGAGATTTATACTGTAGCCTTGGGAGTGCATCAGTGTTTGAACATGAGCTGTTGTGACAGAAACAACTTTTTAAAAAAGGTGTAAGAACAGAGTGTTTTTAAAAAGAACTTTAGGAGATAGGGAGGCCATCCAAGCTAGACTCGTTAGGAGATGAGTTAATGGAAACTGAATATAAAAGTAACTTACAACAATCTTTAAACAATGGAAATGAAACGTCTTAGAAGAATGGAAATTCCTGTTACATTTAAGAATGGAAGGAAATCACTACTAACCTGCTGGGCAGAATCTCTGCTCAGGCCCATCATATATTGACAGATTTCTATTTACAGGTATGCTGTTGTCCTTTAAGGTTAAATGTGCTGGCTGATCTTCTTCATGATTGGTACCACTCAAAGCCACAGATGACAAGAGGTCAAAACTGATCTGTCCATCAGGTTTTGGATACTCAATAGGTGTGCAGTCCTTGGCTGGCTTGAGCTGCTCACTGTCAGAGCCTTGAGTAATTGTGAGGAAGATATTTAAGGAAGTAACATAATTTTTCCAGGTGTTTTCTTTTTCTTTTGGGTGCTGGGCATTGAACCCAGGCTACGGACTATGCATACTATTACCTTCCACTGCTGAGCTTACTCTCAGACCTTCAATGAAAGCTTTGAACTTGGTGTGTTCCTGCCTTTGCCCCTACCCATATCTAGCCTCAAATAGTATGTTAAAACTTCATCTTTATACTAAAGCAATAATGGTTAAATCTGCTTATAGTAACATCTTGATTCTTTTAAAATTTCATTTTTGTAGTTTTAGAAGTGTAAAATGAATAGTTGTCTCTGCCCCCTCCTCTCCTGATTTTTTAAAAAGAATTTAAACTGGATATGAAGTCACATACCTATAAGCTTAGCACTTTTGGAGACAAAAGGATCAGAAGTCTCTTGGCCACATAGAAAATTTTGGGTCACTGGCCTATCCCTGTTTTAAAATACCACAACTTCCCTTCAGTTCCCTTAATTTATAATTTCTCTAATAAAGCAAATTTAAAATATAACTCAGTGGTAGTGCTTTCCTAAAGCTACAAAATCTTCAATTCTGCAATTCCCCTAGTACCACACGAATGAAATATTAAAATTAAGGCTATATTCACCAGTAATTAATGGATCCCACACATGGATTTTTAAAAGATTCTATTAATACTTTAAACTGCTTGAATTACCTCTGTGTTTCAGAGTCCATGGCTCTAGTCCTCTAAAGATCCAGTAAAATACTCCAGTGTAAATCATCCCTCCATACAGTCCCAGTATACTGTGGAAGGATGGCCTTATGTTTCTAACAGAGTAGAGCTCTTTCCATATTGAGGAGTTCTTCAGATTGTCTTCATACTCAGTCACATGGAGTCCTTTTATGAGAAACACAATAGTATGAAGTGTAAAGATGCTCAAGGTGCATAAATATGGTATTTGCTACTGAAGCAACTCTGGGACTATCAATTCCAGCCCTAAAATCTTACACTGGAAACATGAAAACTTGGTTTGAAAAGGGAAATTTTACGAACAATTGATGTTACTTATAATTTTTTATGTCACCACTGCAAACTATTTGTCATAAGCTGAAATGTGTCCCTGAATAAAGAAATTTTGAAGTCCTGAGTGCTTCACCCCAGTAGCTCAGACTATGGACTTATAAATAGGATTGTTTGCAGACTTAATCAGTTGGGGGGACTTCTGTAGCGTGCGTGCGTGCGTATGAAAGACTTCAAAGCATGGCTTTACCACCACCCTGACTTTGGACTTACTGGCAGAACTAGGAAATAAAAACAAAGTTTATAGATTTTGTTATAGTTGTTTTCTGTTACACCCTTTGGTGCTGGGGATCCAGTGCATACCAGACAAGTGCTCAGCTGAGCCCTACCCAGCATGTTGTAATACCTAAGGAGCTAGATAGATCTTAACTGCCTTTATGAATTCTAGTTACATACTCTTCAGTTAGCTGTTTCTCTTTTAAAATGGTTTTATCTTTTGTGGTGCATGTCTTCTAGTACTATGTCTACTACTATGTACACAACAGATTCTATATCTTAGGGTTTTTTACATCCACATGCTTTTTTTTTTAAGTGCATTCATTTTCTGAATGCAAATGTGGAGCCATTTCTGTAGTTATCTTGTATAACATATATTCAATGTAAACAGGAAAAGATATGACCTGATAATTTTCTATAGTAGGAGTATCTCACCTGCTGTTTTTGACTGGAGATTTTCATTAGTTAGTTGATTAAAAATTGATTCAGCTGCCAAACTTCCACTCTTCATTGCTGTGTGTATACCTTTGATTTTGGCAACATTCAAGAAACCAGGGCTACAGCCAACTAGTAAGCCACCAGGAAAGGTGAGTTTTGGTATAGACTGAAAAAAAAATTGAGAATACATTTGTAAGATCAAATTGGATGAAACAATATTCCAAAGCAGACCCTCCAGAGTGTAGGAAAGGCAAAAAGTAAGCTGTGAGGATGAGCACAGCAAAAGAGAAGACGGTGAGGGCAACGTGGGGACTGTCAACATTTTCCTGCTAAGAGTTTTTCCTCTTCCTACCGCACACCTGTCTTCCATGGGACAAATTTAAGATCGAAGCATTAAATTAAGTAAAATGTCCTATGTATCAAAATATTCTCTAAATCTGGATGGCTTATATAAATTACATATCCTGGGGAATCACGATTTATAAGGAATTCTAGTCTTAATTTTAGCTTGATATCTAGGGATGGAAACTAATCATTACAACTAGCTAAGCAATATATTTACTTCATAAACTGAAATTTCAGTTTCTGATAAAAACAACCAATAAGAGGTGTTGATATTTTCAATGTAGGTCAAAAGTATGTAGTTTACAATGTAGCAGCTAAGAGAAGACAGAAAATATACTCTAATTGAAAAAAAAAAAGAGGAGAGCCCATGTAGAGTTGTTTTTTCTTCATTCTGTGCTGGAGGATGGTGGGGTGGTAAGTGATGGTGCTGAGACAGAAGAGTCACAGGAAGCCAATGCCATCTGCAGCAAACAGATCTGGGGAGGGCTCTGCACACAGAACCTGCCGGTGACAGAACAACAGGCAGGAAACAAAGCTAAGAGCAGAGTACTACTGGCTAGAGGAGGATGGGGCCCAGGACCTTTCGTCATACATGTGGGGAGTTAAATTTATGATTTTCTCATACCAAGCTCAAAAGTAGAATCGCCTCAGTGGGACAGTAAGTCAGGCACAATGGTGAGGAGCGTGGGCATTGACAATATTCTCTCAAGCTTGTGAGCTTATGGTTTTGTGTGAAGTTTAAGAGAAAGACCTACAGGGATGGAGAGATGGCTCAGGAGTTAAGCCTCTGCCTTGCAAGCAGAAGGTCCTGAGTACAGATTCTGCATCCCATGTAAAAATATAAGGTGGAAATGGTGGCAACCTGTACTTCTGGTATTGGAAGGCGAGCCTGGGAAACCAGAGCAAAACAAATAGAAGTAATCTATTGTGATTCTCGAAGTCACCTTGGGCCTCCACAGGTGCACACGCACACGCACAAACACCCACAAGGATCTACATGCCAATAATGGTTGTTCAAATCCTGTGAGTAAGGAGAATGCTTTCCTCACTTGTTTTCCTAGGACGCTTGAAGTAGGACGCTTGCTGGAACATAAAGTGTGTCAAGCATATGTCATCAAAGACAGACTAGATGAAACAGTAAACCCCTAAGTGAAAAGATTTGAAAATAGGGAGTCTGTTGGCAAGAAGAAGGTTGTATGGGGAAAAGGAAAGAGATGGGATTTAGGATTAAGGGTTGAAAATACAAATTCACTATATTCATGTATGTCATTAAGAAAGGAAAATACAACCTGGAACTGGAAACATGGCTCAGGGGTTAAGGTTCTGGCTCGAAAGCAGAACCTGAGTTTGGATCCTAGGTCCCACATAAAAATGGCAGAGCACTTCTGGTCCTGGTGGGCAGAGCCTAGGAACTCCCAGAGCTAGGCAAAAAAGGAGTGAATACACACTTCCTCTGATAACGCACACACGCACGCACACATGCACACACACGCATGAAAATGAAAATAATAAAACACCTTAAGTTCCAGGTGATCCTATTCCAGACCAAAGAAACTATATTCAGAAATGTGTGCTGCAGCATTCAATAAATTTAGGGCTGCAAATAACTAAAGCCCAGTGGAAAAGGTCAGTTTTGGTATAGACTAAGAAAGTATATCAGGCAATATTCACCAGCTATAAACATAAGTTCTCAAATTATTGCCTCTTAAGGCTTTCAAAAAAATTTTTTTGAATTTTTCACATTCAGAATTTCGGTAAAATATGCTGTGTGTGTGTGTGGCATGTTTTTACTTCTTCAGTCAACAATTGGTTCAAGTATGTGAGAATGTTTTTAAGTAAGAGTCTGCATGTTGTATCGCATATATAAAGAATAGACAGGGACAACAGGAGTTCAGCAAGCTTGAATCGTGCAGCTTAGTAGTTGAAGCAAATGAATTGTTACTCTTGAGAAAGAACAAGCAGGACTGGAACAATGACTCAGTGGGTAGAGCATCTGTTCAGCAAGCTTAAGAACCTAGAGTCTGATCTCTAGTGCCTACACACAAGGCCAGGTCTGGCCGTGCTTGCTCAACCCCAGTATCTGAGGGTCAAGACTGGTAGATTTAGGGATTTGCTGGTTTGGGTCTCCAGCATAGAGAGAAATGGGAGCTTCTGATTCAATGAGATACTCTAGCTCACAGGAATAAGGTGGAGTGATACAAGATGTCCTTGTCCTGAGGCCTGTGCACCGCATGTACCCATGAATACAATACATAAAAAGGTGGGGTGGATGGTACTAGAGTCCTCTCTTGGCTTCCTTCCTGGAATTGGACCAAATCATTGCCACCACTAGCTCTCCTTGCCAGGATGGATGCATTCCTCTGACTTATGAGCCCAAATCTACACCTCTCTACCTCCCAAAGCCCCCCAAAACTTTGTAGCAGATTTAGGGACAGTCTCCTTTTTATAATACAGGTATGATTTTATTTCATTAACTACAGTGATAAAAATATTAAAAGCTTTAAGTTTAACTTCTCCCCACATTTTTGTTATTATGTTGCTTTTCAAATAGGTGATAAATGATCCTTAGAGCAAGTATCACTGTGTATAACTTTCCAGCTGGTTTTCAGATCATGTTACCTTCATGTAATACTTTTTACAACGTAACTAACCACTTTTATCAAAGCCATTTAAATCTTATTGTTAAATACATATTGAACACATTCCATATCAAAAAATTCTGAGTTCCTAACACAGGACAACT
The DNA here is from genome assembly GCA_023101885.1 of Typhlomys cinereus. Classification (NCBI taxonomy): domain Eukaryota; kingdom Metazoa; phylum Chordata; class Mammalia; order Rodentia; family Platacanthomyidae; genus Typhlomys; species Typhlomys cinereus. The sequence continues at coordinate 2,832,809 of JALPQD010000188.1, forward strand.
GGAGGTAAAAATCTTAACAGAGACTACCTAAAAAAAACTTGGATGTTACTTATTAGTTGAGAGAAATCATTTTTGTTAGAAGCAATTTTGCATTTCCTGGTAGCCAAAAAATAAAGGGTACAATAAATGATAAACCTCAAGATCCTAGAAAAACAATAATATAAATGCAAAGATCACAAGAAATAAGGAAAATTAATTAGCTGAAGACTAAGGGAGTAATTCATAGAACCAGACACTTGATTCTTTGATAAAAATTCACACAATTAAACAACTTGTAGCTAAACTAGCCAATAGAAAATCCAAATTAATTAAATTAGAGAGGAAAGTTACTGCAGATTCCAGTGAATCCAGATAATCACTAGAGTATTTTGAAAGCTTATATTATGTCATAGTTAGGCACAGGTGTCAACTTGACTGTTGGGGTTTGAGCTCTGGGCACATTTGTAGAGAATTAGTGGTTGAGTTAGGCCCAGAACAAGCCTGCAGGAGATTGTCTAGCTGATGGGGAAGGCCCAGCCCATAGTGGGTGGGATTAGGCCCTGGATAAATCATGGAGAGCTGGTTGAGAGAGTGGGCATCCTTCTGTTCACTTGGCCAGATATGGTGGTCTGGCAAGTAAGGACTGTCTGTCTCTCAGCCATTGTGTAGTGATGGTGTGGCCAGTTCCCTCAGCCTTGGTGTTGGTGTGTGCTCTCCCTTCTAGCTGGACTGAGAACTGTAACCTGACTGTCCTAAGGAAACAAACCCCTTGTTCCCTTATGCCATTTGATGTCATTTATCAGCAACCATGCAGGCTGACTGCCACATATTACAAAAATCTGTAAAACTTCAAAGAAATTACTACCAAAATTAAATTTAAAAATACAACTGAAACAGATTCATAACAAGATTGAAACAGAAATAAAAAGAAAGGCCTAGGTCCAGATAAATTCACTTCTGAACTCTACCAAATATTTAAAGGAGAACTAACAGCAATGCTTTTCAAGCTTTCCATACAGCAGGAAAAGAAAGAATACCACAAACCTCATTTTACAAAGCCGGCATCACCCTGATGCCAAGAATCAGAAAGGGCACAACAAAGAAAACTACATATCAATTTCCCTGATGAACATAGGTACAAAAGTCACCAATAAAATTCTTGCAACTGATTCAAGAATGTATCTAGAAGTTCATATAGTTACTGGGAATTTAGTTTGGGGAAAGATTAAGAGGCACAGTACCTCCTTGAGACTTTTCAGGATTGATGCTTGATTGAGGAAGGGGAGCATGTTTACTCAGTGGTTTGCCCCAGCAAGAGCTCGGACGCATGCCAATACAGGCAACCTAGATGGAGCTCAGGAGTCTTGAAAAAAAGACAAGAAAGCAGTAGAGAGACTGGTTGGGAAGAAGGTTCACATTGGGAAAAAAGGGGAGATGGACTGAGCTATAAGGGGCAAAAATGACAAATTTATTGTGTTCATGTATGAAAATTGTCAATGAATAAACGATTTTTTAAAAGGGGTACTATGAATCACATATTTTTTAAAATAATTTTCTGGTTCAGAACAAGCAAGCAAACAAAAACTCCATGAATTTATCTGTAGATATCAATATATTTTTAAAAATAAATGCAGGGTGTAACTTATTCTGTGCATAGCTTTATAAACATTAGGCAATTTGTTAAATTCCTTAAATTTTCTTCCTATGAAATAATTTATCCTTTACTTAAACTGGTTAATTACTGCATTTTTAATTCTGAGTTCACAATACAATACAAAAAAAAATTGGAAAACACATTGGAAGTTACCTGAAAGCCGCCTTCATTGAGTGCCCTGGCTCCATAGGCAATTCTTTTCCCGCCTTCTAACAGTGGTTGAATGCTGGGATGGTGCTTCCACCTTTGGAGCTCTCTGAATGGACTCAGGTATGGATTCTGATAGTCTAGACCAACCTTAAAATGTTTATATTAAAATTCAACATATCAATGTAATCATGTTTACTTATAAGTTAAATCAAGCTAATATATTTCTTGAGACGATGTTTCATTTCTTAGATGCAAAGGATTTGTAGAAATACATTCAGTAATGCAAATTTAAATATTATAAGATCGTTGTGCTGTGGTGACTCATGCCTATAATTAAAGCATTCATGGGGCTGAGGCAGGAGGACTGGCATGCATTGGAGGCCAGTGGGGGCCACAGTGTCTCTAAAAACTAAAACAGAACAGAAATAAACTATAAAATCTGTCAGAAAAAGAAAGGGTAAATAATATAATATTATGTTTACAACCAGAAAAATTTTACAAAGGAGAAGACATTAATAAATCATTGTGCTTTAGAAATTATAGTCCCGGTCACAATTTGTGTCTCAGATTATATTTCTACAAAAGGAGTTGTGATTAGTTTTTATTTTTCAATGCTGACTCTAGAGAGCAAAAGTGAAGAAAAAAGATGTGAGTTACATTTAGGAAAGTAGCAGAAGAAATATGAAAGGGTAATTTTAGAAGGCAGGATCCTCACACTTTGCTTTGCTAATAAAACTGAGTTATTAGAGTAAGTACCCTAAAGTCATGCACTGAACAGTCTGTGTACCAGAACCACAAATTCAACATGTAGAACAAATCTGATCATGACACTGAACTATGGAACTGTCAAAATTTGCCAAGTGTAGAAACTTTTTCTCCCTTTCTGTTTTCCTGTATATGTGTGTGGCTGTGTGTGTTCACATGTATCTATGTGGGTGTATGTGTGCATGTGCAGGTGATACTTGGAATCATCCTCCTTAACTCTTTTACCTTATTTTTGAGATGCAGCCCCTAATTAAAACCAGAATTTGCCGACAGAGCTATCTTGCTAGCCAGCTTGTTCTGGGGATTCCCAGTCTGGCTTCTGAGGCTGGAATTACAAGTGTGCTGCTACACCCATCCTGCATTTCATGTGGTATCTGGGGATCTTTTGCGTGCACAGCAAGTGCTGTAACTGCTGAGCCATCATCCCAGCCTAAACTTGCCTCTTGCCTTATAATGTTCAAGATGTAATTTACTGCACAAATGCAGGTGGATATGAAAGAGTAAATTACTTTTGAGTTTTAAAAGTTGTAGGTTCAAATTGAGGACTGATGTCACTGTCAGTGGTCGCAGCCACAGAGGAAACAGGCTCTGAAGTCAGCTTCAGGCTCAACTCCTGCCTGTCATTTCATTTAGAAAACTTGTCTAACTTGTTCAGACTGCAGCTTTCTCATCAAAATAAGGACATATCTACCTCACAGGATGAAACATACACATCTCAGGAAAACTAGCATAGTGCTTGGAGTGTAACAGCTACTACTACTACTGTAGCTATATATATATATATATATATATATATGTAGTACATATTAATAAGATTAGAATCCTTAACTGAAAAGCATTTTACATTCTCCACACTGAAACTATGCTTTGCAATGCTCTGATAGTCTATAAATCTACTAAAATTTTTTTTTGTAATGGGAAGATAGCTTACCACAAAACCAAGAGCCACTAGAGGTTCACCTTCATTTATGTGGTAGAGGAAAGAGCCTCCGTAAGTATTCCTGTCCAAGGGCCAGCCGACTGTGTGCTCTACTCTCCCAGGTTTCCACTTCTTTTCATCAATAATCCATAACTAAAAACCAAAAACAGTGCAAGCCTGTAATATGAGCAGTACAAAAATTACTTTAAAGGAGTCACAAAACCTAGAAAACTTTGAAGACGTAAGAGCCTCAATGCAGTAAGACCTCAAAAATAGTAAAGGTCACTAAAAGGAAGAGAGAAACTTCTGGAGTACTGGCCACCCAGGTGTGTCCATTACAAAAAAAAAAAATCAGTGGAGCTGTGTAATTCAGATGTTACTTCATAGTACATATATTATTCTTTAATACATATATATTTAATATAATAATCTAATGAGTATTTAATAGTCTTTAATAGTTTTTTCTCTCCTGTTCCAGATTGCTTATAATAAAAGCAAATTGTTCATTCTATTTTTAATCTGTTAAGCTTTAAATATTAAACAGCTTTCACCAGGAATATAATCTAAAAAACAGATGTGCAATCTACCAAAATAAGCTCTTACAATACAATGAATTTATATATAAAATTTGAACCTGAGATTTGAACCTAGATTTTTATCTGTTTATTAGATTTGGGGAGATGGATTAGAGAATTAAGAAAATACATATTTAACTTCATGAGATCGTAGGTTGTAAATCAATATATTATGCAAATGTATTTTATAAACTAATTTGAGCTAACTTTGAATAATTCTTTGTAGGATAGGGCTATCCTACAAATAGCACAAAGGCAGATGGTATCGCTATGAAAAAAATCAAGGCTTAAATATTTTTAAACTTAGGATTCATTTCAATCAACATTTGGTCAAACAATTCCAAGTGTAAAACTAATTTTAGGTAATAATGTAATTCAATCTGTAATATAGCCCCACAATAAATATCCTGCATATTTAAAAAACATGTAAAATTTGTTTTGAAGAACAGGTGCATGCACAGTAGCGTAGACTCAGGCGAGGACAACTCTCAGGCCAAGACTCTCCAGGAGGGCTGGCTATCTTGCTGGTCTCACATAATTTTACTTATGATGAACATAATTATAATATAACTAAATACATAACTAAAATCAAAATTGTAAAAACTACATGATGATATAGTATTTAAGTTTTATTTTGTTCAGACTTAAAATTGCAGAAACAAATCATGGTACCTCCTTCACTCCAATCCCATAAGACTGTGATTCACAATTGGCCCTCAAATTAAACTTCTTATACAATTGTTTGGCTAGGTGTCCATGGCAACCCTCTGCAAAAACTGTGACTTTGGCATGTAGCTCCAATCCTCTCTCAAATGTTGTCTGGAAAAAAAAAACATGTTATATAGCAACATTTGATGATTTCAAGCAAAGTGAATGACTTAGGTACAGAAGAGATTGTAGAAATATGGAATATTAAAAAGAAAACTAAGAGTACTGTTGTAAATGAAAGGTAATTTTAATAATATATTGTGTATTTTTTAAAAAACAAAGCATGCTCACCTAAAGAACATTCTCTATTTATGAATATAAATTTTCCCATTCCCTCAAGTTTCTGATTTTCCAGTTTTACCATTTGAAGGAAAAAACCAAAGCAATAGCTTTCTTGTGAATCATGTCAAAAATTTCTACAAATGAAACATACATATATAGAATGTATATACATGCTTTTAAACACACATTAAAATATCACATTAAAATACTTCTCAGTTACTTGCTCTGTGTGTGTGTGTGTGTGTGTGTGTGTGTGTGTGTGTGTGTGTGTGTGTGTATCACAGGGTACTGTGTGTGTCTGTGGAGATGCAAGGGTGACATGGGGAGTACTGGATTGCTCTTCCTCCTTACTGCTTTGTTTTGGGGTTTCCCAGGCTCTGCCTTCCAGGGCTGGGGCCACTATTTCTTTGAGGCATTTTTACAGGGTCTGGGATCTGAAATCAGGTTCTTTGGTTTGAGAGGCAGAGGCTTAACCCCTGAGCCATCTCTCCAGCCCCTATTTCTCTTTTCTTTTTATTGTAACCTTTTCCTACTGTAGAACCCACAGTAACTGTAAAAGAGCCATAGTGAGAGCTGGGCATGGTGACACTGGTAACCAGACTCGGGTGGCTGAGGCAGGAGGCTGTGGGCTTGCAGACAGCCTGATTGCTGATAATAGTATGATTTTTTTTCCCAGGAATAGAACTGTGGAAGTGAGAAGCAAATGACTGCATTGACTGGAGCAATATATTCTCTCATTAACTGAATGAATCCACCCTTTAACACATTTGTTTTACATTTGGATAATGCATGTTTTATTTTTATTTTCTCTTTCTCTCTTTCTCTCACACACACACATACAGCAAAAAATGTAACAAAATGTAATAAAAATGTAACAAAAAAAAGAAAAAAATACATATTTGTGTTAAGATCTAAAATAAATAAAAAAAATAAAAGATCCTGTCTCAGAAAGAGTACGACTGGAACAGTAACTGAGAATGGTTCCTCATATCAACTTCAGGTCCCCACAGGCACAAGCACACAAACGTGCATGCACATAAGGCATGCAAGCCCCTCCCCCCATATACACGTAAAAACAGAAATAAAATGCAAAAGGTTTACTTTTGGTGCACCATCCTTATGGATTCCTACATCATTAGTGGCTATTCCCTTCACACTACCATCTTCATGAAAAAGGATCTAAAAATGATAAAAACAATTTATTAGCATCTCAGCTTCACATTAACTTTAAGTGAAACAGTAAACAGTCATGACTTTACTAAGAAATGAATACGTTCTTTTTCTAAATTTATTTTTTTCTGTCAGCATTTCATACACGAATATCATGAATTTGTCATTTTCATCCCTTATTACCCAATTCCACCCACCTCTGACCATGGTACATAATACATGCTCTGAAATGATGGTGACTTCAGCTCATTTTTAATGCAGAACAAAGAAGGGGAGGTCAGAAGTACAGGATTCAAAACTGTACTGTCATGACACCTTTACTTCTATTTTCCCTGGAGGAAATGGTTTTGTATACAAAGTGAGAAATGAGAATAGAAACTGATATAAGGGTTAATAATAATACATATGGGGGAAAAAGAATCAAGGTCTTCTTGGCACTAAACTAATCAAGCAAAAACCGACACAATCATTGAGAAAATGAGCAAAAGAGAAGTATTAAGTACATACATGTATGTGTGCTTCAAAGGTGAAAATCATGGAGTCTATAAATCACCTACCTATAACACTGACACTGATCCCAGTCAATAACACTTAACAAGAAGCAATGCAAAATACCACATTGGGGTCCAAAAAGTCAAATGTGTATGTATAGGCTGGGAAAGCAAAAATTTGTAGCAAATGTTTAATACAGGGACCTATGTGTTTTATCTGACTGTATTTGATTTGTAAGGGAAAAACAAATTTAAAAAAAATCAAATTTTTTCCTAATACAAAAACACTTACTACTTTTCACTCTTCTTTCAGTATTTCATTCAGTCAAATTCTAATAGAAAATCCTTTCTCTATCTCTCTAAGATACATGGGAAACTTCTTGTTGCACTGTCCTGGCTAGCCTAGAACTTGCAGTGTAGCCAAAGCTGAGCTCCAGCTTGTAGGATACTACTCTGTCTCCTGAGCCAGTATGAACCATGTCTGGTCCTTCATAGGAGCCTGTTAAAAGCTATACAAACCTCAAGTCAGTTTTATATGCTTGAAATATCTTTCAGTAACCTCTTAGTCATCATGCTGGAAATATGACCAGCAAGTGGAGGCTATTTGTCTTCTGTCTCTGAGAGCACTAATCCTTATTTTGTCTTTGGGTAATGATAATCTGTGTGTGTGTGTGTGTGTGTGTGTGTGTGTGTGTGTGTGTGTAAGAAAGCCCTTGAGAGCCTATGGCAACGTTGGGAATCAACCTGGATTATTCTACCTCATTACTGCTTTGCTCTAGAGTTTCCTAGGCTCTGCCTTCCAGAACCAGAATTAGAAACTGTGTCTATATAACCACATGGCAATTTTATGTGGGATCTGGGGATCTGGGACCTTTTGCTTACGAGGCAAAAACTTTAGTCCCTGAGCTATCTTCCTAGCAAGGGTAATGACAATCTTATACATGATAGACATTATCTCCCTGGTCATTTAAAAGAATATTTACTTCTTGACCTGTGACCTTTAAATTGATTTTTTAATCAATTTATGAAAAACATTCTGTGTTATCAGATTTTATTTAGATGGGCCAACAGTTTGATATGGTTGCCAAAAAAATTTACTACTTTAAAGAAACTAATTCTATTCATCTAGAACGATGAATAAAATACACTAGGGTTGAAGTAGTTTGGTCATTTTGGTGCTACTTAGAGAAGGGATGAAAATGTATGTGTTCAGCAAAGAGCAACAATATAGAGGGAACAGTGGGAATGTGAATTAGATCCAATGTGATGGTTGAAAAACTGAAAATACCTAGCTTGGGAGGAAGCAAATTTCGTGACTAAAGGTGGGGAGGGGACAGGGTGTAATCAGCAAGGTGTCTTTGGAAGAGGGCACAGACATGTCCTGCAAAGCATAAAACAGCAGATAATGTCTATTCAGTATATAGAAGTGATTGTCAGGAAGAAGTCCACAGGGAATTTTCCATCCCTATGGTGTCAGTAGTATGTTGGGAAATCATTTGATGCGGGTACAGTATAAGAAACTCTATCATTCTTTGGATAGAACTTTCAAGTGTTTTTCCTAATTGTTCAGTTCTAAAACTCTAGGCCTTTTCTAAATTATTTACCTGTGAATTCATTTACTTTCAAAGCAAAAAGGATTACTTCTTACAAATATTAGCAAGTCAAAACCATACAGACCTCAGCAGCAGCATAACCAGGGTACACTTCAACACCGAGGGCCTCTGCCTGTTCTCCCATCCAGCTAATTAGATGTCCCAGGCGCACAATGTAATTGCCATGGTTGTTCATTGGGAGACCTACAGATACATATTCAATTTAAATCTGGCATTTACTGGTAAGATATTTTAATATAATTTTTTTAGTGTTTTATTTATTTTGTATCAGAGGGCACTTTGTGTCCCTGTGGAAGACCAAGGGTGACTTCAAAAATCATCTTGGATTGCTTCTATCTCCTTCTTGCTTCACTCTGGGATTTCCCATTCTCAGCCTACCAGGACTGGAAATGTGAGCCACCGCCGTTTCTGCCCAGGGTTTTTATGTGGGACCTGGGATCGGAACTCAAGACCTTCTGCTTTCTAGGCAGAGTCTTAACCCCTGAACCATCTATCCAGCCCAATATTAATTTTTTTTTTTAAATTTATGTATGGGTGTGCATGTGTCACACATGTATGTGGAGTTCCAAGGACAACCTGGGGTGCTGGTCTTTGCCTTCTACCTTGAGTCAGGACCTCTTTTCACTATTGCATGTGCCAAACTAGCTGGCTGTTGGGCTTCTGGGGATTCTCCTGCCTCGCCTCCCACCTTACCACTGGAGCACTGTGATTACAAATGTCCAGCTTGACAGGGGATTCAAACTCAGATTCTTCTGCTTGCACAAGTGCTTCACATACCGAGCCAGTAATTAGCCCTAATAATATATTTAAATTGAAAAATATAGTATATATTGCTGTATTAATGTGGTATTTTGGCTATATTACAATATATTTTAAAAAATAATTTTAGTTGAAAGTTATAATTTGTAAAAATCAGTATTAAAGCACTACGTTAAAAACCTTTGGTTGGCTTACAAGGCTCTCTCTTTTAGACTGGAAGACAAAGGAAATGACCTTCACTCCTACATCCCTGTCAACTAGCTATGTATCTTTGCTCAGTCCTTTATATTTCTGGGTCCCAGCTTTTTCAATTGCAGAGGAAATTTCTGTAATGTGTCTTCTCCTACTTGTGCAAGCTCATGATTCTATGAATGTGTCACATTGTACCTGGAAGAAGTGGCACAGGAATTCTGTGTTTTTCTGTTAAAAGTGCAAATCTGTCTTCTGTTATTGGAGTATTTAGTGGCGCCTAGGAATAAAAGAAAAAAAAAGGAAAAGTTACCCTTTTAAATTTACTCAAGGGACAAGTCAAAAGGAAACTTCTCTCCTCTTCTCTTTTAATTAATTAATGAAAGATTGAAAAGATCTATAAAGGGCATGTAGGTGGAGTCCCTAGGGGGAGGTCAGAGAACAACTTTTAAAAACCAGTTCTTGGGCTGGAAACAGCTCAGGAGTTAAGGTTCTGCCTCACGAGCAAAGGGCCTGAGCTGGATCTCAGGTCCCATGTAAAAATGCCAGGTGGTAGCCTGTACCTCTGATTTGGTTGGCGGAGTCTGGGAAATCCCAAAGCAAAGGGAAAAGGAGGTAGAAACAAACCAGGATTATTCCTCTTGGACCTCCATATAGACATAGACAAATCACACACTTAAAAAAAAGTCAGTTCTTTCTCACTGGAGAGATAGCTCAGGGGTTAAGCCTCTGCCTCACCAGCCAAAGGTCCTGAGTTCCAGCCAAGAGTCTATGTAAAAGTGCTAGGCAGAAATTTCCGACCCTGGAAGGCAGAGCCTGGGAAACTCCAGAGCAAGGTAAATAGGAGATAAACAAGCCAGGATGATTCCTGAAGTCATCCCTTGGGTCTCCACAAGCATACACTCTTATACACACAGACACACGTAAAGTCTTGTAACTATTTATACAGTCTTTTCTGTCTGTCTGAGATAGATGGGGATCTTCCTGAAAGCTAAACATGTCTCTTGCTAGTTCTGAACCCACACGGTACCTCTCGTTTGGAGTCTTTGGAGACATGTTTAGATCATGCACATCATGTTTTTCTGTTTATGGGAGTCCAACCTAGACGCCTGGATACTAGCTGAAACTTGTTGAAAAAATGAGAAAAGTTTTATTTTTCTTTTGCTTAAAGAAAATTAACATGCATATAATGAACTATATCTGTCAACTAGATTTGTGAAATAGTTTCAAAGCAATAAAGGACTCTGTTATGAACAACATTTTCTATTATCCAACAATCAAATGATATTAGTCTTTGATATCCTGAGTTCAGAAGTTGACTTTGGAAAAAGGAACACAAGATCAAAGTGTTTTGGAATTTGACTTAGTCTATATGCAAGGAATACTGATGGAATATATAGATTCTTGACCCTTACCAAGAATACTCAACAAATATTCTAACATAAAATCAGGGCAAATAGAGTTCACTTTATAGAAGAAAAAATCAAATGTAATAATTTAAGCTCATACAATTTTTTTTGGCATATGTGCATTTATGTACCTGTGTGTGTATGAGAGAGTTCTGCATGTGCTTCTGGAGGCCCACGGTGATTTCGGGTATTATCCTGACTGGTCTACCTCCTCTTGGATTTGCTCTGGAGTTCCCTAGCTCTGCCTTCCAGAGGAGCAGCCTGCATTTTTTCCAGGATCCAACTCAGTTCCTTCTGTTTGTGAGGCAGAGTCTTAGCCCCTGAGCTATCCAGCCCTCACACAAGTTTTGAGAGCAAAAAACTAGCAAGAAGTCCTCTGTATAACACACGTTTCTGCTGAAGTTATAGGTGATCACAGTAACATTTCTATAGAAAACTAGACTTAGAAACTAAATTGTTCCAGAGCATTTTACATAATATTAAGGACAATGACATCTAAAGAACAAATTAAAATAAAAAGTGTTGTATTTCATTGGGTAAAATATTCAAAAGCTTTTCAAATTCAGCATATAAATATAAAATGTAGAGGGTATGACATAAAATGGGTTCACATCTTAAATTACAATTGTACTAAGTATATTTTTTTTAAGAGTAGATCTTGCTATGCAGCCTAGGTTAGCCTTGAATTTGTGATGTGCCTATCACACCCCCTGCTCCGCTTCCAGAGTGCTAAGGACACAGGAGCGCAATGTGATGGCCCTGGTTTTGTGTGTGTTTTGCTGGGAACTGATACCAAATCCTTGTATTTCTGCATAATTGGCAATCACTGTGCCACTGAGCTGCATCTTCAGTTTCATTTGTTGCTGTTGTAGTTTTTTTTGTTTTAAACTTTATTCATTCTTTTTTTTTTAACTTTTTTTTTAATTTTAATTTTTATTATTATTATTTATTCAACTGTGTGCATATGCGTGTGTATGTGCGTGTGTGTATGTCTCTGTGTGTGTGTGTGTGTGTGTGTGTGTGCGTGTGTGTATGTATGTGTAGAACCATGGATGAATTGGGAACCACCATGGACGCCTCCACCTCCTTCTGCCCCGGGATTCACAGGCTCCGCCCTACCAGGACCAGAAGCGCAGGCCGCCCCCGCTTCCACCTGGCGTCTATACATGGGATCTGGGATCCGAACTCAGGACCTTCCGCCTGCAAGGCAGAGGCTTAACCCCTGAGCCACCTCTCCAGCCCTAAACTTTATTCATTCTTTGTGTGTGTGTGTGTGTGTATGTTTATCAGAGGGCACATGTGTCTCTGTGGAGGGCCAAAGGTGACTTCAGGAATCATCCTGGATTGCTTCTACCTCCTTTTTGCTTCACTCTGGGATTTCCCAGGCTCCATCCATCAGGACTTGAAGTGTGGGCCGCCATTTCCACCTGTTTTAATGTGAGACCTGGGATTTAAACTCAGGACTTTGTGCTTGTAGGTCTTAAGAGTCTTAACCCCTGAGCCATCTCTCCAGCCCATATTTTAATTAAAATATGGGGCAATATAGCTGAGGTGACTGCTCCCAAACCTGGCAATTTGAGTTCAATTCCTGGAGGCCCACATGGTGGAAGGAAAGAACAAACTTTCAAAAGTTGTCCTGTATCCATATGCGATGGCATGCATGCACAAACCTTTTCTCTCTCTCCATTCTTCTTCCTCTCTCTTAATACATAAGTAAAATGCTTAAAAAATGTGTGTATATGTTTACTGTTTGGCAGTTAGGTTTTTCTCTCTCCTGTTAACTTGGAAGTAGAAATATAGTCAAGATTAGCCTTTATATAAGAAACAACTTTCCATACCCCCTTCTCCTTCCAGTCTGGAAAGAGCTCTTTAAAAGCACCAGGTTCAAGGCAAGCCCCTGACAGTATATGAGCTCCTATCTGAGCAGCTTTCTCCACAAGACACACACGGATGTCCTTTCCATGTTCTGCAGCCAACTGTTTTAGACGGACAGCTGTGGAGAGCCCTGAGGGGCCTGCACCGACAATTACCACATCTGCTTCTTCTGCAAATCTCTCCATGTTCACTCCTGGAGGAAGCAATGTTAACAAGGAATATAAATTCCAGTATTAATATGATCTATTAACCATATGAGAGGTCACATGCTAATTTACAGTGTTCTATTATGTTTTATTAATATGCCTATGGTGTTTTAAGGTATTATAAATAATCTCTGTGGGCTTTGAATAATAATTATATTCATAGGTCACTAAGCCTGATGTTCTCTTACGTTCTGTTTCAGTACATACTTTATTTTGGCTCCCACAAATCAACTTTTTGCTTTGAAATTTATTAAAAATTTTAGGTGTGATATAACACACGTATAATCTCAACACTAGTATGTAGAGGCAGGAGAATTAGAATCATCCTTTACTACATAGAGAGTTCAAAATTAGCCTGTGCTATATGAGACCCTGTACCTAGAAACAAATGAGAACTGGTAAATGTTTACTTATCTAAATAGTAATATGTAGTACATTTGATGAAACTGTATTATTAAATGCTTAAATTATCATGAAAAATAGTACTACCTACAAAATAATAAAAAGTATAAAGTGTTAAAATTTTATATAAATCATTACATACCTTCCCATCGTTTGTCTTTATCCCGGGGATAAATGGTGTAGTGGGTAGTAATTCGAGGTACAACAGAAGTTGAAGACCATCTTGTGGCACACAGAGGTAGATAATTTTTCTGAGTCTTTAAGGCATGAAAGCACTGATATGCTGCATAATAATTAAGGACAATATTCTTTTAAAATTTTTTTCCTTAGAACACAGTGAAAAAATCTATAAGCTGAATGTTTGTTGTCATGATACAAAAAGAAATGGATTATATACTTTTTCTTAGATGAACAATCCAGTTAGTTTTTTTTCCATGAGACAAAAATTTCAGATCATAACTTTTTCTTTCAATTAATTTATTTTTGTGCTATGAATATGAGGTGGAATGTATGCATAGAGCACAAGTATGTAGGTCAGAGGACAATTTCTGGGTGCTGATCTTTGTCTTTCCACTTTATTTGGACTGGGTCTTTTCACTGCTGTGTAGACTTGATACCGGCCTGCGAGCTTTTGGAGATTCTCTTGAGTCCAGCTCAGTTTCCCATAGGTGTGCTATACTGTAGCCACTTGCACTATTATGTGTACTACTTTCACAGTTGGGGAATCTGAACTATTGTCAGGCTTTAGAGGCAAACACTTTTACCTGCCAAGATATCTTTTCAGCCCTCAAATCTTAACTCTTTCAAAATAAGAGACAAAATATGAAAATGAATGTGTCAGAAGTATAATATACACAGGGATCAGAATGACATTAAAATTGAGAAGACAGGTTACTCATTAAATGGTACAAAAAATTCTAGGGGGCCATTTGGGAAAACATACCCTATTCCTTGCATCAAGATGTTTTCCATTTGATTGCAGACTTTGACAGAGAAAGTGACAGTATTAAAAACTGTAATGATATATTCACACAATCCTTGAATCTCCCTCTGGATTTTGACTAGTTTCAAATGAGTACAATATTAAAGAGGAAAATATTAATTTTAATGTAAGGAAATATGACAGACATAATTTTAATTAAGTGATTACGTTTAAGTATCATCAGCAAGACACACTGATATCATGAAAAAATATTTAAGTCTCTAAGTCTCAATCAAATCATAAAGTCACGAGAAATACCCAGGTGGATCTAGACTGAGAGGGATTGTACCACGTGCCTGCTGGATCCATATCCAAGCATCAAGGTCAGGGCAGACAGGAGCTGTCACACTGAAATAGACTAAGGGGATATGCCAATTAAAAGCAATGTGATTCCCGGGACTGGATCCTAGAACAGAAAAAGGAATTCTGTATAAACTCTGTAGTTTAATAAAATTTCATCAACATTAATTTCTTAGTTCTGATAACAGCAAAATGATAATGCAAGATGTGATAAGTTTGGGAAAAGGAGTGTGGGAACTCTGTATTCTTTCTGCAACTCATCTGAAAGTTATTTAAATATAAATAAATATAAAATAAAAAAAGTTACTTAAAGATTATGTTGATATAGAATTAACACCAAAGAAGACCAAAAACTGAAATATAAGAGATAAATCCATAAAACTCTTAGAAAAAATATGGATATAAATCTGTAACTTTGGGGTTAAGCAATGGTTTGATATAACAACCAAAATTATATGCAACAAAATAGTACAGCTCCAATTTGTTAAAGTGAAAACTCACTGTACTGCAAGGGATACCACTAGAATGTGAAACAGAGCTGACAAGATGGCTCATTGCGTAAAGGTTCCTGCTGTGCAAGTCTGATGACTTGAGCTTGAAATCCAGAAGCCACATGGTAGAAGGAGAGAACTAACTTCTGAAAGTTATCCTCTGACCTCTACACATGTACCATGTCACACTGCCTGCACCACCCCTAAAAAATATGAAGTTAATTTGTTTACAAAAAGAGAGAAAGTGAAAATTAGCCAGGCGACTGGCAAATTCTTGTACCACCACCACTTGGAAGGTTGAAGCAGGAGGATTAGGAGATTGAGGTCAGCCTGGGCTAAGTAATGAGACTCTAGTTAAAAAAAAAAAAAAAAAGGTAAAACCATACCTAATAAAATGGGAGAAAATAGTTATACAACTCACATATGATAAGGGACTTGTATTTAGACTACCTGAAGAAATCAAATCTATTAACCCTGAGCTATCTCTTCAAATCTATTAGTAAAAGGAAAATCAATTAAAAGTGCGCAAAGGTGGGGGGGCACTGGGGGATGGGGAGGGAGGAGAGAGGGGAGGAAGAGCAGAGGGGTCAAGGGGAAGTGGAGGGAGGGAGGGGAACGGTGTACCTGTTAAGTTTGTATAAGCGGAAATAATAATAATAATAATAAAATAATAAAAAAGTTAAAAAAAAAGTGTGCAAAGGGCCTGCATAGACATTTTCCCAAAGAGAATAAAGTTCTTCTTACTACACAAGCACTAGGGCCTGAGGTTTAGATCCTCAACACCCATGTAAAGGCTGGTGTGTAATGGGAACCTAAGAAGCTAGCACTGGAGACCAGACAGAAGGACTATGGGGGTAGATGGCCAACTATTCTAGTAGAAAGGGCACTCTCCAAGTTCCGTTAGAGACCTTATCTCAAAAACTAAGATGGAAAACAAATTGAGGAAGACTAATGCCAACCTTTGGTCTCCACATGTACCCTCAGATGCAGAAGCTCTTACACATAAGTAGACTCATGCACGCACTACCGGACCCCACCACACATTTTTCTAAAGAAGCACTTGAGAACATTAGCTATAGGGAAATACAATCAAAACCACAATGAGATTCTACTTTATATTCATTTGTATGCTACAATCAAAACAAATACAAACAAGTGTTTTCAAGATAAGGAAAACTGGGATCTTCATTCACTGTTTTAGGAATGTAAAATGTTGTTGCCTTTTAGGAAAAACTATAGCAGCATCAAAAAAGGCTAAGCAATCCTCAAAGACAAATGTAAACTATGTCCACAAAAAAGTTGTACACAGGTATCTAGGGCTAAATTCTTAACAAAAAGTGGAAAACACTCAGCAATAAAAATATATTCAGTACTGATGGATGAATCTAGATCATTATGGTTACATGAAAGAAGTCAACCCCCAAAAAGGTGAGTCTATCTAGTCAGTGTGTGAACTAGGTAATAGTAAGGAAGCCCTCTATAAGTTACTTAATATTCTCAAACTTATTGGTTGCAAGGTTTGTTATCAGTCTTTGTCTTAAAAACACTATAATGATTTAGTATACAGATAATCTCCAGCCAAACTCAGACTTTCTAATAGCCTGTTAAACTCTAAGACTACTCATTGGTTTGAAATTATTTTTGAAGTCTTGGAATCCTGAGGCTGTGGTTAGTTTTTCTTCCCTTTTTTTTTTCTGTTTACATGGAAGGTAATTGTTTGTTACCAAATATGTTTGTTAACTAGACAGAGCCCTTCCTAGTAACTGTCATGTAGCCTACAAATCTCTGTTGAATTTCTAGTATGATACCAATGGGGCCTTTTTTAACCCAGACTGTGTCTTATCATGAAGCATCTGCAAATGAGCACACTTTTAAAAAATGAATACAAAGATAAAAACACACAAAGAATATCACATGAATTCTGACTATATAATTTACACTTTTATGGACATGCTGAATAGTTAAGACAACCATGGGGAATGTAGCTCAGTAGGTAGAGTGTTTGACTAGCATACACGAAGCCCTGGGTTAGATCCTCAGCACCACATAAAACCAGGCATGGTCGTATAATTCAAGGTCAATCTTAGCTATATGAGTTTATGACTAGCCTGGGCTGCGTGAGACCCTGTTTCAAAAAAACAAAACAAAACTATTATATGTTAGTGTTGCTGTCACTCTTCTCTGTTGCTGTGAGACAATATACAATGTAAAGGGAGAAAGGGAGATTTATTTGGTTGACTGTTCTAGAGGGGAGGAAATACAGCCCAGTATGGTGGGAACTGCATAGCAGAAGACTATGCAAGCATGGCTTGGAGGCAGAAGAAAGAGGTTACCACAGCCATCATTGAGGCAGAGAGAGCAATATAAACTACTATAAAGAAGGGCTAGACCATGAAAACCTCAAGGCCCACCCCCTATCATGTGCCTTCCTCCAGTAAGAGTCTACCTCCTAAAGGGCACTACCTCCCCAAACATAAACATCAGCCAAGGATTCAAACCATGAGCCCATGGGAGACAGCTTACGTTCAGACCGTGACACTTAATCTTCATAACTTTCTGAGATATTTGGAGTTAGTATAATTTTCAATTACAGCAGCTAAGTAGGAATTCAGATAATCCCCAGTCAAATAGACTTGAACCTTTCTAATATCCTATTAAACTCTGAGACTAGTCATTGGTTTGAAGTTATTTTTGAAGTCTTGAATCCTGAGGCTGTGATTAATTTTTCTTCCTTTTTTCCTAATTAAATGGAAGGATGACATATCTTAAAAAAAAGCAATCTGACAGAAACTAATTATTTTATTACATCATACTTTTAGTGCTTTTTTTTTAAAAAGTAAAAAAGTATTTTGAGTAGACACTTACGTAGTATAAATTTGTTTTAATAATCTCAAAGTGGTAAAGAAACTAATTTTTTCTACTTGTAATGAATACTAAAAGCTATCGAGAATGTTAATTCCTGGAAAGAAGCTGCTGCACCTGCAGGACTGACTGACTAATTAGAGAGCCTCAGTGATGTGGAAAGGTCTGGAATGTTGCAAGTCCAGAACCACATTATCTTGGATCATCTTAAGCCCATTTAATAGCCATTATTACTCACCTCTGCATGTGACCTAATATCTGGGTGACTATTAGGTACAGTCTTTGAAGTAAATGTACAACCAGACTCCTGGTTTTCACGAATCACATGAATCGAAAGAATAAGAATGTCATTAAATAGCATCTATCCAGCCTGCTATATCCTGCCTGCATAATGTTTCCATCAATGTATTTGAAAAGTGTCAAACCTTTGTTTTATGATTATAAAACCTAGAAAACTGTTACTACAGTGGAATTCTGGAATTTAAGGTGACCTGAATCCGTCACTCATATTTGGCTCCAGAATAAAATACCTCTTATCCCCTGGAGGTGAGAGTTGTGATTTTTCCATTTATCCTACAGTGTCAGGAATATTATTAAGACTGAGATAAATCTTTACTTATACTAAATTTTTAAGAAAAAAGTTTGTACATTTAGATATCATAGGCAAACTAAGTTCCTGAGTTCAAATATAGTGTTATTAGTTAGAAGAGCATTTGACATGCCTTGTAGTTTACCAAGTACAGGCTATCATTTAATTCTGAAAATTGGAATATGATGACCTTTAATTCTATGGATGCAACTACTGATTTTCCTGAGAATCCTGGGAACTGTGGTGTTTGATTTCTACCATGGGGATTAAAAGGCATAACTTTCACCCTTTTCTGAAAACAAATCCGTGCCTCACATTACATTACACATAGGCACTGTGATTGAACTATAGCAGCAAAGTCACAAAGTCCGCTGAATTCCTAACACCACTAGATCAGTCAGATCGATAGCAAACTTGTGTCTGCTGATTTGTTGTGCTAACACTGGGCTATGAAAATGGCAATGAGTTAGCATTCAGGGAAAAGAGAAATGTCACAAATAGTCTCCAAGAGAAACTGGAGCTAAATTAGATTGTTGAGCAGATAGCAAGGATCATGGAGTCTCTAAGAAAATATTAACATACCCTTAGGAGTGCAATAGACTCTCGAGTTGAATTTACAATATGTTCATTTAAAAATCCCATAGCTAAAATTTAACTTCAGTGAAGATTTTAAAAATTAAGACAATTAGTTAAGACAGAATTCGAAATACTCTACTCATTAGTTTGAATTGATTTATTTTTGAGTAAAACCTTAAAAATGCCATCAACGGGCACTTCGAGGAGCAATTATAAGCCCCGAGAATTAACTGACATCAGAAAAATTCCCAGCTCCATATGTGTAATTGGTGACTTGATGTGACAGGTCAGACTTCACATTAAGAATGGACTGGGGTGGCTACAAAGATGACGATTAGAGTCAAGGAGCAAAGCTAAAGCATTTCTCCTTCCTTCCCCTCTGCCTAAGCTTGGCGGCGGGGAAATCCTGAGCTTTAGGATGTGGATTAGGAGCAGGGTTTGGGAAGACCCCACTGAGCAGGCCCTTGCAGGCACGCCTCCTGCCCATGACCTTTCACCTAGATATGGTTCTTCCAACTGTGGCAACTTCAAGGAGAGGAGGTCGGGGCTGACGGCGTTGACCTCTGCTTCTGGGTAGTCTGAGAAAACAGACCAGGGGTGCTTACGGTCCCCCCACCCAGGTTTTGCCCCAACTTCTCCACCTTGCTCCATTGGTCCCCACCCGGAGTTCCGTCTCACCCGGGCAGGACAGCTTGGCAAGAGGCACCAACATGTTCAAAGTAACTCGGACTCTCGGTCAGACACAACGGATGGAGATCTTTCCGCAAGTTTGCCGCGAGCGCTCGAGGTCTAGGCCATGGGGGGCGCCATCATCCACCGAGAGGCGCCTACTAGTTGCTCGGCTGGATTTGGCGTCTCAGCTCAGCCTCCTGCCCTTGCTCTGTCGCGTATTTGCCTCCTCCTTGCTCTGCGCCTGCGCCACACAGGACGCTCTGGCCCCTGAGGGCTTCCGGGTCATGTACAAAAGTGGAGGAGACTACAATTCCCAAAGCACCTCGCGGCTGCAAGCTTCGCACTGGCTTGCATTTCCGCCTCCCGCAAGAACTCAGTGTGCGGCAGGTTTCCTGGCGCGTGCGCAGTGACACGACGTGCGCATGGCATTTCGGGAGTAGTAGTACTCAGCCAGCGCTCTCTGAGCCCGGCCAGGGTTTGCTCCGGAGCTTTGTTCCCAGAATTGACAGTTGATTGGCTGTCCGGAAAAATGCAAAGTCTCGGAGTTCTGGAGCTGAGACGGGGGAGGAGACGGGGCGGGACTCCGGGCGGGAGGAGGCGGCGCCGTGGGGCTTTGGGCGCGAGCTGTTGAAAGACCGTTGGTGTCGGTTCGGCTGCTGAGGTCCCGGAGGTCGATCTGGCTCCTCCCGATGGCTGACTCTGAAGTTTCCTCGCTGCCGTTGCCGCCGCCTCCGTCTCCTCCCGGTTTGGAGGCTTCCGTTCCCGCCCTCGACGTCTCGGCGAGTTTGGACCGGCGGGTTCCGAGCCGGGGTCGCGGCGTGACGGTGGACCCGCTGGAGGCGGTGGAGCTGCAGATCGGAGATGTGAGTCGAGGCCCGGGAGCTGCTCTGCGGTTCGGGTCGGGCTGGGCTCCTCCCCGAGGGGCTGCAGCCCGCCCGCTGGGCCAGCTGCCAGTGCCTGAGTCCAGGCTCGCTCTGGGCCAGACCTGGAATCCGCGTTGGCTTCTCTGCGGCTTGGGGGGACCCCACGCCGGGTGGGATTCCTCCCCTGCATAGTCAGTCTAGAAATCTAGTTCATTCCGATGTTCTGGGAATAGGCATCACCTCTGCAGCGGGTGGGCGCAGTGGGATGTAGGGCGTGGTGTGAAGCGTTCCCTGGAGGGCTTCGTGGACTAGCTTCATTAACTGTTTAACAGTTCTTTCTTCAGACACGACTAAAGTGCTTGTTCAGAGTTTATTTCTGCAGAACAAGGCTGGTTATAAGTATAGGTGCAGACCAATTACCTGACGTGTTATCTAGGAACAAGAAAACATTTGATTTAAAGAGTTTTTCACATTTCCCTGTGATTTCGACACTTATTCTTCCGATCTCAGAGTATCTGTTCTTTGATCTTTACATATTTATGATTTTGAAAGTGTTCACGGGTAAAAATAGTGTTAGCCAAATATCAATATGAGTTGCTTAAGAGGAAGTCCTTTAGATACTTGTGGTGTTTGTACTCAAAGGGCCAAGTTGCTTTGTTCAGTTAAATGAGATCCCAACATGTTTTCAATTAAAATGTGAATTTGACATGTTTCATATGTAGTAAGACTTTTTCTGGCAGACATACTTTCCAAAGCTTACATAATCAAAAAAATTTGGGGGGCGGGGTGTGTAGCTCATGGCTAAAAGCCATTTGTCTAGTTTGCAGGTAGGGACTGGATTCAATAATGTCTTAGGTTTCCTGAAAGACCCAGTGTTTTTATTCAAAAATTTATTGCTTTTAAAGAATAATACTTGGACATCGAAGTCAGAGTTGTTTTTCTTTCTTTCATATATGTGTGTATGGGATGTGTGCATGTGTTTGCATGTGGGTGGGCACGTGTATGTGTATGTACACGTGTACACGAGGGCACCCGAGTGCCTGTGGAGATCCAAGTGTGTTTCTGGGAACCATCCTCAATCACTCTTCCACCTTTGTGTTGTGAGCCTGGGTTTCTTATTAAATCAGAGCAGGACATTTGGGCTAGCCAGCTTGCTCTGGGAATCCCCAGACTCTACCTTCCAGGGCTGGAATTACAGGGGGCTGTAATTTTTAGGAGGAATCTGGCACTCTGGTCCTTTTGCTTGTATGGCCAAGTCTTTAACCACTCAGCCATTTCCCCAGACCTGATTAAATGTTTTAAACTATTTTTTTTAATTTTTGAAAAATTTTCCTATGTGCGTAAGCTATTTTTAGACTATCATATTAGATGAAAATTTGAAAAATGAACAACTTGGGCTCAAAAATCTAGCTAAGTAGTTGGAGTAGTTGTCAGTGCATGCATGGACCCTGGATTCATTCTCCAAACACACATTTGACTTTTTTTTTTTTAATTCTAGGCAGCATTTTCATTGACTAAACTTCTTGAAGCTACATCTGCAGTATCAGCTCAAGTGGAAGAGCTTGCCCTCAAATGTACAGAAAATGCACGGTTTCTCAAGACCTGGCGGGACCTCTTAAAAGAAGGCTATGACTCTTTGAGACCTGACAACTGAGGAGCATGCTTAGCTGTCTACAATGATGCACATGTAATGTTTGCACACTCACCCTATGTATGGATGATCTCTTTCCAGAAATTCCATACTCTCCAAGTGCAATTTTTTTAATGTTCTTGACTTCTGCAAAAAGAGAACACTGCTTTGTTATTGTTGTGGCTGTGGACCAGCATTTATCTTTAAATACTTTTTTGCCCTCTAAACTTTTGTAGAATCCTTTATGGAAGTTAATTTCACCAGTAGATAATTGGTTTCGACAGTACCACAGTGCCACCAGGTCATTATTTGTTTTGAAAGATCATACTAAGAAGGGTTTGGAGTTGGCCCCCAGGGAAGTGATAAGGCTGCAAGTGGTGGATCTCATTCCATAGGCTGTGTTCTCTGAAGTCAGTGGCTGGGTTTTATTTGTGTCTACACCCCCTGTTCTTGAAGCAGTGTCACACAATACAGGCTTCTGTAGAATAAGATTTGATATGGCTCGGCAAGATGGCTCTGCAGGTACAGGAAGCCCCACGAAAACCTGCCAATGATCCCGGAGCACACATGGCAGAAAAAAGAACTGACTTCTGACAGTTTTCCTCTGTCCCTCACATGTGGAGCCTCCCACTTCTCTCTCAAAAATTTTTGAAATAACTTTATATAATTAAAAGACACAGTTTTTCCTATTTTTTTTAAGAACAAAGACCAGTTGTTTCTCTAAAAACTTGATGAACCTGAATTTCATTGACTTGAAGGAAAATGTATTTTTTTTAGGGGGTTTCAGTTTTTCCTTATTTTGAGACAGTGTCTCCCCGTGTAACCCCTGCTGTGCTTGGACTTGAGATCCTTTCCCTCAGCCTTCAAGAGCTGGGATTACTGGCTTGCCCACCATACCTAGCATGGAGACCTGAATTTTGATGCTCATTTAAAAAACATACGGTAAATATTTTTTCCATTCTATGATTTTTTTTTTTTAAAAAAAAACCTTTTACTGCAGAAAATGAAAACTTGTCCAGAAAATACATCCCTACTTATTTTTTACAGTTAATCACTTTTCCAGTTAAAATTGTAGTTGGTGTTTTCCATGTTCCATTGAGATCTTTGAAATGCTTCTCAACTTGTGGCTATGAACTTTATTCTGGGGCTTTGCAAGTTACTTACACAATAATGCTAAAGTTGTTTTTTTCCAGTGTATCAACTTGAAATGCTGTAGTCGTTTGCATATCATTTGACTTTAATGTTGATGTTCCCTTTCTCCTTGCTGTGTCTTCTACTGCTCTTTTGGTGGCTTCTGTCATCAAGCCCTCGCATGCTTTGATACTTACAGTTACACGTCTGATATGGTATCTTTGTGGATATGTTGATGTACACAGGATTGTATTCTAAAGCCCCTCAGTGGAACTATGATAGGGGACGATGGATGGGCAAACATTAGTTTTGTTTCACATATTAGGGCATAAGTCCTTTTTTTTAAAAAAAAAAGAAAAAGAAAAACTAAACTAAAGATCACATATATGGTGTGATTTCTGTACCAAAGAGTTGCTTATTTCATGACAAAAAATATTTTTCTTATGTATTCTAAAAAGTGCAATTTTTAATATGTTTACAAATAAATGCATTAAAATTAAATTCCACTGTTTAAGATTCATTATTTTAAGGTTTGATGAGATAATCCAATAAAGTTCGATGAGAAAAAAAGTGAATGATTTAAAGAATTCATATACATTCCTACCATGTGAGTTGATATTTGCATTTGTACTTAGTGATTTATTTTCAGATTGTGTGTGGGTTTATAAATGTTAGGTATGGTGCAAATTTATTTGTGAGTTACCCTATAGATTTTATCCTATTGCTTTCTTTCAACACCACTGTCTTGGATATGGTGTATATTGTGTGAGCCCAGGGTCTTACATATACTAAGCAAGTACTTTATCACTGGGCTATAGGATATAGCACCTAGTTTGTTCTTTTTTATTTTTACTTTGTTTTGTATTTATTTTATGTGAATTTATTCCTGGGTCATAAATTTTTGTTTCTTCAATTTCTTCTGGGATACCTTTTTCTTCTGTGCAACCTCCTCTTCTGGCTTAGGAACAATTTGTTCCTTTTCCATGAGGATCATCTCCAGGTGGCAGGGGGAGTTCATGGATGGGTCAATCTGACCATGAGCTCTGTAAGCTCGGCAACGCATCTTGAGTGCTTTGTTCACTTGGATGTGTTCAATGACCAGAGTGTCTATATCCAAACCCGTAAATTCAGCATTACTCTCTGCACTTTTAATCATGTGCAGCAAAAACTCTGCGCTCTTTTTGGGCCACCGACCCTGTGTCCAGCCCCACTGTTTAGCCTGGCACACTTACCTGCTCCAATGTACCCCCTGGAATGGGGAATGGCACACATTGCTTCTTTAAAGTGACATCTTTCAGGTACTTGGTGGCTTTTCGAATATGCATGCTCCTGATGGCCTGGGCAGTTTCATGAGTGTTCTTAACGTGAACACGTAGATTTGCATCATTCTGTAGGGTTCTCTGGGTCAAGAGAGTAGTGAACCATTTTCACAGGTCACCTTGGGCTGCTCACAGAAGAGCCTGGTTTGTGTTTTTGTATTGTCACAAATATGTACATATGTATATTTTCTTTTGAGATAGGGATTCATCATAGAGCCCAGGCTGATCTTGAACTTGCTATGCAGTTGAAGATGACCTTGAATTCCTGACCCTCTTGCTTCCACTTCCACTGGGATTAAAAATCATCCATTTTTATATTTCTTATACTATACTTTGAGAAAGTTGGGAATAAATCTTAGTAAGTGGCTCATTATTGGCTCTACACAAACTCCAGGGGAAATTTTATTGATGTGAGCTTTTTTTTTTTTTAACTAGTCTGGCAATCTTTTTTTAAATTAATTAACTTATTTTTCCCACTCATACAAATTTAATAGCTACTCCAATCCCCTCCCCCCTTGCTTTCTCCCCCTTTTTCTTCTTCCTTTCTCCCCCCTCCCTCCCTTTCTCCCAGTGCTCTCTCCCCCACTCCCTGCAGCATCCTTTAGTGTGAATGTCAAACTTCCCTCTGGGTCCTCTTCTCTGATGAGATGTGCCCTTTCTTATGTTCCCCTTTAGTATAGGAACACTATTGTGGCTGTTAATCCCTTGCTTCTAAGAATCCTAGTTCCTGTGATCCATGCTAGACTTTGGGGGGGGGGTCAATGCTATGCCAGTCATTGCGCAGGTCATGCTGAGGAGACCTAGGGACCTGATTTTGGTTTTCTTGTAGTTCTTTTTAAGTATGTGTCTTCACATGTATATAGCTTTCTTGTGTGGCCCAGTGGAGCTCTCATGTGATCCAGTCAGAGTGGCCATTAGCTCTAACTATAGACAAGCTGGGAGTTTGGAATGCGGCCCCATGTGCCTAGCTCAGCAACTGTTTTTACTGGACTGAAGTTGCCCACCCCCTGTTCCTCCCCTTACCTAGAAGTCCATGGGCTGCCCCAGGTGTTGTGGGTAATACAGGTTGCAATTCAAACTGCTCACGGACAAGGAGGGGAACCAATCCCTGCAAGCCAAAACTGTTGGCTATCAGCCAATCATGTAACTACTAAGTTGGAAGCCCCCCTCCTCTTGACAGTAAGCTATAAAAACTTCATTGAGACAAAGGGCCATGCTTTCAGCCCCATACCGCTGCACCGCTGCTGGTGGGTCATGAGCCCAGATTTGAGCCTGCAATAAAGTCCTCATGCGATTTGCATTAGTGTCAGTTCATGGTCTCTTGGGATTCAGAAATCTGGGCACAACAATGCAAAGTCCTATTATGGTTACTTTGGCCTTAACTTGTGTGGAATATCTTGCATATTGTTGCTCCTTCCTATCTTTAGGCTCTTATAATCTTATTGCCCCCTCTTCCGCAAATTTCCCTGAGCTTTAGGATGAGGAAAGATTAGACTAGCTTGGTGTTCAAGGTGATTAATGTAGGGTCTCTGATGTTCTGAATTATGTTTTTTTTTTTTCCAGTTTTGCTGTTCCTGCACCAACCTTGGTTCCATCAAGAAGGGTATTGGATGTCTCCTCTTAGCCAGAGATAAAAGGCTATTAAAATAGAGTAGATTTAAAGGTAGATGGAATAAGAGTAGGAGACCATGGTGTGGGGGGGTCAGTATCCCATTTGCAGGATGGTTACCATCTATCTGTCAGTCTCTATGCCCTCCCTGATTGGTGCGATCAAACCCCCTCAGTTGCGAGTGACCAGGAAGGAAAGTGTCTGTGAGCTTAATCAGATGTCTCACTACTTAACTTACAGTACTTGATGTTGCCCCATTTTCTCTACTGTAGCATGATCCCCTCTTTTCATGTTTCTGGCAGGGCCCTCCTTCTCCTTCCCTCCTGTTTATAATCTTTGCAATTACTATAGGTATTACAGAGATTAATCTTTGAGTATGTCACTAAGTGGGTTTGGTACTAGGATCCACCTATTAGGGAGTACATACAGTGCTTAATTTTCTATGTCTGGGATACTTCACTCAGTATAATTTTTTCTAATTCCATCCATTTCCCAGTAAATTTCATTAATTCATCTTTTTTGATGGCTGAGTAGTATTCCATTGTATAAATGTACCACATTTTCTTTATCCAGTCATCAACTGTTGGGCACTTGGGTTGATTCCATGACTTTGCTATTATAAACAGTGCTGCTATGAACAGGTGAATTTTTTGCTGTATGTGGGGTTATTCCCAGAAGTGGAATAGTAGGGTCATATGGCATTTCAATCTTTAATTTCTTTAAGAATCTCCAGACGGCTCGCCAGAGTGGTTGTATGAGCCTGCATTCCCACAGCAATGTAGGAGAGTTCCCCTCTCTCCACATCCTCTCCAGCATTTGTTGTTGTTGTATTGTGTATTTTGCCATCCTGACCGGGGTGAGATGATATGTCAAGGAAGTTTTGATTTGCATTTCCCTGATGGGTAAGGATGCGGAGCACTTTTTAAGATATTTGCTAGACATTTCAATTTTGTCCCTGGTAAAGTTTCTTTTAAGTTCCAGGGCCCATTTTTTAATTGGGCCATTAGTTTCCTTGGTGTTTAGTTTTCTAAGTTCTTTGTGCACTCTGGATAATAGAGCACTATCAGATATGTGGTTAGTGAAGATTTTCTCCCATTCTGTGGGTTGCCTTTTTGTTGGGGTTAGAATCTCTTTATCTGAGCAGAAGCTCTTTAATTTCATAAGATTCCATCTGTTGAGTGTTGGTTGTAATGACTGTGCTATTGGATTTCCATTTAGGAACTGTTGGCTTAGCCCAATCAGCTCGAGGGAGTTCCCTACCCTTTCAACTAAGGTTTTTATAGTCTCTGGCCTTATATTGAGGGCCTTGATCCACTTGGAATTAAGTCTTGTACATGTTGACAAGTACCTGTCCAGTTTTAATCTGCATGTGGACATCCAGTTTTGCCAGCACCGTTTGTTGAAGATGCTATTCTTTTTCCATTGGATTTTTTGGGCCTCTTTGTTAAAGATCAAATGGCTGTAATTGTGTGTGCTTATATCTGGGTCTTCAACCCTTATCCATTGATCTGTGTGTCTATTTTGGAGCCAGTACCAAGCTGTTTTTATAACTATGGATTTGTAGTATAGATTATGGTTTGGTATGGTGATACCTCCAGCAGTGTTTTTGTTACCCAGGATTGTCTTTGCTATCCTGGGTCTTTTGTGCTTCCATATGGATTTTGAGATTGTTTGGACAATTTCTTTAAATCATTGCTTTGCGATTTTGATTGATATAGCATTGAATCTGTATATTGCCTTTGGTAAGATGGTCATTTTTATGATATTGATTCTGCCAATCCAGGAACATGGGAGGTCTTTCCACCTTTTGGTGTCTTCTGTGATTTCTTTCCTTAGGGTTTTAAAGTTTTCATTGTAAAGGTCTCTTACTTCCTTGGTTAGGTTTATACCAAGATATTTCATTTTTTTAGGGTCTATAGTAAATGGGATTGTTTCTCTTAGGGCTTTTTCACTTCTTTCATCCTGGACATAGAGGAAGGCCACTGATTTTTTTTATGTTTATTTTGTATCCTGCCACCCTGCTGAACTTCTGTATTAGTTCCAGGAGTTTCCTGGTGGAGTTTTTAGGATCACTCAGGTATATGATCATGTCATATGCAAATAGAGATAACTTGACTTCTTCCTTGCCGATTTGAATTCCTTTTATCTCCCTTCCTTGTCTTATGGCTCCAGCTAAGACTTGAAGTACAATATTGAATAGAAGTGGAATAGCCTTGTCTAGTTCCTGATTGAAGTGGGAATGCTTCAAGTTTTTCCCCATTGAGTATAATCCTTGCTGTTGGCTTGTTATATACCGCTTTTATTATATTGATAAAGGTTCTTTCCATTCCAACTATTTCCAGTGTTTTAATCATAAAAGGCTGTTGGATCTTGTCAAAAGCTTTTTCTGCATCTATTGAGAGCATCCTGTGGTCTTGGATTTTGGACTGGTTTATGTGGTGAATTACATTTATTGATTTGCATATGTTGAATCAATCTTGTGTGCCTGGGATAAAGCCTACTTGATCACTGTGAATGATCTTTTTGATATGTTTTTGAATCTGATTTGCTGACTTTGTTGAGAATCAAAAAAGTGTATCTTTATTAGGCTTTGGGATTAAAACGATATTAGCTTTATAGAAAGAATTTGGTAGTGTTCCTTCCTTTGCTATTTGATGGAACAGTTTAAGGGGTATTGGTGTTATTAGCTCCTTAAATGTCTGGTAGAACTCTGTGCTGAATCCATCTGATCCAGGACATTTTTTGGTGAGAAGATTTGAGATTACTTCCTCAATTTCCTCATATGTTATAGGACTATTTAAATAATTCAGAACTTCCTGATTCAATTTAGGTAAGTTGTGCTTACTTAGGAATTTATCCATTTTTTTTGTATTATCAAATTTCACAGAGTATAGGTTTTTGAAATATGACGTTATAATTCTCAGAATTTTTTGGGTATCAGTAGTGATAAGTTCATTTTCATTTCTAATTTTGTTAATTTGGGTTTTCTCTCTGTTGCTTTTGGTTAATTTAGCTAGAGGTGTATCAATCTTATTGAGTTTTTCAATGAACCAGCTGTTTGACTGGTTGATTCTCTGTATTGTTTTCCTTATCTCAATTTTGGATATTTCTTCCCTGATTTTGCTGATCTCCTGTCTTCTACTGCTTTTGGGATCAGATTGCTCTTGTGTCTCTAAAGCTTTAAGTTGCATTGTTAAGTTATTCATTTATGATGTTTCTATTTTTTGTTGTAGGCATTAAGAGCTATGAACTTACCTCTTAGGACAGCTTTCATTGTGTCCCAAAGATTTTGATAAGTTGTATTTTCATTATCATTTGCTTCCAGGAAATCTTGAATTTCCTTTATAATTTCTTCCTGAATTCAATTCTCATTCAGCATCATAGCATTTAATTTCCAGGAGTTAGTGTATTTTCTGTTGTTTGTTGTGTTGTGGATGTCAGGCTTTAGACTGTAGTAGTCTGATAGGTTACAGGCTAGAATTTCAACTTTCCTGTATATGTGGAGATTTGTTTTGTGGCCCAATATGTGATCTATTTTGGAGAAAGTTCCGTGTGCTGCTGAGAAAAATGTATATTCTTTGGTGTGTGGATGAAAAGTTCAATAGAGATCAGTAATTTCATTTCAGTAAGAGTTTGATTAAGGTCCAATGTGTCTCTGTTAATTTTTTCAAATTATTTTATTTATTCAATTGTGCATGAGTGTTGTGTTTTCGTGTGTGTGTGTGTGTGTGTGTGTGTGTGTGTGTGTGTGTGTGTAGAACCACGGGCAAATTTGAGAACCACCATATACTGCCTCCACCTCCTCCTTGTTTACTCTGCCTGGGGATTCACAGCCTCTGCCCTACCAGGACTAGAAACGCAGGCCGCTCCTGCTTCCGCCTGGCGTCTATATGTGGGGTCTAGGATCTGAACTCAGGACCTTCCTCCTGCAAGACGGGGGCTTAACCCCTGAGCCACCTCTCCAGCCTCTCTGTTAAGTTTTTGACCTGTTGATCTGTCCCATGTTGAGAGGGTGGTATTGAAATCCCCACAAATTAGTGTTTTGGGGTTGATTTCTTGCTTTAGATGCTGTAGTGTTTGCTTAATGAATGTGGAGGAGCCCGTATTAGGTGTATATAAAGTCTTCTTGGTGAATTGTACCTGTGCCTAAAATGTAGTATCCATCTGTATCTCTTATTTTTTTAGTTTGAAATCCTTTGTCCGATAGCATAATAGCTACCCCTGTCTGTTTCCTAGTTGCATTAGCTTTCAGAATTTTTGACCAGCCTTTTATTTTTTGGATGTGCCTATCCTTTGTGGTGAGATGAGTTTGCTGAAGGCAGCAGATTGATGGGTTGTGACTTTTAATCCAAGTCTGTAATCTGTGTCTCTTGACCAGCGAGTTAATTCCATTGACATTTAATGTTATAATGGAGAAATTACTTTTAATTCTGGACACTTTTTATATTTAGTGTCTTTCATAAGTATATTATTTGGCTTTTAGGTTTTGATGGTGTTATACTTCCCTTCTGTCCTCCTGGATATGCTTGTTCTTTTCTTCAGGCTTGAGTATCTTTTCTAGCATTTTTTGAAGGCCTGGTTTGGTAGACATGTAAGCCTACATGTTGTCTTTGTGCTGGAAAACTTTTCTTTCCCCTTCAATCATGATAGATAGTTTTGCCGGGTATATCAGCTTGACTTGACATTTTTGCTCATTTGATACTTGAAGTATGTCTCTCGAAGGTCTTCTTGCTTTTACTGTTTCCATTGAGAAGTCATTTGTTATTTTAAGTTTACCTTTAAAAGTGACTTGGTTTTTTTTCCCTTGAAGCTCTCAGCACCATTTCTTTGTCTTGAATGTGGAGTGTTTTAACTATTATTTGCTGTGGCAAGTTTTTATTTTGGTCATATCTGTTTGGGGTGCGGAATGCCTCTTGTATTTGGATGGGCCTCTCTTCCTTTAGATAAGGAAAGTTTTCCTTAACGATAATTTGAAAAATTTCCTCAGGTGTGGCATTTTGGAATTCTTGTTCTGGTATTCCATGAATGCACATGTTAGGCTTCTTTAGAGTGTCCCATAACTCTTGAATATTTCTCTCAAGTATTTTTTTGGCTTTAACAACCTCTTCCATTGAGCTGGCTAATTCTTCCACTTTGTCTTCAAGATCTGAAATTCTATTTTCTGCTTCGTTAGTTCTGCTAATAAGATTCTCTGTTGAGTTCTGGGTTGAAGATAACTTGTCTTTCAGTTCAATTTTAAACTCTGCTTCAGACCGTTTTAACTGCTCTATGCCTATTTTTGTTTCTTCAACTGTTTTTCTCAACTCCTCCAGGTGTCTGTTGTGTTCCTATTCAAAGTGGTTGATTTAACTCCTCCCAGATTTCCTCTTTCATAGTATTGATCATGGTAATGATTATGCTTTGAAAGTCATTATCTTGGGTCTGGCTTTTTTGGCTATTTTCTGTGAATTTGTTCTGGTTGGAGTCTATCATTATGGGGCTAATGGTTTCAGTGGGAGATTTGTTTTCTTGGGTTTTGTTTCTCATGGATTTACACTTTGACTTGGGCATTGTTGTTTTATCTCTTAAGACCTTCTTAAGACCTTAGTTGGTATCACTATTTTCGAGTAGTTATTACTGGTGTTTGCCTTGGAGTTGGGAACGCTTGTCTGTTGTTATTGTTATTTCCTAGATGAGGCTATTAGACTGTTAGCACGTCAATTAAGTCAGGTTTAGTGGACGGGGCTGAATATTAGTATGGTAGTGCACTTTTACGATTTAGTGTCTTGGTGATATGTGAGGGTGAGTAGTATAATCCCTGAAGTTGTATGTTTTGGGGGTGGATATATGGAAAAGTTACTCTACAGTTACTAATAATTGAAAGGAACAGAATGATAAAAAGCGGGGTTTACTTATCTTTGGGCCTGATGTGAAGAATCTTTCCCATGTGATACGATGATTTTAGAGGACTTCAGATGTGTGGCCTTTTTCCCCTAGAGCTTTCCTTGGGTTTTCTCTAGACTCTGTTAAATTCTGATGAGCAGTGTGTCCTCCTCGACCCCGAGCGTCCTGGGTGGGCAGGTAGAAAGGGCAGAGAGATGCTGGTGACGGCGCAGTTGACCTGGGGGTCTGGGGTGTGGTCTAGTAGCGCTCCCCAGCCTGAAGCAGGCTGGGTACTGCTCTGACTGGCTGGTGGGAGGAGCTGGGATGAGTGGATGACCTGGGGCCTCGGGGTGAGCTGCGGGGGGGGGGGGGTTTACCTGGGAAGCAGTGTGTCTTCTCTGGACAGCGAGCTTCCCGGCATGCGTGCGTGTGTGTGTGTGTGTGTGTATGTGTGTGTATAAAGGGCAGAGGTGCTGGTGATCGCACAGTTAACCTGGGGACCTGTGGTGTGGCCTAGGGGCCCTCCCCAGCCTGAAGCAACCTGGGTGCTGCTCCGACTGGCTGGTGGGAGGATCTGGGACGAGCAAGTGTCCTAGGGCCCGGGGGTGAGCTGGGGGGGGTTACTGGGGAGCAGTGTGTCCTCCCTGGACCTCGAGCTTCCTGGGGGCCAGAAAGGGCAGAGATGCTGGTGACAGTGCAGTTAACCTAGGGACCTTTGGTGTCTGATGTGAGCTTTTATTTTTTTATTTTTTTTAATAAAAAATTGTATTTACTTAGAAGCATTCAGAATGTTAACAAAACAGCTGCAATTTTTTTTTTTTTTGCAATTACAGAGTGGTATTCAGTTGACAGAACAACAATTATTTTGTATAAGCTGCATCAGAGACAACTGAAGATGAGAAAACTACCATCCTTGAAGGACTAACTAAAAGAGATTTAAAAAAAATTCACAAAAATGTGTTTAAAAAATTCCAAGTATAAAATACGTGTTAGGCACTATGTTGGAGCTTGTAAACACCATCACATAAACTTCTTATGTCCAGATATTTGGTTCACACCATTCTGGAGAGGACTTTTTTTTAAAATTTTTTTTATTATTTATTCAATTGTGCGTGTGTGTGTGCGTGTGTGTATATATTATGTGTGTGTGTGTGTAGAACCATGGACGAATTCGGGAACCACCATGGACGCCTCCACCTCCTCCTTGTTTACTCTGCCCTACCAGGACCAGAAGCGCAGGCCACCCTCGCTTCCGCCCTAGCGTCTATACGTGGGGTGTAGGATCCGAACTCAGGACCTTCTGCCTGCAAGGCAGAGGCTTAACCACTGAGCCACCTGGAGAGGACATTTTTTTGGATAAGAATCTTTTTTGTTGTGTATGAAGCTGGGCTTGAATCTAGAACCTTGCACATATGATTCAACCTAGCCTTTGGATTAATTTTTGTTTGAAATAGCCTCATGTAGCTTAAGTGTGGTCTCAAATTCCCTATTTATCCAATGCTGATCCTCCTGCTTCTGCCTCCCAAGTATTGAAATTACAGATGTGAGCCACTATGCTTTGGCTGAAATGAACTGTTAAAGAATAAGCAATGTTGCTCTTGTCTGTAATGTGGGTGAGCTTCATCCAAACAGTGGAAGGTCCTAACAGAGAAAAGGCTGACTGTTGAGCAAGAAGAAGTTCTGACAGCCTTTGGATGTGAACACTGATGATTAGTGATTTGATAGCAACCTGCTAGACCTGGGCCATGATCTCTGCACCCAGAGTTGACAGGCTTCCGTAGGCACAGAGTCCATTCCTTGTAACTCTGTTTCTAACTCTCCCCCGCTCTGTCTCTCCAATTGTATATGATGTGTATATAGCTGTCTGTGGAGAACTATTCTACTATTTCAAAATAGTGCCAACATCTGTATATATCTAATTTTCCCATCACAAATACTGTATTAGTCAGGGTTCTCTGAAGAACAGAATCTCTAGAATGTAATACACACACACACAATAAATATGCCTATATTTATTAAATAAACTCACAATAAAAATAGTGTCCTTCAAAGTAGTTGCTTCATTCTTGACTGGCATGTCTCACAAAGCAGAAGGATCTGGAGAAGGTCTCTAGCCTCTACCTCGCTGAGGGTCAAAGACGCTGGACTCCAACGTTGGTGAAGAAGAGCTAGGCTCTGATGTCAGCGATGAACATTGAACAACAACAAGGCCTAGAGATCAGGCTCCAAAGGTAGTGGGAACAGCGGCAAGGTGGAAAGGATGGAGCTTTGCGTCAGCCAAGGACGAAGGCAGTAGCAGCAGCAGCAACAAAGAAGGCAACGATTCTCTAAGATATCAACGGACACTTGCAGAGTGAACTCAACAGGTTGACACAGGATAAGGGAAGAGCAAGTCCCTCCTTGCACCACCTATTATCTGGTCCACCACTGGAAAGTACCACCCACTATGGGCTGGGCTTTCCACATCAATTAAGCAAGTACCTGCAGACTTGTTCAGGGGCCATTCCAACCATTGACTCTTCACAGCTATGTCCCAAACAGTCTGTAACCTTCGAGTTGACACTAAAATGTAACCATAACAGATACTTTATTGAGACCTTAACAAGTCCATAATGATCAGCTTATGACATGAGAGCTGAAGGTAAAGACCTGTGAGGTTATTACAAATATCCCAGTGAAACATGCTGACCTAGACTTAGCTATGGGGTTCTGGGATGAAGAGAAGCAGATGGATTTAAGAAATATTTATGCAGTAGATTCAAGGGAAGGAAGATGATCTGATGTGGTGGATAAAGGATGGAGAACAACCAAGGATGACCTCAGGAGTTCTGGGTTGGCCAGCTGGCTGCCATGCATTAAGTCAGGGTGCAGGAAAAGAATCAGGTGTCAGAGTCCAGACCCACATATAAAACAACCTGAAAAGGCCAGTGAGATAAGCCAGTGGAAGTGTCCAGACAGCAGTTGAATGCACAAAGTGACAGGTTGAGAAGAGAGAGCAGGTCAAAGGCAAATCTGTAGGAAATCAGTGTGTTCACAATGGTTGAAACTGTGGAAGTGGCTGAGGTGGTCTTAGTTAGTAAATAAGAGTTCAAAGAATGAAAGTGCCCAAAGCTTGAGTGGAAGATTTCTCACAAAACAGGCATGCAACACTACAGTCTTAACCGCATAGGCAGGGCATTCCCTTTCATGGCTTAAAAGTGTGTGAATTTCTGTTCATTGTCTTACTTACCCACTGATTAGTTGGAAGAGAATATTTGCTCTTTGTCTTAGCTTGTTATTTTTTATTTTTTTATTATTTATTATTATTTATTCAATTATGTGTGTGTGTGTGTGTGTGTGTGGAACCATGGATGAATTCGGGAATCACCATGGACCGCCTCCACCTCCTCCTTGTTTACTCTGCCCGGGGATTCACAGGCTCCGCCCTACCAGGACCAGAAACGCAGGCCGCTCAGGCTTCCACCTGGCGTCTATACGTGGGGTCTAGGATCCGAACTCAGGGTCTTCCGCCTACAAGACGGAGGCTTAACCCCCTGAGCCACCTCTCCAGGCCCCGTCTTAGCTTGTTATTTTTTGTTGCTGATTTTTAAAGTCAACATACAAAGCCATGTGGTTCACAATAACACTTCATATATATAGGTGATTATGTCTTGTTTTTTGCTTCTCTTCACCAACTGACTTCTCCCATCCATTCCTGCTGTTCCCATGCATTCCCCCAAATACTTCACCAGTCTGTGTTTATGTCACATGTATTTCAATACCTCCCCACTTTCTTTTTTTTTTAGTAATTTTTAAATAATTTTATTTATTTAAAAAATTTTTTTATTATTTATTCAATTGTGCATGTGTGCGTGTGTGTGTGTGTATGCATGTGTGTGTGTGTGTGTGAGTGTAGAACCACGGGCGAATTTGGGAACCACCATGGACGCCTCCACCTCCTCCTCGTTTACTCTGCCAGGGGATTCACAGGCTCCGCCATACAAGGACCAGAAACGCAGGCCGACCCCGCTTCTACCCGGCGTCTATACGTGGGGTCTAGGATCCAAACTCAGGACCTTCCGCCTGCAAGGCAGAGGCTTAACCCCTGAGCCACCTCTCCACCCCCAATTTTATTTATTTAATGTGTTTTTTTATAACATTTTTTATTATTATTTCCGCTCATACAAACTTAATAGGTATACCGGTTCCCTCCCTCCCTCCTCCTCCCACCGACCCCCCTGCTCTCCCTCCCCTCACCCCTTCTTTCCCATCCCCCAGTGCGTCCCCCATGCCTGTCTCTCCTCTGGGCCCTCCTCTCCCATAACGTACAAGGACCCAGTGGCATTTCCCTGAACCCTTTCCTGTGTTCCCCTTAAGCATAGGAACACTATTTTGGCTGTCAATCCCTTGCCTCCATGGATCTTGGTGCCTTTAGCAAATGCTAGACTTTGTGGGGTCAATAGTGTGTGGGACATTGCGTGGGGCATGCAAAGTCCAATTATGATTGCTTCGGCCCTAACTTGTGTGGAGTATCTTGCAAATCATTGCTCCTCCCATCTTGTGCTCTTACAATCTTACTGCTCCCTCTTCTGCAAATTTCCCTGAGCTTCAGGATGGGGAGAGATTAGTCTGACCTACTTCTAGGTGGTTGATATAGAGTCTCTGAAGTTCTGGATTGTGGTTTGTTGATTTTCTTTTGCAGTTTTGCTGCTCCTGCAATGCCCTTCACTCCATCCTGACATTCATTGTATGTCACCCCCTAGCCAGAGACAAAAAGCTGTTAAACTGGAGTCTTGTTATAAGAGCACATTCAAAGGTAGATGTAATAAAAGTAGGAAACCACAGTGAGGGAGGGGTCAATCACCTATTTGCAAAATGTTTACTTTTTATCTGCCAGACTATATGCCTCCCCTTCTGGTGAGATCATACCCCCTCAGTTGTAAATGATCAGGAACGAAAGTCTGTGAACTTAACCAGGTGTCTCATTGCTTACTTGCAGTTTTGATGGAGGCCTATTTGCTGTAACATGGTCCCCTCTCTCCTTGTTTCTGGTGTGGCCCTCCAACCCCATTCCTCCTGTTCATACTCCTTGCAATTACTGTAGGTATTACAGAGATTTATCTTTGAGTGTCTCTAGATGGGCTGGGTGGGTTTGGTACTAGGAGCCACCTATTAGGGAGTTCATACGGCGCTTAATTTTCTGGGTCTGGGATATTTCACTTAATATAATTGTTTCTAATATGGCATTTCAATCTTTAATTTCTTTAAGAATCTCCAGACGGCTCGCCAGAGTGGTTGTATGAGCCTGCATTCCCACAGCAATGTAGGAGAGTTCCCCTCTCTCCACATCCTCTCCAGCATTTGTTGTTGTTTGTATTATGGATTTTTGCCATCCTGACCGGGGTGAGATGATATCTCAAGGAACTTTTGATTTGCATTTCCCTGATGGCTAAGGAAGTAGAGCATTTTTTAAGATATTTGTTAGACATTTTAATTTCATCCCTGGTAAAGTTTCTTTTAAGTTCCAGGGCCCATTTTTTAATTGGGCCATTAGTTTCCTTGGTGTTTAGTTTTCTAAGTTCTTTGTGCACTCTGGATAGTAGAGCTCTGTCATATATGTGGTTAGTGAAGATTTTCTCCCATTCTGTTGGTTGCCTTTGAGCTCGTGTGACAATCTCTTTATCTGAACAGAAGCTCTTTGATTTCACAAGATCCCAACTGTTGAGAGTTGGTAGCAGTGACTGGGCCATTGGATGTCTGTTTAGGAAATGTTGGCCTAGCCCAATCAGCTCGAGGGAGTTCCCTATCCTTTCAACTATGGTTTTTATAGTCTCTGGCCTGATATCAAGGTCCTTGATCCATTTGGAATTACGTCTTGTACATGGTGACAATTACGGGTCCAGCTTTAATCTTCTGCATGTGGAGATCCAGTTTCGCCAGGACCATTTGTTGAAGATACTGTTCTTTTTCCATTGGATTTTTTGGGCCCCTTTGTCAAAGACCAAATGGCTGTAATTTTGTGGGCTTATATCTGGGTCTTCAATCCTTATTCATTGATCTGTATGTCTGTTTTGGACCCAGTACCAGGCTGTTTTTATAACTATGGATTTGTAGTAGAGACTAAGGTTTGGTATGGTGATACCTCCAGCAATGTTTTTGTTACTCAGGATTGTTTGTGCTATCCTGGGTCTTTTGTGGCTCCATATGAATTCTGAGATTGTTTGGTCAACTTCTTTAAAGAATTGCTTTGGGATTTTAATTGGTATGGCATTGAATCTGTATATTGCCTTTGGTAGGATGGTCATTTTTACGATGTTGATTCTGCCAATCCAGGAACATGGGAGGTCTTTCCACCTTCTGGTGTCTTCTGCAATTTCTTTCTTTAGGGTTTTAAAGTTTTCATTGTAAAGGTCTTTTACTTCCTTGGTTAGGTTTATACTAAGATATTTCATTTTTTTAGGGGCTATAGTAAATGGGATTGTTTCTCTTAGGGCTTTTTCACTTCTTTCATTCTGGGCATATAGGAAGGCCACTGATTTTTGTACATTTATTTTGTACCCTGCCACCCTGCTGAACTTCTCAATTAGTTCCAGGAGCTTCCTGGTGGAGTTTTTGGGATCACTCAGGTATAAGATCATGTCATCTGCAAATAGGGATAGCTTGACTTCTTCCTTGCCGATTTGAATCCCTCTTATGTCCCTTTCTTGTCTTATGGCTTCAGCTAAGACTTCAAGTACAATATTGAATAGAAGTGGTGAGAGTGGACAGCCTTGTCTAGTTCCTGATCGAAGTGGGAATGCTTCCAATTGTTCCCCATTGAGCATAATCCTTGCTGTGGGCTTGTTGTATACAGCTTTTATTATATTGATAAAGGTTCCTTCCATTCCTACTGTCTCTAGCGTTTTGATCATTTGGATGTTATCAAAAGCTTTTTCTGCATCTATTGAGAGTATCATGTGGTCTTGGGCTTTGGACTGGTTTACATGATGAATTACATTTATTGATTTGTGTATGTTGAACCAACCTTGTGTGCCGGGGATGAAGCCTACTTGGTCCCCGTGAATGTTCTTTTTGATATGTTTTTGAATCCGATTTGCTAAGACTTTGTTGAGAATCTTTGCGTCTGTGTTCATCAGAGAGATTTGGCCTATAGTTTTATTTTCTA
Organism: Typhlomys cinereus; assembly: GCA_023101885.1. Classification (NCBI taxonomy): domain Eukaryota; kingdom Metazoa; phylum Chordata; class Mammalia; order Rodentia; family Platacanthomyidae; genus Typhlomys; species Typhlomys cinereus. The sequence goes on from JALPQD010000188.1 coordinate 2,871,985, forward strand.
AGTGAATCTTTATTAGGTTTTGGGATTAAAATGATATTAACTTCATAGAAGGAATTTGGTAGTATTCCTTCCTTTGCTATTTGATGGAACAGTTTAAGGAGTATTGGTGTTATTAACTCCCTAAGTGTCTGGTAGAACTCTGTGCTGAATCCATCTGATCCAGGACATTTTTTGGTGGGAAGATTGAGATTACTTCCTCATTTCTCATATTTATAGGACTATTTAAATATTCCACACTTCCTGATTCAATTTAGGTAAGTTGTGTTTATTGAAATTCATCCATCTTTTGTGTTGCAAACTTCACAGAGTATAATTTTTGAAATATGAATGTATAATTCTCTGGATTTCTTGGGTATCAGTAGTGATAACTCCATTTTCATTTCTATTTTGTTTAATTTGGTTTTCTCTCTCTGCTTTTGGTTAATTGCTAGGGGTGTATCAATCTCTTGATTTTTTCAAGAACCAGTTTTTGACTGGTTGATTTTCTTACGTTTTCCTAATCTGATTTCAGGTATTTCTCCTTATTTTGCTAATCTCCTCTTTCTTCTTTTGGGATAGATTGCTCGTTTCTCTAAAGTTAAGCTGTTAGTTGTTTATTTCTGATGTTTCCATTTTATGTGGCATTAAGAGCTATAATTACCTCTTAGGACAGCTTTCATTGTGTCCCAGAGATTTTGGTAAGTTGTATTTTCATTATTGTTCATTTCAGAATTCTAATTCTTTAATTTCTTCCTGTATCCAGTTCTCATTCAGCATCATAGTGTTAGTTTCCAGGAGTTAGTGTATTTTCTTGTTTTGTTGTGTTGTGGATGTCCAGCTTTAGGCCGTGGTGGTCTGATAGGGCACAGGCTAGAATTTCAACTTTCTTGTATATGTGTAGATTCGTTTTGTGGCCCAATATGTGATCTATTTTGGAGAAAGTTCCATGTGCTGCTGAGAAAAATGTGTATTCTTTGGTGCGTGGGTGAAAAGTTCAATAGAGATCTGTAAGGTCCATTTCTTTAAGGGTTTGATTAAATTTCAAAGTGTCTCTGTTAAGCTTTTGACCTGTTGATCTATCCCACGTTGAGAGGGCAGTGTTGAAATCCCCAAGAATTATCATTTGGGGGTTGATTTCTCGCTTTAGACGATGTAGGGTTTTCTTAATGAATGTGTAGGGGCCCGTATTGGGTGCATATATGTTCAGTACTGTGAAGTCTTCCTGGTGAATTGTACCTGTGACTAAAATGTAGTATCCATCTGTGTCTCTTATAATTTTTTTGGTGTGAATTCCACTTTGTGCGATAGCATAATGGCTACCCCTGCCTGTTTCCTTGTTTCATTAGCTTGCAACATTTTGAACCAGCCTTTCATTTTTAGGATGTGCCTATCTTTTGTGGTGAGATGAGTCTCTTGAAGGCAGCAGATTAATGGGTTGTGGTTTTTAATCCAAGTTTGTAATCTGTGTCTCTTGATCGGTGAGTTAATACCATTGACATTTAATGTTATAATGGAGAAATTATTTTTAATTCTGGACATTTTTATGTTTAGTGGATTTTGTAAGTGTATTGTTTGACATTTATGTTTTGGTGGTGTTATACTTCCCTTCTGTCCTCCTGGATACACTTGTTTTTTCTTCAAGTTTGAGTATAATTTCTAGCATTTTTTGAAGGCCTGGTTTGGTAGACATGTATCCCTTCAAGTTGTCTTTGTGGTGGAAAACTTTTCTTTCTCCCTCGATCATGACAGATAGTTTTTCCGGGTATATCAGTCTGGGTTGGCATTTTTGCGCTTTTAATACTTAAAGTACCTCTCTCCAAGCTCTTCTTGCTTTTACTGTTTCCATTGAGAAGTCATTTGTTATTTTAATAGGTTTACCTTTAACAGTGACTTGCTTTTTTTTCTCTTGAAGCTCTCAGCATCTTTTCTTTGTCTTGAATGTGGATTGTTTTGTCTCTTATTTGCCGTGGCAATTTTCTATTTTGGTCATATCTGTTTGGAGTGCGAAATGCCTCTTGTATTTGGATGGGCCTCTCATTCTTCAGTTGAGGGAAGTTTTCATTTATGATAATTTGAAAAATTTCCTCAGGTGTGGTATTTTGGGATTCTTGTTCTGGTATTCCATGAATGTGCATGTTAGGCTTCTTCAGGGTGTCCTATATCTCTTGAATGTTCCTCTCAAGTATCTTTTTGGCTTTAACAATCTCTTCCATTGAGCTGGTTAATTTTCCCACTTTGTCTTCAAGATCTGAAATTCTATTTTCTGCTTCGTTAGTTCTGCTGATAAGACTCTCTGTTGAGTTTTGGGTTGAAGATAACTTGTCTTTTAGCTCAGTTTTAAACTCTGCCTGAGACTATTTTAACTGCTCTATGCCTATTTTTGTTTCTTGAACTGTTTTTCTCAACTTCTCCAAGTGCCTATTGTGTTCCTATTCAAAGTGGTTGATGCAGCTGTTTAACTCCTCTTGGATTTCCTCTTTCATAGTATTAATCATGGTAATGATCATACTTTGAAATTCGTTGTCTTGGGTCTGGCTTTCTTGGCTGTTTTCTCTGAATTTGTTCTGGTTGGAATCCATCATTAAAGGGCTAATTCTTTCAGTGGGAGATTGGTCTTCTTGGGTTTTGTTTCTCATGGATCTGCACTTTGACTTGGGCATTGTTGTTTTGTTTCTTAGGACCTTTCAGTTTCTGTGTTTTTTGACTGAACTGATTTAGTTGGTAATATTACACTTGGGCAGTTATTACTAGTGCTTGCCTTGGATTGGGTATGTTTTTCTTTTGTTTTTGTTATTTCCTAGATGAGGCTATTAGGCTGTTAGTACATCAGTTATGTCAGGTTAAGTAGACAGGGGGTGAATATTAGTATGATAGCACACTTTTACGATTTAGTATCTTGGTGATATGTGAGAGTGAGTGGTGTACTCCTGGAGTTGTGTATGTTTTTGGGGTGGCTGTATGGAAAAGTTCATCTACAGTGATTAATACTAGAAAGGAACAGTAAGGTGAAAAAAAGAAGGTTTACTTATCTTTGGGCTGGATGTGACGAATCTCTCCCGCATGATAAGATGATTGTAGAGGGCTTCACATGTATGGCCTTTGTCCCTTATAGTCTTGCTTGAGAGTCCTTTGGACTCTATTGAATTCTGATTAGCAGTGTGTCTTCTGTGGACCATGTGCTTGGTTTTCCGTTTGGCCGGAGAGGCAGAGGGGCTGATGTTGATGGCAGAATTCCTTCACCTGGCACCTGGGACTTGGCTTAGTGGCCCACCCAAGCTCCAGGGATGGAGGAATCTGAGCAAGTCCTGTCCAGTTGGGCGGACAGGCGGGTGGGAGGAAGCAAGGGGCTGAGGCCCTGGGCATGGCCCAGGCAAGACCAGAGGCAGCCTGGGTGCAGCTGGGACACGGGGCCACCTGGGGTGCTGGACGAACTCACCTGTGATGGAGGACTGGGAGCAGTGGTGGGGCAGAGAGGCGGGCGGGAGGAAGCAAGGTCTCCCAGTTTTTTCAACTCTAACTAATCTATAATACTTCACTGGATAGCCATGGGGCTTAACCTACATTGTTTTAACAGAGACTGCATTTTTAAAATACACAGAGGAGGACTGAGCTCCTTTATCAGTAAGGTTGCTTATGTCTCCCTTTGAGGAATTCCAGAAGTATATTGCCATCAGTTGTTGATGAGCCATCTGTGAACTATGCATTCTCCAAACCTGGGGTCCATACTGTTGGGCCCCATTTTGCCAAGGGTGTCTCTTTCAGGGCGGAGGCAATCATTTGTGGGGGTGCACTCAGATGGTCCATCTCTGTGATTTCCCATAAGAGTGCTGTTTGGGGAAGGGAAAGACACAGCCCCTTTTGCTACTGACATGTATTCTCCCAGTTTAGATTGCAAATATCATCTCCAGGGGACAGTCTTGGTGTATAGACTTTCTGGCATGATGGTCTCTTCCTTGGCCTTCAGCCAAGGTAAGAGCATTATCACGGTTCCTTTTAAAGTTCTACTGAACAGATAGCCTAGTCATATACTTCTGGAATTTCTGAGTTAGTTCATAGGTGGGAATTTTACCCACTTATGTTTTAAGACTCTAGAAGTTGCTCTCTAATTTCTTTAAAAATCAGTGTATACATTCTGGCTAGCAAGTCTACTTATTGTGAGTCAAATCTATATTTACAATTTGATTTAAAGTTAAAAGCAAACTTTTTCTCTAAACCTAAGGACAGGTAAAAGGCACACCCAATTCCCAGAAGAATTTCTCCTGCCAGAGACAAAACTTAAATTATTTAGGAAGGAAATCCTACCACCTGTCCATGGGCGTTACTGTGATATTCCCCGGGGAGCAGGCTTTATGTCCCCAACTGGGCAGAGATTCACCAAGGCCTGACAATTCCTGTATTTTAATGCCATGTTCCCAGAAATTGTTTCCATAGAACAATATTCTGCCATACTCGGTCCTTATCCACCAGAATGATTGGATTCGGGCGCAGCACATGATGTGCTCTATGTCCGAAATCAAAAAGGTTCTATTGTATTTATATGAGGGTCATATATTTTAAAGGTAAGTTTTAAAGATTGCTTAATGCCAGAGTAAATAGACAAATTAACATTCTAACTTAATTGACAAATGATAAACTTGTGTGAAAGCTACAAAATCTTGAATTTTAATGTATACTTTTATTTATGACTATGTAAAGATATGTACTCTCTATGTCACTACATATGATTGGATATTTATGTCATTTACATGGTACCAAATTAATATACAATTGTCAAATTATTTCTTTTTTAAAAAACATATTTTTAAAAAATTTTTTAAAAACATATTTTAAAGGTCTGTCTAAATATTATAAAATAGAAGGATACCATCAAGAAGTATGAGCTATATTATTGATAAAGAATGTTTTTTGATTAGATAAAGCTTTAAAGGTAAATTTGATTCCAAAAATGGAAATGTATGGAAATGAATTTGGAAAGTTAAAATGTGCTGTAGAAAGATTATGATAGCAATAAGGCTGTTGCAGAAAAAAACAAGCTTCACAAACCTATCTGCTAAAAATTGAGTTATATTTCAGACAGAGTCAAGTATTTTTAATTTTCTCTATAAAATTTTCCTCATTAATTACAGCATATTATATAAAATAACACTGTGCATGTTGATTCATACTTTTATAACTAATGTGTCTTTATTAGACAAAGATTTGGTTATGCCCACAATGTTTATAAAATCCCAATTCCTAACAAATCTAATTGCTTGCTTCATGGGACAAGGCAGTATTGCTAAAAACTCTTAATACAATGCTATATATTTTAACTAATATCAAACTGGCCTAAAATTAAATACTCCTTAGGTCAGACAATACAAGTAACACATAAATTTTATGCCAGACACAGAGAAGAAAAATATAATAGATCTGGATTATCTTGCCTAATAGATTTAACATGATGCAGGAGTTTCTTTTTTAAAAAAACTTTATTATTTAGTGTGTGTGTGTGTGTGTTATTGGGGGCATTGTGTGTTCCTGTGCAGACCAAGGGTGAAATTGGGAACATCCTGGATTACTTCTGCCTCCTTATTGCTTTGCTCTGGGATTTCCCAGGCTCTGTTCACCGGGGCTGGAAGTGCAGGCTGCCACTGCTCTTTCCATCTGGAATTTCTTTTCTCTCACATTTTATTTTTTTCCTAATCATACAAACTCAATAGGTACCCCTGTCCTCTCCCTCCCTCCTCCCATTCCCAGTCATCCCCTTGCACTCTCCCCTCTTCCCCCCTCCCTTTAAGCCCCCTCCCTCCCTCCTCCTTTCCCAATGCCTTCTCCTTCCTCTCTTCCATCCCCTGGAGCATTCTTTTGTGTTAATTACTCCCTCTGAATCCACCACCCTAATGAGGGTTTGGAACTCAGTGGCATAGCCCGGAGCCCCTTCTTGAGCTCCCTGTTAGTATGGGAACTCTATTATGACTGTTTAATCCCTTGCCTCTAGGTATCCTACTGCCTGGAACCTTCTCTCCTATGATCCATGCTAGACTTTGGGAGGTTGTTGACATGTCAGCCATTGGGCAGGTCAGGTAAAATCCAAACCTGGCCACTGCAGCCCTAACTTGTGTGGATATCTTGCATATCATTGGTTCCACCCATCTTTAAGCTCTTACAATCTTGCCATTCCCTCTTCTTTTTTTATTTAATACGTTTTTATTATTATTTCTGCTCATACAAACTTAATAGGTACACCAATTCTCTCCCTCCCTCCTCCTCCCCCCGAACCCCCTGCTCCCCCTCCCCTCACCCCTCCCTCCCCATCCCCCAGTGCCTCCCCCCCAATTCCCAGAGAGTCCTTTCTTGTGTATGCCTAACTCTCCTCTGGGCCCTCCTCTCCAATGACGTACAAGGACCCCAGTGGCATTTGCCGGAACCCTTTCCTGTGTTCCCCTTAAGCATAGGAACACTGCTGTGGCTGTCGATCCCTTGCCTCCAAGGATCTTGGTGCCTTTAGCAGATGCTAGACTTTGTGAGGTCAATAGTGTGTTGGACATTGCGCAGGGCATGCAATGTCCAATTATGATTGCTTCGGCCCTAACTTGTGTGGAGTATCTTGCAAATCATTGCTCCTCCCATCCTTTTGCTCTTACACTCTAACCGCCCCCTCTTCCGCAAATGTCCCTGAGCTTCAGGATGGGGAGAGATTAGTCTGGCCTAATTCTAGGTGGTTGATATAGAGTCTCTGAAGTTCTGGATAGTGGTTTGTTGATTTTCTTTTGCAGTTTTGTTGCTCCTGCAATGCCCTTCACTCCATCGTGATGTTGCCATTCCCTCTTCTGCAAGGTTCCCTGAGCGGCAGGATGGGGAGAAATTTGGCTGGTCTGATTCCAACCACCTGGAATTTTTATGTGTGACCTAGGTACTGAACTCAGGACCTTCTGCTTGCAAGGCAGAGACTTAACACCTCTCTCTAGCACCATAGGAGTTTCTATTTTTTTTATTCTTCCACTTTTACAAGCATATTGAGTACTCATCCCTGCTTCCTTATATCCCCCCTCCCTCCCCATTCCCTTACCTTCATCAATCCTTCTCATTCACTCTCACCCTCTTACCTGTATGCTTCTGTGGAACCCAAGGTTCACTCTGGCTTGTCTATTCTTGTGGGAGTTCAGGCCTCTGTGTCATATCAAGTTGCCTATCTTTGAGCCATCCCACTGAAAAGGGCATTTCCTTTTACTCAACCAGCTTTAGACTCCGAAGTTTCCACTTTATGTTCTTACCTTTCTTGAGTTCCTAGGTAGTCTATGGGGCATGTTGGTGAGACTGTAAGAACCTAAATGTGGAAAGGTTCACCTTTGGATAAGACATTCCACTCAAGGCAGAACTGCTGCATCTAGGAAGTCACTACAGTAAGACTTTTTCTTCCTAGACCTGCATAATGACTGACATACCAACATGTCCCCAGAGACTACCTAGGAGTTTCTTTCTTAATGGCTCTGCCAGTTAGATATTTCTCTCTCCTGACAACTGCTCTACTGCCATCTTCTCAGCATTTTTACATCAGATATCAGGAATGAGTCTTCTACTACGTGGGACAATTACTCCACAAGGGGATTATGAATATAAATTCTTGAAAAGAAGCTGATACACCTACAGAACTGATTGACTTGATAGGACTTTCAATGAGATGGAAAGACCTGGATTGTGGCAAGTCCAGATCCAGATTATCTTGGTCCTATCTTTACCCCCTTAATTGCCATTTATTGTCATCCTCTGCTTGTGACTTAACATTCTGGTGACTGCTAGTTATATTCTTTGGTATGTATAAGCAAATCCCTGGTTTCCAACAGCCAGATGGCTTAGAATGTCATTAGCTAAACTAAGCCATGTAATTAACAAGCTCAATATAATCTCTTCACATCCATCCTTCCTTCCTGGTTCAATAGAGTATGGCCCTTGATAAAACCCTCGATTATAACATTTTTAGTGTTTTGTATCTTCTGGGTTAAGTCCCATCAAGTGTCAACTGTTCCAAGTCTGTTTTATTTTTTTCTGGTAGTTATTTTGAGGATATTGGACTGTAGTTCCTTTTCTATGCCCCTTTCAGTAGGGACAACCAGATTGGTCACTGTCTTTCTCCTCCTCCCTTATTTGTGCTCAAGATCCTCAAAGGCAGAAATATAGGTAGCTTTATAAATAGACAGTGAGAATAGAGAGGAAAACCAGAAGAAATCAAGGCTATAAGCCTACATGGAAGAAATCACTTGGAGAGCTGAACTGAAGTCTATACCACAACCTAAATGGTCAAGACCCACTAGGAGCCTATCACAAATTCTACTTGAAAGAAAAAAAGAACTCTTCAATCTCTGATTCTATAGGGAGTCTCAACAATGTTATAGAACCTTACCTCCTATCTTTTCTATGTTCACTAACAGCTATCTGTTTTATTTTTCTAGCTCCCTGTCCCCTTTGTTATTCCCAGGATTGAATAAGGGACATCAGGTCTAAAATAATCAACTAATCCTCACTTTCAACAGTGCTCACAATGCTCCTCACCAGCAAGAAGAAGTTCAGAGAGATTCATCACCCAGATGGCCCTTCTTCCAATTATCCCCATCCCTCAATTCAATTTTCTATCTCCCCATCTCTCAGTGATCTTGATCATTTTTCCTTTTTTATCCATTATATATATAGTAGATCATTATCTTTTTATCCATTAAGAGTTTGATTTTGATAGATCAGAACCAAATCTCAAACTAAGACTTTAGGAGTTTAGAATTTAATGTACTCCATCATAAAATGTTAGCAGAATCTGAAAAGGAAAACTGACAACTCAACAGATGCTGTGTTGTACCAAAGATAAAAAATAGTGATCAGTCTGCTAAGTTAGAAAAAATGCTAGATAACTTCTTTCATGAACATGCCCCTACTTTGCTGAAAGTCTAATAAAAACAATTAGGAATGCTTCTGCCTGGAACATTCCTGTGATCATGGCTGTCATAGTTAAGCACAGGTGTCAACTTGACTGTTGAGGGTTTGAGCTCTGGGCATAGCTGTAGAGAGTTGATGGTTGAGTTAAGCCCAGAGCAAAATTGAAGGAGATTATCTAGCTGCTGGGGAAGACCCAGCACATGGTGGGTGGGATTAGGCCCTGGATAAATCACAGAGAGCTGGTTGAGAGAGTGGGCATCCTTCTGTGCACTTTGCCAGACATGCTGGTCTGGCAAGTAAGGATTGTCCATCTCTCATCCGTTATGTAGTGATGATGTGGCCAGTTCCCTCAGCCCTGGTGTTGATGCGTGCTCTCCCATCAAGCTGGACTGAGAACTATAACCGGACTATCGTAAGAAAGTAAACTCCTTGTTCCCTTAAGCTGTGTGATGTCATTTATCAGCAACCATGCAGGCTGACTGCAACAGAATTTGGTACCCAGGAAGTGGGGTGTTGCTGATAAATCTGACTATGTGGATTTTCTGGCCTTTGAATGGTTTTGCTGGACAGAGTTTGACTTTGTGGATTTCCAATACCATTCTGCAGAGTTTGGTGGGCCATTTGGAAAATAATGATGCTGAGAAAGTTGTGAATTGTTTTGGCCCAATTTCTGATGATGGGAATGAGAACTTTGGTAAAGCTGAATTTAAAGATGATTGACTGGTTTGCTTGATAGAGGAGAGCTCTGTTGGCAGCCTTGAGGATTTACATGAGGAAAGGGCAAGCACCTGAATAGCTGCCATTGTTGGAGAAATGAGCATCAATGAAGGAAAATTTAGTGACTTGCACTGGGATGGTGTAAGATGTGAAAACCACCATATGGCAAGTTCATGGCTTGAAAACTCAAATTCCTTCAGGGGCCAAAAGCCCAAGTTAAAGACATTTCTTGCCCTTTGGAAGTTTGGCTGCCGAAAAGAGGCTTTTCCAGCATCACTCCATAAAACTTGGTACAGTTTTGGCTCGAGTGGACTAAGCTATGTTTCAAACTCACTGGCGGCGTCCTCCAGGTGGTACTGGTTTTGGTGTGTGATTACAGCGTTCATGAAGAGCAGCAAAACCTTGGCACCAAGTGGCAGGCAGAGTCCTGCAAGAGAAGATAAAGCTTATAGCGCAGAGGCGAACCCAGAGTGTTGGAGATGCCAGAACCATGGTACTGCTGCTGAGGACGACTGTCAGTGGAGATTCAGCCTGGTTCAAGGAACTCTGCTTTTACAACTTCAAGCTGCAAACAGGCACTGGGAATGCCTAAAATCTTTGAGACACCTTGACTACAATGAGTAACAGAAGATGGACATCAAAGTACAGGATGTGGTAATTTGCTGGACTCTGGTCTTAACTTATTGTTTTCTCATTGTTAACAATGATTCTATTTGGAGTATTTAAAGATTTTATTTGTCATATTTAAAGAAAGACTTTTAGTTCCAATATTTTAATAACTGAAATTTTAATGAGAATATTTTAATTTGCTTATGAAATGTATTTATATTTTTAAGATAACTTTTATCATCTGTGAGGACAAGGAAAGGCTACACTTTAAAAGTGGTATTGTTTTTGTGTCAAGTTGACAAAGGGTGGAGTGTCTTAGTTAAGCACAGGTGTCAACTTGACTGTTGAGGGTTTGAGCTCTGGGCACAGTTGTAGAGAGTTGATGGTTGAGTTAAGCCCAGAGCAAAACTGAAGGAGATTGTCTAGCTGATGGGGAAGACCCAGCACATGGTGGGTAGATTAGGCCCTAGAATAAATCACGGAGAGCTGGTTGAGAGAGTTGGCATCCTTCTGTGCACTTGGCCAGACATGCTGGTCTGGCAAGTAAGGATTGTCCATCTCTCATCCATTATGTGGTGATGGTGTGGTCAGTTCCCTTGGCCCTGGTGTTGGTGAATGCTCTCCCATCAACCTGGACTGAGAACTGTACCCAGAAATCATAAGAGAGAATAAGCCTTTGTTCCCTTAACCCATTTGATGGTCATTTATCAGCAACCATGCAGGCAAACTGTAACAATGGCTTAATCAAGCATTAGGAAAGTCCTGCTTATGCATAACTGCTAAATTCTGGCTTCTATGAAAAATTGCTTACTTTCAGCTTCTTCCTTAAGATGTGGTTTTTGCCTTTAAAAATCCTATGCACCTATCCTATGTAAAAATTCTCAGTACCACATACTGGGATCCCAACTCTCTGGTACTTGCTCACTGATCAGCTTCAATAAAACCTCTCTACTAGATATAGCCTCTAGTGTCATTATGGTGAATCCCTGAGTGACCCCAGACATATAACAACTGGTCATTCTAAAGAAACTGACAAGAGCAAGCTATGAACCAAATGAACATGTGAAACAGAGATGCCTTCCCCCTGTGGTACAACTATTAAAATTTCACATCCCCAAAAGGAGTAGCAATAGTAATTCCTGTCCCATGGGGAAATTTCTACTTCCATGATGGAGTACTCTGAAAAAATTTCAGTTCCTATGGATGAAGCCTGGGAGTAGCTTTGTGGCTCTTTCTATTTCCCACTCTTTTCTTACAGAAATTGAGACCAGATTGTTAAAAGGTGTGTGTGGGGGGGGAGATTTGCTCAAACTAATGCATCCACATACTTTAAAGGTGGGTATTTGAACCCATGATTAATTTTTTTTTTGCCCCGCCCCCCCCATGATTAATTTTTTAAAAGATTTATTCTTTAAACACTACAAACAAAATCCTAATTCAGAATTTTTATTATGGCTCAATTATCATTTACTGACTTATTTCCAATCTTATTTCAAATATGAAACGTAATTATTGCTTTTAAGAATTTATATCTCCTGATTTACGATACCATGACAAATAAGGATGAGAGAGGGAATAATTGGGAAAAATACAGAGCAGGGAATGAAGGGATGGGAGATAGTATGGACAGAGGGACTTACAGAAAAACCCTGAGATTATGGGAAGTAACCCCAAAGGAACCTCCTATGCTAACAATATATCCAAAATAATGTCTTTTAAATAAAGGAACAAAAATAGGCAGTCCCTATGCAGAAGAACATAGAGTGAGGAAAATAGGGGGAAAAGGCCCTGAGCTGGTCCACTTAGAACCCCGTGACAGAATTATACTGGAAGTAACAAGAATGTGATATGTGCTGATAAAATATTGGTCAGAGGTCTCAAAAGCCCCCAAACAGGCTTTTGCCAATTTTTTTAGTTGCTATCTAAATAAACCACCAGTAAGACCCTCTTACAGAAGATGCAACACATATGGATCACAGAACATGGGCAAAATACATCAACTGGAACTGGACTGAGAACTTCCTCCATGCTATGTATCTTACACAATACCAAGGAATACTATAGAAGCTACTGGGGGAGAGAAATAATCACAGGCCCCAACAACACATGAGATCTTCAAGTTGCAATAAAAATCACCATGGCAACAGGTGATCAGCAGTATAATAGTGGCATGATTACCAAGGAGACAACCAACAGCTTTCTGATTGAACTTAAGACCCACTTGTCAGAATGGAACACATTCCTGTTACTGTTAACTAGAACAAGAGCCTAAAAAAGGGAAGGAAATAGAGCAATAGGAAAAAACAGTCAATGAACCTATACGGTACACCAAACTATTCTCTAAATAGCTGACATACCCATAGATTGGAAGAACACACAACACTCAGCCTGGAAATCTTCTTCTACAACAGAAGTAGAGGACCTTAACATCCTCACAAGATGCAGTCTGGGGCTGTGAAGTAGACAGCATTGGCCAACTCTAATGCAGAGTACCAGTAATTCAGCAAGGCTCACTCAAAATAGACCAAACCAATCTCCCCATCCTAAGCCTTTGGGAACTTCACATAAGAAAGAGAGAACAATGAGATTATAAGAACCTAACATGGACAAGACATTCCATTCAAGGCAGGACCACTGCATCTAGGAATTCACTGCAATGAGACTTGTCCTTACCAGACCTGCATAATGACTGACATACCAACATGCCTCCATAGAATATCAAGGAACTCAAGAGTGATAAGAAAATACAATTGAAACCTTGAGGACTAAAACTGGATGAGTGAATGGAAATGCCCCTATCAGTGGGGATACCCAAAGGGAAGCAAATTGATATGCCACAGAGGCCTAAACCGACACAAGATTCGACAAGCCAGAGGGAACCCTGGAGTCCACAGAAACAGACAGGCAGGAGAATGAGCGGGAATGGGAAGGGAGGAAGGGAAGGGAGGTGAAATGTGTGGGAGCAGGGATAAGTACTCAATATGCTTGTAAAACTAGAAATGTTAAAAAAAATTTTTCAAAGAGTTTGTGTCTCCTATTTATGAAATCCCCAATTCCATGATTTGGGAAAGCCTTTCCAACCTAGTGGACAGAAGATGAGCTTTTTAAACAGGAAAAATACCTATTTTCTATTGACAGGACTGTCTCAGAAAAAAGTGTGATCCTGATCATTTTGGCTACAGGAACCAAGAGCCAGTCCATTGTGTTCACTAAATTCCCTGTGTCCCCATTCAAACTTCCTCCAACTATCTGTCCATTGGTTTTCTCTCCCAGCTTTCTCTGTACTCTCCTAAACCCAGATGAGTGAAGGTTTTACATAGGAAAGCAGGTGAGGTTGTTCCTAAAGAGAAAGCTTGCCTTTGTCTAAGTAAACCCTTCTTTTCATATTCATGTCAGAGGTCCATGAATGGCATTATAGATTCAGGGAGGCCCTAGCCTGGGCTCCCGAATCCAGGAGGTCTGGCTACAGACAAGCCTGAACAAGTTTGGACATGCCCCAGGCATGTCCCAATAGAGGAACCATACAGGCAAAGGGATGGACAACCAATGGGAAGGAGGGATGAACAACCAATGGGAAGTGTCCATCTAACTTGGACACCTAGTAAACAGCTAAATGATTGGTGGCTGCTCCCCCCCTTCCCCCAAGCAGAGGGGTGGCCACACCTGATTGGACCCCGACCCTATATAAGCCCAAACACTTCCTGAGTAAAGCTGAGTCTGCAGCCAACTTGTCCTCTGCCTGGTGCTTCTCACCTGACTCCCAGGGTCTGGGTGGTGACCCCCATCACTGGCTTGCCCTTTTGCCTGGAGCCCACAAGGCCCCTGCCATTTCCTCTTTTCCCCCTGGCTGGCCTGGCAGGGATTCAACAACACATGAATACTTCAGAACCTCTCTTGAGCCTGCCAACCCAGTTTACTCAGTAAACAGAGTTACAGATATCATTATTCTGAATTAAATCCTAGGTTCCTGGCTCCACTTGGCTGAAATTACTTGGTTGAGCACATAGGAATGGGACCTTGCTAAGTGCCTCCTTTCCAGAAACCAAATTACTGGAATGTCGTGGAGGATTTGGTGTAAAACCCATACATTCTTTGAACATGTCCAGTACTTTCCAAATGCTGGTTAGGATCTCATGAAGATTATAAGAATGTGAACTGTACTTTTGTTGTTGTAGCTTGCTAGTTGATTTTGGTAACTGACTGGGATGGGAAAGCATTTTCACCTTGGCCAGTTAGAATTCTCAAGCGGATTCCAACTCCTGACAAAAGTAAGGGAAGAACTAGGGGCCTAACTCAAAGATAGAAATAACAGGAACAATTCCAGAATTGCGCCTAAAAAAAGTAAGCCTCTGGGTTTGTTTAAAGCCAAAGTTCAGTTCTATCCCTGCTGGATAGAAAAGATAATGAAAAGTCACTGGGCTGAGTGGAGTGACCTAGTTCCTAACTCCTCTGGCTTAGGCAGCTATCAGCTGGGTGACATTGGTCCCAGTCCCTTTTTTCTCTGGACCTTTTTCTATTTGCATAATGAAAGCCTTACGGTGGATATGGAGACACCTAACACTGTAAAGTCACTTATGTGTAAATATTAACAGTGGAAGCAAAAGGGTTTGCAGTGATACGAAGTATGAGGAAAGAATGAGTGAAGGATCTTCTCGAAGACAATACTGAAGTACCCTATGTCTTTTTGGAAAGGGTTCTGTATCAATTACTCTTTGTGCTGCTGCAAGACATCACTGAGGCTCAAACAAGTTAAAAGAGAAATGGATATTTACTCAGCTTATGGCTCCAGAGTGAAGTTACAGTCCTTTATGGCAGAAAAGACATGGTGGTTGACAGAAGATAGAAGTGGTCTCAGTTATAACCCTCATGGAGGCTGAGAGCTGTGAAACATCAAACTCAAGAGCAGACTCTCCCAGAAGCAGGGTAGGGCCCTTCCCCTGTGACTGCCTTCCTCCACCAAGGTTCCATATCTCAAAGGAGCCATGACCTTCACAAACAACTAGATTCATATACATTTGAGGAAAAAAATAATATATTAAACCATGACATTCCACTCCTGGCCCCCACAGGCTCATGACATCTCATTATGCAAACCATAATCAGTCCAATATTAAAAGTCATCATTGACTACATCAGTAGTCCCAACACAGTCCAAAGGTTGAAAGTCCAAAGTCTTTTGTGAAATCAGAAGACAAGCAACATACTTCAAACATATAATGGCACACATAATCAGACTTTACATGACCCGCACAATGACTGCCATGTCAATGACCTGCCCAAAGTCTAGCATGGATCACAGGCACTAGGATCCTTAGAGGCAAGGGATTAACAGTCATAATAGTGTTCCCATACTAAAGGGGAGCCCAAGAAAGGGCTCTGGGCAATGCCATTGAGTCCTTACACCTCAGTAGAGTGGAGGACGCAGAGGGAAGATTGACATTCACACTAAAAGATGCTCCAGGGAATGGGGGGGGGAGAAGGAGGAGAAAGGGAAGGAGGGGTGAAAAGAAGGGGAAAAAAGGGTGAGGGTGCAAGGGAGACTGGGGAGGGATAGAGGGAGGTAGGGGACCAGGCTAACTATTAAGCTTGTATGATTGGAAAAAAATAAATAAATATAATAAAAAACATACAATGGCACAGAATAAACATTCCCATCCCAAAGCAGAGGAATGGGGCACATTGAAGAAAGATCAGTCCACAACAAGACCAAAAACCAGCCAGACAAACTCCAAATCCTGCAGCTCCATGTCCAACAGATGAACTTCTTGTTAAAATCATCTCAGTTCCTAAGGGCTTTGGTTCTACACCTCCAGGAAAGCTGTTAATAGAGCACATCGCTCTCTTGGGTTGGCTACTCCCAGGGTATACAGCTCTCCTTGGCAGATGTCCCATATTGGATCTGGCATCTGTAACATCTCCACTTCTCAATGGTAAGCCAGACTTTAACTCCACAACACAAACTGCCCCTCTTGGGCCACTAAATTATAGATTTCCTGCCACACACTTCCTGGCTTCTACTATTTTTGAAATCTTGGAGGAAGTATCCATGACCTCCTCACTCTTATGTCTTTGATGCCTCTAAAACCAGAACTGCGTGCACAATTTTGCCAATTTTTGCTATGTTCTCCAGGTGGAGATCAGTCTTTTTGACCAATCAAAGTTGGTCCAGTTTCTCTGTGTTGATGCTGAGAAGAGTATCTATCTCTCTTGGGCAGTTGCTTCAGAAAAGAAACAGACTTATCCTTTAGAACTCCAAACTTTGGCTCTTTCTTCTCAAAAGAACTTGCATTCTTATGGGTGGGAGTCTTGGTAGAAGATTGTGCCCTCAGGATACAGATTCTTCTATTGTACAAATTGAGAGCAGGCTTTGATTCGCTTACAGTGCTAATCTCTTTAACAATATCTCATTGCTATCTGCATTCTTTGCCCTCATTTTTTCCTTCAAAATTCAGTTTTTCCTTCTTTTAGCATGATTTCTTGTTGTTTTTCCTCAAAACTCTGATCAAGAGTGCTAAAAAGTAGTCATGCCACACTGTCAAGACTACATTGTCTTGAAACTTCCTCCACCAAACACTGGAATTTAATTTCAGGCAAACTTTCAGGATGAGGGCAAAACTTCATCAAACTTTCTGCCAGCACTTTACTCCATTTGCCCCTTGTAGTTCTAAACACAGTCTCTATTCCCCTCTCTACCATCACAAGCTGAGCTTTTATGAGTCTCTATTATGATCAGTCTCTTCCAACCTCTCATTATAAAGGACCATTTGGCTCCATCTCCCAGATGCAAAAGCTTTCCCAGTACGAAGTCCCAAATTTCTCCATATTTCTCCCAATAAACATTTCTAAAGACACACTAGACACATCACAGCAATGTCTCAGTACCAACTTCTCTCAGAACTTTCTGGTAATGAATTCTAGTCTCACACAGCAACATCCCAATTCAGTTACCAATTTTGGTCACCTTCAAAACACATCATACTCTGATATCAGATGCTCTTAATCTTATAGAAATATACCACTTTTATCATTTTATTTATATCATTTCCAGAGGGGCGATGTAGTTCTTTATGGAAGTAAAGGCATAACTGGAGGTGGCCTAAGTCACATTTCTCATGGAGGCTGAGAGCTGCATAAGTCCAAGTTTAAGAGCAGACTCTCCCAGAAATAGGCTGATGATAATCAACTTCAAAGCTCACACCCTGTGACTGCCTTCCTCCAGCAAGGGCCCATCTCTTAAAGGTGTCATGACCTTCCCAAAATGTGGCACTATTGATTCAGGGAGGCCCTAGCCCAGGCTCCTGAATCTGGCTACAGACAAGCCTGAACACATAGATATGCCCAAACATGTCCCAATAGAGGAACCATGCAGGCGGAGGGATGGACAACCAATGGGAAGTGGCCATCTAACTTGCCCCTTCAATGGACACCTAGTGAACAGCTAAATGATTGGTGGTTAACCCCTGAAGCAGAGAGATGACAACACCTGATTGGACCCCTGACCCTATATAAGCTCAAACACTTCCTTAAATAAACTGAGCCTACAGCAACTTATCCACTGCCTGCTTCTTACCTGACTCCCAGTCTGTGATGACTCCACGCCTCAAGTTCTGAGGCTCATGCCGACTTTCCCCCTCCTTTCCTCAGCTGACTGGGTGGGGATTTGGCAACACCAAAATTCTAAAGATCCAAAAACATGAGCCTGTGGAGGAAAACTCACATTTTACAACATGACAGGCTGTATCTAAGCACCAGGCCAACTAAATCTAGTAAGGAAATGTGTAAAATTTTGGTTCCTTACTTTTTTGAGAACTGAACTTAAAGAGCTGATTATCTTCTTTGGTAAAGCTGGGGTGTACATCACTCTCTTGTATCTGAAAGCATCTAAAGCCAGCAACTTCCCACAGAAATAACTCACTAGGAAAGAGAAGCTGACTTTGTGCATAGCAACACCTGAGATTACTTGCCTGGCATAGATGTAGACTTGGAAGCTAGAATGGAGAAGGTAGGAACTAAACCCATTATCCTGGGATCCAACTCTAGATTCTAAGGCATTATGGCAGGGAGAGGAAAAAATAAGAACTGTCATTATATATGCTCCTGATTCAACATAGTAAGGACCTTAGAGGGCAAGCTAAGGAATATTAACAGGGCCGCATAATTTATTCACAAATTTCACACAAATCCTGTTTGCTTCTAATACCTTCTCTTGACTCAGTTAAAAATATTTTTAAGAAGTGAACACTGCATATGGATCTGCTAGGCCGAAGGGGGCTTTTCTCTATCTGGTATCCCAGCCCCTGGGTTTACCATGTGCTGGCACCTTTCCTCCTGTCTCCACACTAATTACACATATACAGGAAAGAAATACAAGTGGATGATTTCATACAACAGCAACCTTCAAAAATATATAGAGACAAAGCCTCTGAAAGACAGCATAATAGTCACCTCAGAAGACCCATCTGAGAAGCATCAAAATGATTCTATAGCAAGAGAACACTAGAATCACTACCTTTTTTTTTGGCAAGAGAATACCCAAACACTGTTACCTAATACAAAGAAAAACCCAGATGCTAATAACATCATCTGAAAAAAAGCATTCCAGAGTGACTTCAAATAAAGCTACAATCAACATCTACTAACCCTAAAATTGCCAACATATCACAGGAAAAACAGAAAAAAAACACAAGAATCTAAGAAAACATGTCTCCCCTCAAGATCACCAAACTCAAAGCTTTAGATCCCACAGAGGATAACCCATTGGATGGTATCCAAGAGAAAAAAAACTAAGACAAAGAAATTTAAAGATCAATTATTGCGATAGTTTATCCTGGGTGTTAACTTGACACACCTGGCCTTAACTATGATCAGCTGAAACTACCTGAAAATATTATCTGAATCAATACCTTTACAATTCAAAGACCAGCCCTAGATCCAGTTAGAACTTCGTAGATCTAATTGGAACCTCCCAGTAGTGGACCAGTTAAAAGGAACCATAGAACAGTAAACTGGGAAGAAATGGGACTCTCCAGGAATCCTCTAGCCTTCAGCCATTACCCATCAGTCTACTGGATGTTTGCAGTAACATAGCCTGCCAACAACCATGTTGTCTCTGCCATGAAAGGCTATCTCTCCCTTCTGGAAGTATAAGCTAAATAAATCTCCCTTTCTTTCTTAAATTGCTTGACTTTGGGTGCTCTCACACTGCAACATCCAAAAGTAACTGTTACAATTAGAAATATGTTCGAACAGCTCTGAGAAGACATAGATATTTATCTAAACACATTTCAAGAAAAACACAACAAACTCAGGAAAGAAATCCAAGAAAACAAGCAAACAAGATCCAAAGAGAATGAAAATAGGAAGCCTGAAAACAGATCTAGAAACACTGAAAAAAAACCCTAAATTGAACTACAAACATAGAAACACCGAAAACACTCAGACTGAAATACAAACATAACAAAAACATTGAACACTGTAATAAAAAAAATCCAATAGTCTCAAATATAGAATAGATCGGGAAGAAGACAGAGTCTCAGAACTGGAAGATAAGTGGTCCATAAGTTGATGATAGAAATTGATAAACTGAAAAACACACTTGAAAGGAACATACAGGATACAGTCTATGAAAATCTATGGGATACATCGAAAGCAGTTCTAAAAGGAAAGTTTATAGTACTAACTATCTACATCACAAAAAAGGAAAGATCCCAAGTAAATGGCTTAATGGTATACCTGAAAGCCTTAGAAAAAAACAGGAACAAACCAGTCGTAAAAGTAACACATGGGAAGAAATATCTAAGATCTGAGCGGAAATTACTGAATTGGAACTGAAAAAGACAATACAAAAAAATCAATGAAACGAAGAGCTAGTTTCTTGAAAAGATAATCAAGATTGACAAACTCTTAGATTCACTAACCAAAAGAAGAAAAAAGAACTAAAGAAGGGGAAACTATAAAACATACCAGAGAAATCCAGATAATCATAAACACATACTTTAAACATTTATGTTCTCTTAAATTAGACAACCTAGAGGAAATACATTTTTTTAATTTATTCAGTTGTGCATGTGTTTGTGTGTGTGTGTGTGTGTGTGTGTGTGTGTGTGTGTGTGTGTATGTATGTGTGTGTTGGGGAACCACCATGGACCGCCTCCACCTCCTTGTTTACTCTGCCCCGGGATTCACAGGCTCTGCCCTACCAGGACCAGAAACACAGGTCACCCCCTCTTCCCTCCCTCTCAGCGTCTATACGTGGGATCTAGGATCTGAACTCAGGACCTTCTGCCTGCAAGGCAGAGGCTTAACCCCTGAGCCATCTCTCCAGCCCCGAGGAAATACATTTTTAAAGGAAAAACAAAGTTTTTAATTTCCTGTTTTACTTCATTTTTGAACCATTCCTTGTTTAAAATTTTGCTAGTTTCCATGAGTTTGTGTGGTTTCTATTGCTTGTTTTTTTTTGTAGATGTCTACCCTTATTCCGTGATGATCAGACAGTATTCCTAAATACATACAACCTATCAAAATTGACTAGAGATGAAATAGATACATTAAACAGGCAAATAACAAGAGATGGAATTTAAAAAAGTAATTATAGATCTTCCAACAACAAAAAAATCTCAGGACCAGATGGATTCACTGCAGAATTTTACCAGGCCTTCAGGGGAGAAATAACAGCACCTCAAATTATTCCATGAAACAGATAAAGAAAGAATACTCAAAAACCTCTTTCTACAAAGCCAATATTACTCTGATTCCAAAGCCAAACAAAGACACATTAAAGAAAGAGAATTATGGGCCAATCTCACTAATGAACACAGATATAAAAATCTTCAATAAAATACTAGCAAACTGAATTCAAAAATATGTCCAAAGGTCACATACCTTGATCAAGTTGGGTTCATACCAGGAATGCAAGGATGGTTTAATATATGTAAATCAGTAAATGTGATTTATCATATTTAGAGATTCAAAAATGAAAGTCATATGAACTTCTTAATAAATGCAGAAAAGGCCTTTGACAAAATACAATATTCCTTTATGATAAAAGTTTTGGAGAAAACAGGAATAAAGGCTATATATAACAAACCTAAAACAAACATCATCTTAAATAGGGAAAAGCTTGAAGTATACTACCTTAGATCTGGAATGAGACAAGGCTGTACACTGTCACCACTCCTGGTCTATTTTGTGCTTGAAGTCCTACCTAGAGGAATAAGACAAGAGAAGGAAATAAAAGGGATACAGATAAGTAAGGAAGAAGTCAAAGTATACTCGAATTAATGAAAAATTTCAGTAAAGTGGCAGGATACAAAATCAACGTACAAAAACCAGGGAGTAAACAAGGCTAACCCAGAATCAGACCAACCTAATTGCTGGTGATTGGTGTCATAAGGAACAAGAACTTGGAACTGAAGATAAAACAGCATGGACCATCAGCCGGCAAATGTGAAGACACCTCTGCTAGTTACCAACCTCTTTTCATTTAACTAAAAGCAGGAAGAATGAATCAAAAAATTGATAAAGATTCCCCTGGAGCAATAAGCCTTGTGTATCAGCAAGGTCCCCATCTAGTCATTAACTAGACTTCAGTCCTAGATATTCATCCTGTACTATTGTCCTTATGTGCAGGAACTATTTTCCTCTGAGTTTGCTCAGGGGGGGAAACATCTCGTTTGCAAGATAATTATATTCTCGTTTGCAAGATAATTATATTCTGGAGTGTACTCACTGAAAGGATTCCAGGAATACATTCCAAGG
The DNA here is from genome assembly GCA_023101885.1 of Typhlomys cinereus. Taxonomy (NCBI): domain Eukaryota; kingdom Metazoa; phylum Chordata; class Mammalia; order Rodentia; family Platacanthomyidae; genus Typhlomys; species Typhlomys cinereus. The sequence continues at coordinate 2,893,954 of JALPQD010000188.1, forward strand.
AACAGCAAGTACATCTCTGACCTGTCAGAGGCAAGCTAATTTTTATTTCTAAACACCTGATCTCTCCAAGTCCTCATAAAGATTAAGGGGAAAATTAAGCAGTTTTAGAGCAGCCATTCTGGAATTGTTTCTGAAGGTCTTTGAAGGTCATTCTCTAGGGCCGGGATTACCCTGAAGGAACACACACCCTATTTTTGAAGGCACCTGACTTAAAGAACTAGCCTTACACCATGACAGACTCCCAGGTTCCACGCAGGCTCGCCAGAGATGAACCATATAAGTCCCTGGGCTGGGGCCAACCAATCAGGGGAAAGCCAATTGAGATAGAAATCGGGATACACATTTAGTATATACACACATCCCACACATATTGGTGGGTGGGACCAAGAGAATGTGACTATGTTTGAGCCAGTCATCTCAAGGAGACAGCAAACTGTGAGAAGAGCTTCCTTGTAGGGCTATATAAGCTGTAAGCTCCCTTTGTTCATGGTTGCCATCTTATTTATCCTATGGTGGACCCCAACATGCTGGATTGAATAAATGTTCTTGCTTTTGTATACATGTGTCAGGTGGTCTTTGGGGAGAAACCAAACCCTAACATTTTAATCCTTCACAGAGATAAGGTCACCAACTTCCCACAACCTTCTGTTCATGAAAGGATATGAAGATGAGTTCTCCTTTGCAGATAAGCCCCACCATGAGGTCAGGCACAAGATCAACTGGGTTAGGCTTCAATGTAAGTAGACCAATAAGATTTAAAGGGTTAAAAGCTCCAATCAGGTTTTCAGAAACTGGAGCTAACCAATGAGGAAAAACCATTTTTCCCTGGGTTTGCTTAGGCCTATAAATAATCTTGACCTGGCAGCCATTTTGGATCCCTTGCCCATCATGGTACTCCACATTTACAGTTGTGAGTTCTGGCTTCCTTGGCCTGAATGAGATTCTGTTCCTGGAGCTCATGAGTTTTCCAGGGCTCTCTTGTCCCTCATGGATTCATATCCTTGAATTCCATTCTTTCCCTCCTCTAATAAACTCTACCTTAATACTCTATGAGTGTTCTTATTTCAATCTTTGACTCCTGGACACAAGAACCTGGGCACATACACACCACAGTGGGACCCTGCAGCACTGGTGAAATTTAACTAACAATCATAATCAAAAATAAATAAATCCCTTGTTCCCATAAATTGTTTTGCTCTGTGTTTATCAGTAACTAAAAAGAAATTGCAAAAATAGACATGATTAAAAGGCTCCAGGAATTAGCCCAAGTGGTATTTCTGCCCTTTCAAGCACTATAGCTAATCTTGGCACACTAGCAAGAAACTTTAAAGATATTGAAGGCAGGCATAAAAAGCACAAAAACAACTTGATTGCCCAGATCCTTCCAGGCAGGTATGTTTCTTGATCACTGGGGACCAGCTCTTACTTCCTTCTCTGAACTTCTCCCAGTGTGCTGTTATCTTGCCACTATTTCTGGATACACATATTCTACCTATATCTGCCTACTCAGCATTTTCATCATAAGGGTATTAGATTTTATTAATTCTATTGTAGTTAATTTCTATATCAACTAGAATGATCCATGTGATTTTCATCTTTCTGTGGATTTTGTGGATTATATTTATAACAATAGTTAATATGTTATTTATTGATTGTGTGTGTGTGTGTGTGTGTGTGTGTGTGTGTGTGTCAGAGGGCACTGTGTGTCCCTGTGGAGGACAAAGGGTGACTTCGGGAATCATCCTGGATTGCTTCTACCTCCTTTTTGCTTTGCTCAGGGATTTCCCAGGCTCTGCCCACCAAGGCCAAAAGTGCAGGCCACTGCTGTTTCACACTGGCATATTTGCGTGGGACCTGGAATCTAAATTCAGGGTCTTCTGCTTGAGAGGCAGACTCTTAACCCTGAGTCATCTCTCCAGCCCATTAAAAAAAAAAAAAAAAAGCACAAGACCAAAATGTCCCCAAAAGACCTGAAAATGTAAGCTCTATACTGTTTTACATCTATTGTATTCATTCTACTTCATCAGTATGTCTAGATCTGCTGAGTATGGACACACACAAGGGTAGAATACTGAGGTGGCTGCAAAGATGCGAGGACTATATAGACAATAAAGACAGTGGCAGCATTGTGTAGTAGGAGAAGCATGTTGTTTGGATTTAGAAAGATCAGAGATTATAGAACAGAAAATTCACTAATGGTTATTACAGGTTGGGATATGCAAGTGGGTGAGTTAATAGAAAAAAATTACATCAGGGCACCACAACAAAGAGAGGAGGAATTAGTTAATGGTTTTATATAGTATAGCAGGTTAACTATTTGTTATAGCCATCTATGATAAATTTTGAGACATCTAGAAGAGTAAAAAAGTTCTCAACATATAAAAAGTATTTAATATTTGAAGGGAGGAAAGTACTTACTGTCTTTCTTTGATTTTCACATGTATGCATGCGTTAAGTTCCATCATGCATGTATCCAATAGAGATACAAATTCTATGTCTAATAAAAGAAATATAAAGTAGGTATCAAACTTGAGCATATACCAGACTCCCTAAGGAATTGTCAAAATACTGAGATTATACTTTAGAAGTCTTGGGTGGGACTCAAGAATTCATATTTCCAATAATTTCCTAGGTGATACTAATCCTGCTGATCCCTGGAATCTTAGAAGTTCACACCCTGCCATCTGGCCAGCTTGTGCACCCTGCTGTTTGAACTCCATATCTTCTCTTCTGATTTATTGATGTCCACTCTTTGTCCCTAGACCAAGATAATACTTCATTCATGTGGGATTTTCTTGAGAATCATTGGAACACCCATTTGCAGACTTCTTTATTCTGAACATCTTCCTTCTCAGATGCCCATCTCACTCCAGTGTTCTCTAAATATTGAATCTTAACAGTCATTTCTACTAACTTCCTTTACTTTTGATTTGGCTTTCTTACAATGGTTTCTGGGCATAAACAAGGCTAGTTTGAATCTTAGATCTACCTTTCTATGAGATGTATGATTTTAGAGAAATTGTTGAGTTTTCTGAGTCTATCGTATATGCAGTATCAGACTATGTGAATAAAAGGTCAAAGTTAGTTCTTATGTGCTTAAAATGCTTAATTTTCAGTGACAAAACAGTGGGAATTGAGATAGTTATACACTTTAAGATCCTGTTCTTTCTGATTAGCATTGAATTGACATTGTTAAGGGCCAATTTTTGGCTCCTTTGGTGCTTCTATCCACTTTAAGATCAGTTTGGGCAGGAATATCATTAACCAAAAAGGTGTGTATATATATATATATATATATATATATATATATATATATACTCTTGAAGGCTATTAGATAGAGGAAAATGTTCTTACATTTTAAGTAGATTCTTTCATAAAAATGTGAAGATAAAAGATTTCAATGTTTTTCAAGTAGCTTATGTAGCCATACACAGAGAAGTAGAATGCAGAGTGGTTAAAATAAAAAAAGGTGGCTGTATCTTACAATTTATACCTTTATATTCTGGATGCAACTGGGGTTTCAGTTTCCATTCATTCCTTTCTTTACAAGTATGCTATTTTTTTGTCTCAGTGTTATGGATCTAATCTAGGTCTTGCTCATGATAAACTGAAACAATTCCACTTAGCAACATTTCTACCCCCATACATTTTGTGACTTCATAGTTATTTATGTCTCTTCATAAAATTCTCTAATGAACTTTTTCACTCACTCCCAATGGCAAGGAGCTCTCCACAGGAGGAAATCAGTACATATAACTGAAACTCTTTGTTTCTTTCAGTGTTTAGATCTCTATAATGTCCTTTAAATGCCTAAATAAACACTTTGTTTTCCAGGTAAGCTAACTGTCCAGTGTTTGACCTCAGAACAGATATCAGCATATGCTGTTCATATCAAGCAATTATAAATCAAGGCTGAGGTATATCTGAGAGGACAGAAGGGAGATATAATACCAACACAACTTCCAGGCAAAAGTAATATACATATAAAAGCCACAAAACAGGAATCAATAGTCATTTCTCAATTATAACCTTAAATGTCAAAAGGATTATCAAGCACAACCCATCAATCTGCTGCCTTTAGGAAACACATCTTACCATGAAAGATAGGCACTTTCTCAGAGCAAAAGGCTAGTCATAAGGCAGGGGTAGCAATTATGGTATCTGACAAAATGAACTTCAAACCAAAAGAAATCATAAGAGACACAGAAGGATTACACATATTAGTTAAAAGAACAATTCTTCAGGAAGACTTCACAATATTGAACATAAGCATACCTAATACAGCCCCACTCACATTCGTTAAACAAATACTACAACATCTAAGACAATAAGCGAACCCCAAAATGATAATAGTAGGGGACTTCAATACCGTATTCTCACCATCAGATAGGTCAACATGCCAAAAACTGAACAGAGACACACTGTAGCTCAATCAAACCATTACCCAAATGAATCTGACTGACCTCTACCAAACTTGCCATCCAAATACCAACCAATGCACATTTTTCCCAGCAGTCCATGAAACTTTTGTCAAAATAGACCATGGATTGGGCCACAAAATGAGCCTCCACATATAAAAGAAAGTTAAAATTATAGCATGAACCTTATTAGACCATCATGGAATAAAGCTAGACATCCTCAATAAAGACAATGACAGAAAATATATAAGTTCTTGGAAATTAAGTATCATGATACTTAATGAGGAATGGGTTCAGGTAGAATTCAAAAGGGAAATTTAAAATTTTCTAGAAGTGAACAATGATGAAAACAAAACATATCAAAAATCTCTGGGATGAGATGATGAGGCTATCCTAAGGGTTAAGTTTATAGCACTCAATGACTATATCAAAAAATGGAAAATTCACTAGTAACTAACTTAACGATACCACTTACACATTTAGAGACAGAAAAACAATTGAATCTTAAAAGTAGTAGATGAGCAGAGATTAGTAAAATCAAGGGAGAAATATCCAAAATTGAGATAAGGAAAACAATACAAAGAATTAACCAAAGAGCCAGTTCTTTGAAAAAATCAGCAAGATTGATGAAACTTTAACCAAATAAACCAAAACTGAAAGAGAAAAAAATCCAAGTTAATAAAATTAGAGATGAAAATGGAATTATTACGATTGATAACAAGGAAATTCAGAGAATTATAAAGTCATATTTCAAAAACTTATATTTCACAAAATATGATAATCAGAAAAAATGGATGAATTACCAATTGCTCACAATCTACATAAATTGAATCAGTACAAATTGAATTATTTGAATCATCTGACAAGTGATGAAATTAAAGAAGTAATTAGAAATCTTCCCACCAAAAAAAGTCCAGGACCAGATGAATTCAGTGCAGAATTCTACCAGACATTTAAAGAACAACTAACACCAATACTTCTTAAACTATGCCACAAAATAGCAAAGAAAGGAATACTTTTGAATTATTTCATGAAACTAATATTACACTGATCCCAAAGCCTGATAAAGATACAATTTTAAAAAACCTAGAGGCCAATATCAATGATTAAAACAAATACAAAGGTTCTCAACAAAATCTTAGCAAATTGTATTCAAAAACATAAAAAAGATCATTCACTATGATAAAGTAAGATTTATACCAGGCACACAAGTTTAGTTCAACATACACAAACCAATACATGTAATTCATCATTTAAACAAATCCAAAGGCAAAAACCACATGATACTTTTGATAAATGCAAAAAAAGCTTTTGACAAGATCCAAATCCTTTCATGATAAAAGCCCTGGAGACAATTGGAAAGGAAGACTCTTATATCAACATAATAAAACCTACATACAACAAGCTTATAGCAAGGATATTTCTAAATGGTAAAAAGTTGACGCATTCCCACTTCAATCTGGAATTAGGCAAGGCCGTCCACTCTCACCACTTCTATTAAATATTGTGATTGAAGCCTTAGCTAAAGCCCTAAGACAAGAGAGAGAGATACAAACACAGGCTGGAGAGATGACTCAGGGTTTAAGATTCTGTCTCAAAAACAGAAAGTCCTGAGTTCAGATACCAGTTCCCATGTAAAAACACCAGGCAGAAATGGCAGTGGCCTTCCTACTGGGCAGAGCCTGGGAAAACCCAAAGCAAAGCAAAAAAGAGGTAGAAGTAATCCAGAATGATTCCTGAAGTCACCCTTGGTCCTCCACAGGGACACATAGTACCCTCACACACATACACACACACATGCGTGCACATACACACACACACACACACACACACACACACACACACAAACAAAATAGATAAATAAAAGGGATAAAAATAGGAAAAGAAGATCATAAGTCATCCTTATTTGCAAAGGACATGATCCTCTACCTCCAAAAACCCATAAACTCCACTCCACCAGAAAACTCCTGGAGTCAATACATAAGTTCAACAGAGTGGCAGGTTGAAAAATAAATGTTCAAATATCAGTGGCTTTCCTATGCACCAGAAATGAAAAAAGTGAGAAAGTCCTAAGAGAAACAATTCCCTTTATCAAAGCTTCAAATAAATTCTGAAATAACTTGGTATAAATCTAACCAAGGAAGTGAGAGACCTATACGATGAAAACTTTAAAAATCTAAAGAAAGAAATTACAGAAAACACCAAAAGATGGAAAGTTCCTGGATATTTAGAATTAACATCATAAAAATGACTGTCCTCTTTTCTGCCCTGAACCTAGACCTGGACCCAGAACCAGGTGGATTCCCTGCTCCTCAGGTAAGGCACCAGGGCCAAGGTCAGCTGTGTGCCCCACTAGCCTCTCTACTTTTCTGCCCTGGGCCCAGACAGAGACCAAAGCTGACTCCCTGCTCCTCAGGTAAACCTCTAGACCATGTCCCAGGCCCCAGGTCATTTGCGTGACTCACTAGTAGCTAGCTTGTTTTTCTGGCCCTGGGGAAGACCCTTAGTCCATGTACCAGTTCCCAGGTCTTCTGCATGCCCCACTAGCCACTCTTCTTTTTGCCCCAGACCTAGACCCACTCCTGGATCAGGGCAGACCTCCTCAGGGCAGTCTGCTTCTCAGACTCCAACAGAGTCCAGAGAAAAACCAAGCAAAGGGTTAGGGGACCAACACCATTCATCTGAGGACCACTAAAATCATCCCATCATACAGTAGCGAATATTCGCATAAAGCTCTAAGATAAGTAAACCCTTTTTACCATCTTGTTCCTCTCAATTATTCATCACTGTAGTTTAACATTTCCATATAGCTACCCAAAAACCCATACAACTTCAGGGACTATATCATTCACCTTCACATATCACCAAGGAAGTAAACCCAAAAAGTGCAATACCACAATAATCTTCACTCCCTGTATACTAAACCTGACCTAATTGATGTACTAACACTCCAATAGCCTTGTCTAGGAAATAACACCAACACCAGACAAGCATACACAACTCCAAGGCAAACACTACCAATAACCGTTCAAGTATAATAATACTATCTAATTCAGTTCAGCCAAAAATGCACAAGAACAAAAAGGACATAAGAGATAAAACAAAAATGCCCAGGTCATAGTACAAATCCATGAAAAACAAAAACTAAGAAAACAAATCTCATATCAAAAGAATTAAACTCATAATGATAGATTCCAACCAGAAAAAAAATCACAGAAAATAGACAATAAAGGCATTGTCAAGATAATGATTTTCAAAGCCAGATCTTTACTATAATCAATACCAGGTACACAGTGATATTGACTTCCTCAACCAGCTCTCAGTATTTTATTCACCTGTTCAGGACCTTCCGCATCAGCCAGACGATCTGCTGCAGGTTTCTCTGGGCTTAACTCAGCAACTAATTATCTACAAATGTGCCCAGAGCTCAAACCCTCAACTGTTAAGTTGACACCTGTACCTAATTATAACAGCATCTTGTGTGTGTGTGTGTGTGCGTGCACATGTCTGTCTGTCTATCTGAATTTATTATGACTTATCAGTAGCAGCATCAATGAATCAAGTGGATCCCCTTTCTTCTGCCAGCATTAACCATTAGTACTCACTCAAAGAATGGTAGGACCATTATGAGGTATTCCCTCATCCATGATGTACTATTAATTGGCCCAATCTTGTGTATGTTCCATGTAGCAAAGAAAGCTTTCTTATATTTATACATATAAAGGTCGTGAGTCCAGAAAATTTTATTTTTGCAGTACTCCACATTCTCCGGCTCCTTAATTTTTCCTTCTGTTCTATTTTGTTCGCTGAATCTTAAAGGTGTGTGGAGAGAGATGTATGTCCATTTAGAATAGAATACTACACAGTCATTTATTCTCCCAGCACTTTCTCTAGATATAATTTTCTGTATCATCCAACTTAAAACAAAAGGAGATTTTTTGGATGAAGACTAAGTGCTATACTGATACATGGATTTAAAATAAATATTTAGAAGGTAGTTTATTGATATGTCCAAATATCAAAGCAATAGTAATGGGTTCTTCTCCAGGGACTACAAATCCTGTGGAAACATTTAACACTTAGTACTGGTAATTTCATATAATTACCTATGTCTTCTGGGAGGAACATCTCCAGACAGTTTCTGCTATGCCTATTCTCAGCATCTCTATGCATTACTGTACAGGGTACATGTTGCAGTTATTCTTTCTGGTGCTGTGAGACACCATTCACACTCAGGCAGAAAGGGAGAAAGTGAGATTTATTTGGTTTATGGTTTCAAGTTGGATATATTTCATTATGGTAAAAATCACATAGCAGAAGTCATGGCTGGAGGCAGATGCTGGAGGTGTTTCTGGTTACCGTGGATGTCAAAGAAGCAGAGAGAAAGCAAGGAAAAAGTCCAAGAGAAAGCAGATATGGGCCCAAAAACCTCAGGGCCCACCCCCTGAGACATCCCTTCCACCATTAAGGCTCTACCTTCTAAATGTGCCACAACCTTCCCAAACATTAACATCAGCAAAAAATTTAAACACAGGAGCCTATGTACGACAACTGACATGAAAACCATGACATTACCTCATTCAAATATATTTAAATTGTATTATTAATTAGATAATAAAATAGTAGGTTCTGTGTGATTTATTCACATATCTCCTTATAGTTAATTATCCCTTCCCTACCTCTGTTCTAAGATAACTAATCCTATCATCCTCTTTTAAACCCTTCTCCCTACTATTCCCATTTCTGCATTCATATAACTTACATTCTTTTAATTCTCCTCATTTAAAATTCTCTTCTCTTCTTTCTACTTTTTTAATGACTTCTAGTTTCTACAAATAATCCAAGATAAGCACAAAAATTTGAACTTTTAATACTAGTATCTGCATATAATACAAAACATGCATCAGTTATCTTTCTGGATATGGTTTACTCATCCAATGTAATTGTTAACATTTCCATTTATGTATCTGAAAATTTTATCCATCTTAACAACTTAATAATGTTCCTCTGTGCACATATACCACATTTTAATTATTCATTCATCAATTGATGAACATCTAGGCTGATTTCATTTTCTTGTTATTGTGAATTGGTCACAATGAATATGGACATGCAAGTACATCTGTAGTAGAGATACAGCTTTCTTTGCACAAATGCTCAGGTGTGGTATGGCTGGGTAATATGATAGATTGATCTTTCTATGTCATTGAGGAACAGTGTTTTTATAGTGTTTGTACCAGTTTACACTGCTGCCAAAAAGGAATAATGATTTTTCCTTTACTAAGACATCTTCATCTACATTTGCTGTAATCTGTATTCTTAAAATTAGACATTCATTCTGACTGGTAAGATGAAATAGCAAAGTAGTTCTAATTTGCATTTTTCTCATGACTAAGTATATTGAACATTTTTTACAATATTTCTTAGACATTTGTGATTATTTTCTTGAGAATTCTCTATTTCTCCCGTGGTTAGGAATGTGAGTAGTCCCCCACAGGCTCATGTGTTTGAATCTTTAATTGTTTGGAAAAGTCATGGCACTTTTAAGAAGTGAAGCCTTATGCCACTGAGTTCTTACCCCTCACTAGGGTGGAGGACTCAGAGGGAGGTTTGGCATTCACACAAAAGGATGCTCGACGGGATGGGAGAAAGGAAGGGGAGGCACTGGGAAAGGAGGAGGAAAGGGGTAAAAAAAAAAGGAGGAAGGGGGGTAGTACAAAGGGGGATGGCTGGGGAAGGGAGTAGGGAAGGAGACGATGGGGTTACCTATTGAGTTTGTATGATTATTTAAAAATTAAAATGTGGGAGGAAAAAAAAAGAAAAAGAAGTGAAGCCTTGCTGGAGGAAGGTAATTACAGGGGACAGTAGGCCTTGAGGTGAATTAGCCTCACCCTACTTCTAGGAGCAGTCTGCTCTTGGCATTTAACAGTTTTGCAGCTCTTAGCCTCCAAGATGTCTGCAGTAACTTAGGCTACCTCTAATTTCTGCCAGCTAGCCATGCCTTTCCCACTGTGAAGGACTGTATCTCCCTTCTTGAACCATAAACTGAATAAATCTCCCTCTCTCCCTTTAAGTTGCTTGATTCTAAGTGATGCCTCACAACAAAGGAGAAGAATAACTGGTACAGAAATTGGTGCTATGAGTAGGGCATTACAGTGAGATTAAGAACATGTGGTAACAGAAAGTGAAGTGTTTTGAAGTTGAGAGCAATTAGTGCCAGAGAAGTGGGATGTTTCTGTGTGAGACTAAAAGAATCTTGTACCAAAAAGTGAAATTATTTGTGAAGCTGAGAAAAGTTGGTACCCAGAAGTAGAGAAGTATGGCTATCACTGTGATATGGTTCATAAGTCTTTGGAATGTTTGTTGGGAGAAATATGGAGAACTTTGAGACTTTGGACTAGGAGAGCCTTTATGTCTTAGAGATGAGGATTAACAGGTCATTCTAGTGAGAGTTTTGAAGAGACTAATACAGTTAGAGATGCAGGGCAATGGAAGCCCAGCTTGTGGTGGTCCAGAAGTGAACAGAGACTGTATTGGAAATTTGATGAGGGGCAAATGGAGTGATGCATTGACAAAGAGTTTGATCAAGTTTTGCCCCCATCCTGTAACCTTGCCTGAAGTTAAATTCAAGTGTTTTGCAGAAGAACTTTCAAGCCAATGTAGTTATGACAGTGTAGCATGACTACTTTTCAGTGCTTTTGTTCCAAGTTATGAAAAAGAGTGAGGAATTAGAAAGAGACACAAACTATGAAATTTGATTTAAAAAAATGAGAAAGCAAGCTTAAAGAGAATGCAGATGGCAAATGGCAGTTATTGCTAAAGAGGTTAGTTCCATTAGTGAATCAAAGCTTATTCTTCATTTGGATAATAGAAGGCAAATTTCTCAAGGAAAGAACCCACCCATAAGAATGAAAATCATTTTGGAAGGTATTAGGCAAAGAGTGGAATTCCAAAGGAAAAGTCTTCTACTCCTCTGAAGGAACTGCCTGAGAGAGATAGGGAATATTTCTAGTATGAACACAGAGAAGCTGAACCAAGGGACAGATTTCCACCTGGATGTTATAGCAGAACTTGGCAATGATGGCCCGGCTGCCACCACTCCCAGTAGTGCATCCCCAGGTGAGTTCGCCCAGCACTCCCCCCAGGTGGCCCCATGTCCCAGCAGCACCCAGGCTGCCTCCAGTTTTTGCCTGGGCCACGCCTAGGGCCCTAGCCTCTTGCTTCCTCCTGCCCGACTGTCCACCCAACCAGACAGGATTTGCTCATATTCCTGCATTCCTGGAGCTTGGGTGGGCCACTAAGCTAAATCCCAGGTCCGAGGTGAAGAATCTGCCGTCAACATGACCCCTCTGCCTCTCCAGCCCACTGGGGACCCAAACATGTGGTCCACGGAAGACACACTGCTAATCAGAATTCAATAGAGTCCAAAGGAAACTCAAGCAAAACTATAAGGGACAAAGGCCATACAGCTGAAGCCCTCTACAGTCATCCTATCACATGGGAGAGATTCTTCACATCCAGCCCAAAGATAAGTTAACCTCCTTTTTTTCACCTTACTGTTCCTTCTAGTATTAATCGCTGTAGATCAACTTTTCCATACAGCCACCCCCAAAACATACAACTCCAGGGAGTACACCACTCACTCTCACATATCACCAAGTACTACATCGTAAAAGTGCACTACCATACTAATATTCACCCCCTGTCTACTTAACCTGACTTAACTGATGTACTAACAGCCTAATAGCCTCATCTAGGAAATAACAATAACAAAAGACAAACATACCTAATCCAAGGCAAGCACTAGTAATAACTGCCCAAGTGTAATAACACCAACTAAATCAGTTCAGTAAAAAACACACAGTAACTGAAAGGTCCTAAGAAACAAAACAACAATGCCCAAGTCAAAGTGCAGATCCATGAGAAACAAAACCCAAGGAGACCAATGTCCCACCGAAAGAATTAAGCCCATAATGATGGATTCCAACCAGTACAAATTCACAGAAAACAGCCAAGAAAGCCAGACCCAACATAACAACTTTCAGAGTATGATCATTACCGCATCAACAGTTTTGAACAGGAACACAACAGGCACTTGGAGAAGTTGAGAAAAACAGTTCAAGAAACAAAAATAGGCATAGAGCAGTTAAAACAGTCTCAGGCAGAGGTTAAAATTGAACTAAAAGACAAGCTATCTTCAACCCAAAGCTCAACAGAGAGTCTTATCAGCAGAACTAATGAAGCATAAAATAGAATTTCAGATCTTGAAGACAAAGTGGGAAAATTAACCAGCTCAATGGAAGAGATTGTTAAAGCCAAAAAGATACTTGAGAGGAACATTCAAGAGATATGGGACACCCTGAAGAAGCCTAACATGCACATTCATGGAATAACAGAGCAAGAATCCCAAAATACCACATCTGAGGAAATTTTTCAACTCATCATAAATGAAAACTTCCCTCAACTAAAGAATGAGAGGCCCATCCAAATATAAGAGGCATTTCGCACTCCAAACAGATATGAAAAAATAGAAAATCGCCATGGCAAATAAGAGACAAAACAATCCACATTCAAGACAAAGAAAAAGTGCAGAGAGCTTCAAGAGAAAAAAGCAAGTCACTTTTAAAGGTAAACCTATTAAAATAACAAATGACTTCTCAATGGAAACAGTAAAACCAAGAAGAGCTTGCAGAGATGTACTTCAAGTATTAAACGAGCAAAAATGCCAACCCAGACTGATATACCCGGAAAAACTATCTGTCATGATCGAGGGAGAAAGAAAAGTTTTCCAGCACAAAGACAACTTGAAGGGATACATGTCTACCACACCAGGCCTTCAAAAAATGCCAGAAATGATACGCAAACTTGAAGGAAAAAACAAGCATATCCAGGAGGACAGAAGGGAAGTATAACACCACCAAAACATAAATGTCAAACAATACGCTTAAAAAATCCACTAAACATAAAAAATGTCCAGAATTAAAAATAATTTCTCCATTATAACATTAAATGTCAATAGTATTAACTCACCGATCAAGACATACAGATTACAAACTTGGATTAAAAACCACAACCCATCAATCTGCTGCCTTCAGGAGACTTATCTCACCACAAAAAATAGGAACATCCTAAAAATGAAAGGCTGGTCCAAAAATTTGCAAGCTAATGGAACCAGGAAACAGGCAGGGGTAGCCATTATGCTTTTGGACAAAGGGGACTTCATACCAAAAAAAGTCATAAGAGACACAGCTGGATACTACATTTTAGCTGCAGGTACAATTCAACAGGAAGACTTCACAATACTGAACATATATGCACCCAATACAGGCCCCTCCACATTCATTAAGAAAACCCTACAGTGTCTAAAGCAAGAAATCAACCCCCAAACAATAATATTTGGGGATTTCTTTTTTTTTGTTTATTTGTTTTTTTTTGTTTTTAAGTTTGTGAGTTTTTGACACTTGAAGGATTTCATTCCCAACTCTCAATCATGTAATTACAAAAAAATCCATTGTTTCAATAAGACATCCTAACCTAACATAAAATTCAGAGCACTTATCACAAAGTTAGACAAGTGTATAAAGGAAAAACAAAACTGAAAGAGTATTTACAAATTTGATTACGTGAAACATTGTGAATAATCTTTTGTTAATAAACATCACTTTACATACTTTTACAGACCACATTTATAGATGAATCTGTAAATAATGTGATAAAAGTCATAGTATGAGGTCTTTAAATTCGAAGTTAAAGACTTTGAAGGTTGTACCAATGAAAACTTTCAAGGTTTGTATGATAGACTTTAAATTTAAAGATAGATTGTCTAAGAAAGGGCAAATCATTAGCATTCGAGTTATTTGGCGAGTTAGTTCCCGGTGAATACAAAATATTAAGAATCATTAAGTAGATTAGGATAAATTACAAATGTTCACTTTTAAGTATCAACCGAAAGGGGTCTTTTCACATTCATTCAGTGACATAGTTCCTATCCTTGTGTGTTTCTACTGTTTCAAATCCTTAGTTGAAACAATTTTCCATTTCTATATATACTTTTAAGTAGAAAATATTTTTAAACAAAAAATGTCTGTTCTTTAGCTACAACTGTTCTTCCATTGACTTCTGGGAGAGAAAAAAATGATTCCCATTTCATCTTCTATCTCATAACTACAAAGCAAACCAAAATGATCCAATTCCTAATGTAGTATTACATAGAGCCTAAAGCTGGAACAATATTTCATGCTAATTTCCTGCTAGATATTGAGGACATATATTTACATTATTGAGAAACTTATTTAACAGACTATAGAGTCATCCCAGTGGCTAAAAAAGGTGTGAACAGCGGCATCTGCGAATAGCAACATTAAAGACCCTCCTTGGTCTCCGGTTCTCTTCATCTTCATCTGATTCTTCCATGTCTGCCGAGTCACCATCATTGTCTTCCTCTTCCATCTCTTCACATTCTTCAGGTCCCATTTCCTTTGAAAGAAAAAAAATCGTTCTTTCAGTTGCTCAAAACAACAACAGTCGTTTAAAATCTCTCTTGCTTTCTCTAGTTGGGCATTGGGAAGTACTTAATGGAGTACTACTTTGATCTCTCACGATGATAGGTTATTGGATGGTAGATGGAAGCAAGCATCACCTCAAAGCCCTCTTCATTCATATGTCTGGTACCTGAACTGGAAGGATCCAAACATCTGTAGACTTCTTTCCATCTCTAAACTAGCTCTCTATACTGCATGTTGCTTTCAGTAATATTCTCCTTACACAGATCCAGCATGGCTGCTTCCTGGTAGCTGGACTTCTCACATAGGGAACCAAAAGCACATGCTCCAGGCTGAAAGAACATTGCCTTTTTTAAGTAGACCTCAGAAATCGCAGTACCACTTAGCCAATTCAGTAGAGAAGTACATCTGTAAGACCAGTCCATATTGTAGGACAAAAGTAACCTCTACTTTGAAATTCCCTTGGAGGCTTTAGAATAGAACAGCAGTGATGACAACATGCGACATCTCAGTTTTTCTTGGAAACTCCATTTTGATGAAGCAGGTGTCTCTAATGGAGTATTGCCTTTACTTCGTTATCAGTTTTCTCTCTTACAAATTTGAAGACTAAATGAAGAGTGTACAGGCCAGAATCTGAACAGCCAGATGGTAATCTGAGAAGTACTTGGAAACTTAGTGCATGATGTCAGAAAAAGTCCTTCCAACAAGAATTTCATGGCATTATATTATCTAGTACCCTCTTGTTCTCTGACGTCTTTTCCTTTCTCTCTTTTTCAGACAAGTTTTCATTAGTCCAGGCTGGCTTCAAACATGCTGTTTCCCTCTGATCTCATTTCCAGCCACTGTCCCACTTGTTTGTTCACTACGCTCAAGTCACATGGGCCTCCTTGTTTCAAACACACCAAGCCCAGGATTATGTCAGGACCTCCACACTGCATGTTGCTTTCAGTAATATTCTCCTTACATAGATCCACTTGGCTCTTTTCTTTCATTTTCATGGCACCAAGGTCTTTCCTGACACATTTTATGTTAGAACCTAATAGAATACTCCTTTTATTCCCGGTGGCCCTTGTTATTTGATAGAAGAGCAGAATTTGTTCTACTTTGGCTCTTCTGATTGGAATGTAAAGTCCAAAGCAGGGATTTTCACTGTACAGCTTATTCAATATTCAGATATTTGTTGAACTACTATTAAATGAATTAATGTAGAAGAAAGGAATTGTCTCATTTAGGATTTATTATAATACCACAATAGTAACAGTCTGAAAATATCACAGATGTAACTTATAGGATATTTCACTATTTGTACCTTTGGATTTTGTTTTTAATTTAAGTAATAAAGACTTGAAATTCTGTAGGAGGTACAGACGGAAAGAAAGGGAAGCTTTGGGGACTCTAAAACATGATATAAGGTAGGTGGATTAATTGTGCTAATTAAGTAAACCAAAAAAATCAAAGGAAACAAATGTGGTTACAGAAAGAAATGCTTATATAAAAATGTACCTATACAAACAGCAGATGGAAAGAGGAATAAAGAATGGGGATAAATAGCATCCTCAAACAAGCACAAAATACATTCCCAGGGGAACTGCATTAGATCAACTGAAACTGTATTTTAAAGTAGCAATATAAGGAAATTATTAAACCTGAATTAAAAAAATGGGTAGATGACAAAAAAAATTGAACTTCCCATATCCAGAAAAACTAATAGAAACATGATAGGTCAGTAAAACACCCAATTGCCATTTTTTACATTTTTAAAAATAAGTCTACATTTCTTAATTTTTCTATTTACTCTTAATCCTAGGAAGAAAACATTTTTACTTTTTCTTACAGTTAACAAAAACTAAAACCATAAATAAAAAAATAATTAAAAAAGGTTGAACAGGTAAGAGTTTATAATTCCAATTTTAAGAGGATTCAAATATTTTAATATTCTTTGATTTTAATTTCTAGTATAGTAAACACTGATATAACCCATCTAAACAAGATCCTTAGCAGTCTTTAGTGAGTTTTACATATCTAAGGAAGTCATGAGTTTGAAATGTCTAACTTTATACCCAGTCTAACAGTATGTTTAAAAAGCAAGGGAAGAGTCAAGTTGAACTGACTCCTCTGTCCAACCTCAATGCTCTTTAACTTGAGCAAGAAATGATATTGGAGATGAAGAACGAGACTAAACAGTGATCTGAACTATCCTTAAAAGGATACAACAATGCAAAATATTTGTACATAATTAATTATAAAACTTCAAAATGCACGAGGCAGATTTGGTAAGAGTAAAAAGAGAAATAAACAAAGCCATAATATCCATAATATTTGGGGATTTCAACACTGCCCTCTCAACATGGGATAGATCAACAGGTCAAAAGCTTAACAGAGACACTTTGAAACTTAATCAAACCCTTAAAGAAATGGACCTTACAGATCTCTATCGAACTTTTCATCCATGCACCAAAGAATACACATTTTTCTCAGCAGCAGACGGAACTTTCTCCAAAATAGACCCCATGTTGGACCACAAAAAGAATCTCCACATATACAAGACTGTTGAAATTATACCCTGTTCCCTATCAGACCACCACGCTTAAAGCTTGACATCCACAACACAACAAACAACAGAAAATGCACTAACTCCTAGAAACTTAGCACTATGATGCTGAATGAGAACTGGATCCAGGAAGAAATCAAAAGGAAAATCAAGATTTCCTGAAAGAGAACGAAAATGAAAATACAACTTACCAAAATCTTTAGGACACAATGAAAGCAGTTCTAAGAGGTAAGTTCATAGCTTTAATGCCTACATAAAAAATGGAAACATCAGAAATAAATAACAATGCAGCTAAAGCTTTAGGAAACTGAGCATCTGATCCCAAAAGCAGCTGAAGAGAGGAGATTAGCAAAATAAGGGAAGAAATATCTGACATCGAGATTAGGAAACGATAGAAAATCAACCAGTCACAAAGCTGGCTTTTTGAAAAAATCAATAAGATTGATACACCCCTAGCTAAATTAACCAAAATAGAGAGAGAGAAAACCCAAATTAACAAAATTAGAAATGAAAATGGAATTATCACTACTGATACCCAAGAAATCCAGAGAATTATAACATCATATTTCAAAAACTTATACTCTGTGAAAGAGACAACAACACAAAAGAGATGGATGAATTGCTAAATAAACACAACTTACCTAATTGAATCAGGAAGTGATGAATTATTTAAATAGTCCTATAACATATGAGGAAATCAATGAAATAATCTCAAAAGTTCCCACCAAAAAATATCCTGGACCAGATGGATTCAGCACAGAGGTCTACCAGACATTTAAAGAGCTAATAACTCCTATACTCCTTAAACTGTTCCATCAAATAACAAAGGAAGGAACACTACCTAATTCCTTCTATGAAGCTAATATCGTCTTGATCCCAAATCCTAATAAAGATACACTTAAAAAAGAAAACTTAGGCCAATCTCTCTGATGAACACAGATGCAAAGATTCTCAACAAAGGCTTAGCAAATCGTATTTCAGAAACATATCAAAAAGATCATCCACAGGGATCAAGTAGGCTTTATTCCAGGCACACAAGGTTGGTTCAACATACGCAAATCAATAAATGTAATTCACCATATAAACCAGTCCAAGTCCAAGACCACATGATACTCTTGATAGATGCAGAAAAAGCATTTGACAATATCCAACAGCCTTTTATGATTAAAACCCTAGAAACAGTTGGAATGGAAGGAACCTTTATCAATATAATAAAAGCTGTCTACAACAAGCCAACAGCAAAGATTATACTTAATGGGGAAAAACTTGAAGCATTCCTGCTTTGATCAGGAACTAGACAAGGCTGTCCACTCTCACCACTTCTATTCAATATTGTACTTGAAGCCTTAGCTGAAGCCATAAGACAAGAAAGGGACATAAAAGGGATTCAATCAGCAAGGAAGAAGTCAAAGTTCCCTTTTGTAGATGACATGATCTTATACCTGAGTGATCCCAAAACTCCACCAGGAAGCTCCTGGAACTAATTGGAAGTTCAGCAGGGTGGCAGGATACAAAAAAATGTACACAAATCAGTGGCCTTCCTATATGCCCAGATGAAAGAAGTGAAAAAGCCTTGAGAAAAACAATCCATTTCTATAGCCCTAAAAAAATGAATACCTTGGTATAAACCTAACCAAGGAGGTAAAAGACCTTTACAATGAAAACTTTAAAACCCTAAAGAAAGAAATTGCAGAAGACACCAGAAGGTGGAAAGACCTCCCATGTTCCTGGATTGGCAGAATCAATATCGTAAAAATGATCATCCTACCAAAGGCAATATACAAATTCAATGCTATACCAATTAAAATTCCAAAGCAATTCTTTAAAGAGGTTAATGAAAAAATCTTAAAATTCATATGGAGGCACAAAAGACCTAGGATAGCAAAGACAATCCTCAATAACAAAAACACTGCTGGAGGTATCACCATTCCAAACCTTAGTCTATACTACAAATCCATAGTTGTAAAAACATCCTGGTACTGGCTCCAAAATAGACACACAGATCAATGGATAAGGGTTGAAGACCCAGATATAAGCCCACAAAAATACAGCCATTTGATCTTTGACAAAGCGGCCCAAAAAATCCAATGGAAAAAGAACAGCATCTCCACCAAATGGTGCTGGCAAAACTGGATCTCCACATGCAGAAGATTAAAGCTGGACCCGTACTTGTCACCATGTACAAGACTTAATTCCAAATGTAAAGGACCTCGATATAAGGCCAGAGAGTATAAAAACCATAGTTGAAAGGGTAGGGAACTCCCTGGAGTTGATTGGGCTATGCCAACAGTTCCTAAACAGACATCCAATAGCACAGTCACTGCAACCAACTCTCAACAGATGGGATCTTGTGAAATTAAAGACCTTCTGTTCAGATAAAGAGCACAAAGGCACCCACAGAATGGTAGAAAATCTTCACTAGGGGCTGGAGAGGTGGCTGAGGGATTAAGCCTCTGCCTTGCAGGCGTAAGGTCCTGAGTTCAGATCCTAGACCCCACGTATACACGCCAGGCGAAAGCAGAGGCGGCCTGAATTTCTGGTCCTGGTAGGGCAGAGCCTGTGAATCCCGGGGCAGAGTAAACAAGAAGGAGGTGGAGGCGTCCATGGTGGTTCCCGAATTCGTCAGCGGTTCTACACACACACACACATACATACACACACATACATGCACACATGCGCACACACATACACACACAATTGAATAAATAATAAAAAAAATTTAAAAAACAAAATCTTCACTAACCACATATCTGATAGAGCTCTATTATCCAGAGTGCACAAAGAACTTAGAAAACTAAACACCAAGGAAACTAATGGTCCAATTAAAAAATGGTCCCTGGAACTTAAAAGAAACTTTACTAGAGATGAAACTAAAATGTCTAACAAATATCTTAAAAAATGCTCCACATCCTTAGCCATCAGGAAAATGCAAATCAAAACGTCCCTGAGATATCACCTCACCCCGGTCAGGATGGCAAAAATCCACAATACAAACAACAACAAATGCTGGAGAGGATGTGGACAAAGGAGAACTCTCCTACACTGCTGTTGGGAATGCAGGCTTATACAGCCAGTCTGGCGAGCTGTCTGGAGATTCTTAAAGAAATTAAAGATTGAAATGCCACATGACCCTGCTATTCCACTTTTGGGAATAACCCCCCATACAGCAATAATTCACCTCAATAGCACAAGCACGACCATATTCATAGCAGCACTGTTTACAATAGCAAAGTCATGGAATCAACCCAAATGTCCACCAGTTGACGAGTGGATAAGGAAAATGTTGTACATCTATACAATGGAGTACTACTCAGCCATCAAAAATTGTCCGGACCCACGAACCAGCACAAACCCGAACCTACAAACTTGGGAATCTGAAGTGGGAGCAGTAGGAATTAAGTTTCAGGCTTGGGTCAGAGGGGGTCTTGAATGTCCACCATCATCCAAGCTGACTTTATTGTAAAAGTACAGGGTTTTTATAATCAAGAAGCAGGGCCAAATTCTTTACAGGACTATGTAAAATGCATACATTTTGATTAACAAAAAGAAGACAGGAGTGACACCCAATTGCTTTGGGGCAGACATATTGCCAGGTATGCTAAACAGGCATGTCACCTTGTTGCTAGAAGGGAATGGACAATGGTCAGTGCATTAACACCTCTTTACATAGGCAGGAAAGAACTGATAGGGAGGGAGAACAGCCCAGCCAGTTTCTTAGAGAAACAAAAGCATTCCAAAGGACTTGGGAGTTTTCTCAACTTCCAAGGAGGGAATTCAGCCTATCATTGTCTTGCAGAAAAGAGGCAAACTCAACCACCCAAGGGAAGAGTCACTCAATGGCCTGTTCAGTTGCTAATGTATCATACAGAGCTCAGGCTTCTGGGCCTAGCAACCCCCAAGGAAAATGATGAGTTAATGGAATTTGTCGGGAAATGGATGTTATTAGAAATAATTATATTGGGTGAAGTATCCCAGACCCAGAAAATTAAGTGTCATATGTACTCCCTAATAGGTGGCTCCTAGTACCAAACCCACCTAGAAACACTCAAGGATAAATCTCTGTAATACCTACAGTAATTGCAAAGATTATGAACAGGAGGGATGGGGTAGGAGGGCTACACCAGAACAAGGAGAGAGGGGACCATGTTACAGCAGAGAAAATAGGCCTCCATCAAGGACTGCAAGTGAGTAAAGAGATATCTGGTTAAGTTCACAGACTCATTCCTGATCATTTACAACTGATGGAGTATGATCTCACCAGAAGGGGTGGGCATATAGTCTGGCAGATAAAAAGTAACCATTTTGCAAATGGGTGATTGACCCCTCCTTCACTGTGATTTCCTACTTTTATTACATCTACCTTTGAATATACTCTTATAACAAGACTCTAGTTTAACAGCTTTTTATCTCTGGCCAGGGGGTGACATCCCATACTCATCAGGATGAAGTGAAGGGCATTGCAGGAACAGCAAAACTGGAAAAAAAATCAACAAACCATAATCCAGAACTTCAGAGACTATACTATATCAACCACCTGGAACTAGGCCAACCTAATCTCTCCCCATCCAGAAGCTTAGGGAAATTTGTGGAAGAGGGGGTGGTAAGATTGTAAGAGCACAAGGATGGGAGGAGTAATGATATGCAAGATACTCCACACAAGTTAGGGCTGAAGCAATCATAATTGGACTTTGCATGCCCGGCGCAATGTCCAACACACTATTGACCCCACAAAGTCTAACATTTGCTAAAGTCACTAAGATCCTTGGAGGCAAGGGGTTGACAACCACAGTAGTGTTCCTATGCTTAAGGGGAACACAGGAAAGGGTTCGGGAAATGCCACCAGGTCCTTGCACCTCATTGGAGAGAAGGACCCAGAGGAGAGTCTGGCATGCACATTAATGCTCCGGGATGGAGGGGGAGGCACGGAATGGGAGCGGGAGGGGGAGGCTGTAGGAGTGACTACTACGAGAAGTGGGGAGAAGGGCATAGTGCGATGAGGTTGAGGGGGAGGGCCGTGTACCTGATAGTTTGTATGGAATAAAAATAAATAAATTTTCTTTACATGAAAAAAAAAAAAAACCGAACTTGGCAATTTCGTCCATATGGTCCTGGTTTTAGAGGCAACAAAGATGCAAGAGGAAGGAGGTCATGAATCCCTCTTCCAAGATTTCAGAAAGTACTAGAATCCAGGTAATGTGAGGTAGGATTGAAAAGTCTGTTGAGAGGCCTAAGGAGAACATTTTTCACAGTGAAGGTAAAGTCATGTTTGCCATTGAGAAGTGAAGATGTTAGAGATGCTAGAACCAATATGGACATCTGCCAAGGAAATCTGTATATCCTGAGAAGGGACAGTCCAAGAGAGTGATATGTGCTACTGGCAACTTTTCTGGAGGAATGGAACTGAAGCCTTTTGGAACGAGGAGATTTCAACAGGAAATTCATTTGTTAAACATGGAGCTACAAGATTTGGAATGTCTCCAGCTGTTTTTAGGTCTTGTTATGGGCTGATCTTTCTTGGATATGCCCCCATTCCTCCCTTTTGGAATGAAAATGTTTATTTTGTTCCATTGTATGTTGGACATATATAACTTGTCTTATGATTTTATAGGAGGCTTTGGGCTTTGGAATTTTGGACTGCATTGGGAGTAGTTATGTAGTCTATGAGGACATTTATTTTGTTTATTTATTTATTTATTTTAATTTTTTTATTATTTTTTTAAATTGTGCGTGTATGTGTGTGTATGTTTGTGTGTGTGTGTGTGTGTGTGTGTAGAACCACAGACGAACTCGGGAGCCACCATGGACACCTCCACCTCCTTGTTTATTCTACCCCAGGATTCACAGGCTCCACCCTACCAGGACCAGAAATACAGGCCACCCCCACTTCCGCCTCGCCTCTATACATGGGGTCTAGGATCAGAACTCAGGACCTTCTGCCTGCAAGGCAGAGGCTTAACCCCTGAGCCACCTCTCCAGCCCTGTGAGGACATTTAAAGTTGAAATAAGTATGGTTTGCATAATGAGATGGCCATGAGCCTGTGGGGGCCAGGTATACCATGTCATGGTTTGAAAAATGAGTTGTCCCCCACAGACTCATGTGTCTGAATCTGTCATGAAGGACTGTATCTCTCTTCTCAAACCATAAGCTGAACAAATCTCCTTCTCTCCTTTTAAGTTGCTTGACTTTGAGTGGTGTCTCACAGCAACAGAAAAGAGTAACTGATACAAATTCCTCAGCCCATGTTTTATTGAGTTGTTTTTGTCTTGATGTTTAATTTTCTAAATTCTGTGTATATTCTGCGCACTAATGCTTTCAGTTGCTAAACTTTGAATTACTAAACTTTGGAATTATTATACCAACACTATCAATAAATATAATATAATATGCAACCATTAGAAACCTGCACTAAAACCAATCTAACTCCCTTCTGATTCATACAAATTATGGTGTGCATCAACAGCTTGTTCATTTTACATACTGACCAATATTCCATAATATTTCTGTGATGCCTTTTATTTGATAATTTACCTCTAGAAAAACAAATAATTTGTTTCTAAATGTTGCCTATTTTATATTTCTCATGATACTCATGTGCAACCTTGGTGTGACCATACATACCCAAAAGTATAAATGTTATTTAATGTGGCACTGAATCTTTTATTTTGTAAGAAGCTTTACAGATAATGCTATATCAGTATAATAGGCAATCAATTTCTCTGCAACTTTGTCATAAATTTTATTATTTGTATTTTTCATTTTAGCTACTCTATTGGGTGTATGGATTGTAGTATGTTTTTTAACGACTCCTAATTCATTTTTGTGCTTATATATTTTATAACATCTTTTATGAAAAGTTTATTCATGTAATTTGCTCATTTTTAATGATATTGTGGTTTACTATATTGCTATGATTCCATATGCTTTTGTATTTTTGGGACACAGCACTTTAATTAAATACATGAATTGCAAATAATTTCCCCCACTCTGTAGTTTGCATACTCATCCTCTTAAAAGGGATTTTAACATAACCTTTTTTTTATTATAGTTAAATTGCATTTACTAGGTTTGCCCATTGATTCTTTTAACAATTGTGCTTTCCTTCATTGAGTATCAAGTATGGCAACACATTGTATAGCACGATGTATCAATGATTTTCCCATGTAATTTTTGAGAAAGTTTAATGGATATACAATTTGTATTTTAGGCAGCTTTCATTTTTAATTCATTTTTATGTACTAACATTAGGTTTGGGTATACAGCTTTTTTCCCCATAGTCACCCAAGTCCACCAGCACCATTTAAAAAATTATCATTTCTTCACTGAATTGCTTTGCATCACTGTATAAAGTCATTTGATTGATTTCTGTGGGATTTATTGGTCCTCTTGTCTTCTTGATCTATATGTACAACGGTCTGACCAAAAACTTTTATTTCCTTTCCTACTATATGTATTAAGACTTAGCACCAGATAAAATGTTTCATACAGGGGGTAGAGAGGTGGCTCAGGGGTTAAGCCTCTGCTTTGAAGGTGGAAGGTCCTGAGTTCGGAGCCTGTGAATCCCGGGGCAGAGTAAACGAGGAAGAGGTGGAGGCGGTCCATGGTGGTTCCCGAATTCACCCGTGGTTCTACACACACACACATACACACACACATATATATGCACACACACACAATTGAATAAAAAAGTTTCATACAGCAATATTATTTTTGAAAATAATTTCAATAACTGTAATTATTGTTTGTAAGTAAATATAATTATTCTGTGTACATATGTGAATTTTCATGAATCTTCTTAAAAATTGCATTAAAACTGAAGACTCAAAATGGCTCAGATGGTAGAGGCACTTGCTGAAAACACTAACTGGAGTTCCATTTCTGCAACCACATAATGAAAGAAATGAACAACTTCCACAAGTTGTCCTTTGACTTCCACAGACCCACATGACACTCACCCAAACCTGAAAACTATATAAAGTAAAAAAAAAAATCCTACACATCAATTTGGAGGGGACTGACATTTTTACTATGTTGTGCCTTCTAATCCATGAGTACAGGCGTCTCTCTACTGCTTTCATTATCCTTTGGGGGTTTTTTCTATTAATTTTTATCATTTGGAAAAGGAACAGAAAAGTTTATGCATAATTTTGATTTTGAAGTAATACTAAACATTATTTCATTGCCATCGACATACATTCTCAGACTGCTAATGTTCATATTAGATAATTTTTCTCTATTGTTCACATGCTATAAATTATAATTTTGTGTCCACAAGTTTCATGCTGATTTCATCTAATTTACGGTTTGTTATTGTTTTCAGTTTTGCTTTTCCTGCATGGCCCTTGGCTCCATCCTGATTGGTATTGGAGGTCACCTCCTAATCAAAGATAAACAGCTTTTTAAATGAAGATCTTACTACAAGAGGAGATTGAAAATGTGATGGAATACAGTAGGACACCGCAGTGAGGGGGGGTCAGTCTCCCATTTGCAGGATGGTTATCATCTATCTGCCACTCTCTATACCCTCCCTGATTGGAGAGATTGAACCTCCTCAGTTACAAGTGACTAGGAAGGATAGTAAGAATGAGATTCACCAGATGTTTGGCTACTTACTTGCAATACTCGATGACGACCTATTTTCTCTACTGAAGCATGATTCCCTCTCTCCTTTCTGGGAGGATCCTCCTTCCCCTTCTCTCCTGTTTATAATCTTTGCAACTACTGTAGGTATTACAGAGATTTATCTTTGAATATGTCATTAGGTGGGTTTGGTACTAAGATCCACCTATTAGGGAGTACATATGGCACTTAATTTTCTGTGTCTGGGATACTTCACTCAAATAATTTTTTTCTAATTCCATCCATTACCTGGGAAATTTCATTAATTCATCTTTTTTGATGGCTGAGTAGTATTCCATTTTATAAATGTAACACATTTTCCTTATCCACTTATCAACTGTTGGGCATTTGGGGTGATTCCATGACTTTGCTATTGTAAATAGTGCTGCTATGAACATGGTTGTGCTTGTGTCATTGAAATGAATTTTTGCTTTTTGTGGGATTATTCCCAGAAGTGGAATAGCAAGGTCATATGGCACTTCAATCTTTAAATTTTTTAAAAATCACCAGACTGCCCACCAAAGTGACTGTACAAGCCTGCATTCCCACCAGCAATGTAGGAGAGTTCCCCTCTCTCCACATCCTCTCCAGCATTTGGTGTTGTTTGTATTGGAGATTTTGGCCATCCTGACCGGGGTGAGATGATATCAGGGAAGTTTTGATTTGCATTTCCCTGATGGCTAATGACATGGAACATTTTTAAAGATATTTGTTAGACATTTCAATTTTGTCCCTGAAAAAGTTTCTTTTGAGTTCCCAGGTCCATTTTTTAATTGGGCCTTTTATCTCCTTTCTAATTCTTTGTGCACTCTGGATAATAGAGCTCTATCAGATATGTGGTTAGTGAACATTTTCTCCCATTCTGTGGGTTGCCTTTGTGCTCAAGTTACAATCTCTTGATCCGAACAGAAGCTCTTTAATTTCATAAGATCCCATTTGTGGAGTGTTGGTTGTAGTGACTGTGCTATTGGATGTCTGTTTAGGAACTGTTGTCCTAGCCCAATTGGCTCGACGGAGTTCCCTACCCTTTCAACTCTAGTTTTTATAGTCTAGGGCCTAATATTGAGGTCCTTGATATATTTGGAATTAATTTTTGTGCATGGTGATAAGGACCGGTCCAATTTTAATCTTCTGCATGTGGTCATCCAGTTTTGCCAGCACCATTTGTTGAAGATGCTGTTCTTTTTCATTGGATTTTTTGGGGCCCCTTTGTCAAAGATCAAATGGCTGTAGTTGTATGGGCTTATATGTGGGTCTTCAACCCTTATCCATTGATCTACATGCCTATATTGGAGCCAGTACCAGACTGTTTTTATTACTATGGATTTGTAGTAGATTTAAGGTTTGGTATGGTGATACCTCTAGCAGTGTTTTTGTTACGTAGGATTGTTTTTGTTATCCTGGGCCTTTTGTGCTTCCATATGAATTTTGAGATTGTTTGGTCAATTTCTTTAAAGAATTGCTTGGGGATTTTGATTGGTATAGCATTGAATCTGTATATTAATTTTGGTAGGATGGTAATTTTTAAACTTGATCTTAGCCAAAAGGCCGAGAAGCAATGGATGGTCATTTTTATGATGTTGATTCTGCCGATCCAGGAACATGGGAGGTCTTTCCACCTTCTGGTGTCTTCTGTAATTTCTTTCTTTAGGGTTTTAAATTTCTCATTGTAAAGGTCTCTCACTTCCTTGGTTAGGTTTATACTAAGGTATTTCATTTTTTAAGGGCTATAGTAAATGGGATTGTTTCTCTTAGGGCTTTTTCACTTCTTTCATCCTTTGTATATAGGAAGGCCACTGATTTTTGCATGTTTATTTTGTATCCTGCCACCCTGCTGAACTTATGTATTAGTTTCAGGAGTTTCCTGGTGGAGTTTTTGGGATCACTCTGATATACAATCATATAATCTGCAAATAGAGATATCTTGATTTCTTCTTTGCTGATTTGAATCCTTTATCTCTCTCTCTTGTCTTATGGCTCCAGCTAAGACTTCAAGTACAACATTGAATAGAAGTGGTGAGAATGGACAGCTTTGTCTAGTTCCTGATCAAAGTGGGAATGCTTCAAGTTTTTCCCCATTGAGTATAATCCTTGCTGTGGGCTTGTTGTATACAGCTTTTTATTATATTGATAAAGATATCTTCCATTCCAACTGTCTCTAGCATTTTGACCATAAAGGGCTGTTGGATCTTGTCAAAAACTTTTCTGCATCTATTGAGAGTGTCATGTGATCTGAACTTTGGATTAGTTTATATGGTGAATTACATTTATTGATTTGTGAATCGTGAACCAACCTTGTGTGCCTGGGATAAAGCCTACTTGATCACATTGAATGATCTTTTTGATACGTTTTTTAATCCAATTTGCAAAGATTTTGTTTAGAATCTTTACATCTGTGTTCATCAAAGAGATTGGCCTATAGTTTTTTTTTAATTAATTTATTTTTTCTACTCATACAAACTTGATAGGTACCCCATTCCCCTCCCTCCCTCCTTCCACCCCTCCCTGGATCCCCTTGCTCTCTCCCCCCTTTTCCTCTTCCTTTCCCCCCTTCCATCCTTTTCTCCCATTCCCCTTCCTCCCCCTCCCGCATCCCTGGAGCATCCTTTAGTGTGCATGTCAAACTTTCCTCTGGGTCCTCTTCTCTGATGAGGTATAAGGACTCAGTAGCATTACCTAGAGCTCTTTTTTGTGTTCCCCTTTAGTATAGGAACACTATTGTGGCTGTTAATCCCTTCCTTCCAAGGTTCCTATTTCCTGTGATCCATGCTGGACTTTGAGGGGTCAACGATATAGTTTTCTTTTTTAAGTGTATATTTATTAGGTTTTGGGACTAGTATGACATTAGCTTCATAGAAAGAATTTGAAAGTGTTCCTTCCTTCACAATTTGATGGAACAGTTTAAGGAGTATTGGTGTTAGTTGTTCTTTAAATGTCTGGTAGAATTCTGTGTTGAATTCATCTGGTCCAGGACATTTTTTGGTGGGAAGATTCGAGATTAGTTCATCAATTTCCTCATATGTTATAGGACTATTTAAATAATTCAAAACTTCCTGATTCAATTTAGGTGAGTTGTGCTTACTTAGGAATTCATCCATTTCTTTTGTGTTATCAAATTTCATGGAGTATAAGTTTTTGAAATATGACCTTATAATTCTCTGAATTTCTTGGGTATCAGTTGTGATAACTCCATTTTCATTTCTAATTTAATTTGGGTTTTCTCTCTCTTGATTTTGGTTAATTTAGCTAGAGGTGTATCAATCTTATTGATTTTTTCAAAGAACCAACTTTTTGACTGGTTGATTCTTTGTATCATTTTCCTTATCTCAATTTCAGATATTTCTCCCCTGATTTTGCTAATCTCCTGTCTTCTACTGCTGTTGGGAATGGATTGATCTTGTGTCTCTCAAGTTTTAAGCTGCATTGTTATTTGTGATGTTTCTACTTTTTTGATATAGGCATTAAGAGCTATAAATTTACCTCTTAGGACAGCTTTCATTGTGTCCCAGAGATTTTGATATGTCGTATTTTCATTATTGTTTGCTTCTAGGAAATCTTGCATTTCCTTTATGATTTCTTCCTGAACCCAATTCTCATTCAGCATTATAGTGTTTAGTTTCTAAGAGTTAGTGTATTTTCTGCTGTTTATTGTGTTGCAGATGTCAAGCTTTAGACCATGGTGGTCTGATAGGGTACAGGCTAAAATTTCCACTTTCCTGTATATGTGGAGATTTGTTTTGTGGTCCAACATGTGGTCTATTTTGAAGAAAGTTCCATGGGTTGCTGAGAAAAATGTGTATTCTCTGGTGCATGGATGGAAAGTTTGATAGAGATCTGTGAGGTCCATTTTAGTAAGTGTTTGATTAAGTTCTAATGTGTCTCTGTTAAGTTTTTGACCTATTGATCTATCCCACGTAGAGAAGACAATATTGAAATCCCCAAGTATTATCATTTTAGAATTGATTTCTTGCTTTAGACGTTGTAGCGTTTGCTTAATGAATGTGGAGGAGCCCATATTAGGTGTGTATATGTTCAATATTGTGAAGTCTTCCTGGTGAATTGTACCTGTGGCTAGCATGTAGTATCCTTCTTTATCTCTTATGATTTTCTTTGCTTTGAAGTCCACTTTGTAAGATAACCATGATTGCTACCCTGTTTGTTTCCTGATTCCATTAACTTGCAGAATTTTTGACCAGCCTTTTACTTTTCCCATGTGCCTATCTTTTGTGGTGAGATGTGTTGACTGAAGGCAGCAGATGGATTGGTTGTGATTTCTAATCCATGTTGTATTCTGCATCTTTTGATTGGTGAGTTAATTCCATTGACATTTATGGTTACAATGGAGAAATTACTTTTAATTCCTGACATTTTTTGTGTTTAATGGCTTTCATAAGTTTATTATTTTGCCTATAGGTTTTAGTGATATTATACTTCCATTCTCTCTGGATATGCTTGTTCTTTTCTTCAAGCTTAAGTGTATTTTCTAGCATTTTTTGAAGGCCTGGTTTGGTAGTCATGTAAGCCTTCAAGTTGACTTTATGTTGAAAGATTTTTCTTTCACCATTGATCATGACTGATAGTTTTGCTGGGTATATCAGCCTGGGTTGACATTTGTGCTCATTCAATACTTGAAATACGTCTCTCTAAGCTCTTCTTACTTTTACTGTTTCCATTGAAAAATCATTTGTTACTTTAATAGATTTACCTTTAAGAGTGACTTTTTTTTCCCTTGAAGCTCTCAGCACATTTTCTTTGTCTTGTATGTGCAGTGTTTTGACTATTATTTGTCTTGGTGAGTTTCTATTTTGGTCTTATCGTTTTGGGGCATGGAATGCCTCTCGTATTTGGATGGGCCTCTCTTTCTTTAGACATGGAAAATTTTCCTTTATGATAATTTCAAAATTTCCTCAGGTGTGGTATTTTGGGATTCTTGTTCTGGTATTCCATGAATGTGCATCTTTGGCTTCTTCAAGGTGTCCCATAACTCTTGAATATTCCTCTAAAATATATTTTTGGCTTTAACAACCTCTTCAGTTGAACCGGTTAGTTCTCTCACTTTGTCTTCAAGATCTCATATTACATTTTCTGCTTCATTAGTTCTGCTGATAAGACTCTCTGTTGAGTTCTGGGTTGAAGATAACTTGTCTTTTAGTTCAATTTTAAACTCTAGTTGAGATTGTTTTAACTGCTCTATGCTTATTTTTGTTTCTTCAACTGTTTTTGTCATCTCCTCCAAGTGTCTGTTGTGTTCCTTTTCAAAGTGGTTGATGAGGTATTTAACTCCTCTTGTATTTCCTCTTTCATAGTATTGATCATACTTTGAAATTCATTCTTTTGGGTATGGCTTTCTTGTCTATTTTCTGTGAGTTTGTTCTCATTGGAAGCTATCATTATGGGGTTAATTCTTTCAGTAGGAGATTTTTGTTTCTCATTGATTTGCTCTGGGACCTGGGCATTTTTGGTTTTTCTCTGTGATAGTTAAGCCTGGATGTCAACTTGACACACCCAGTATTAACTAAGATGGGGTGAGACCACATCTGCAAGGATCAACTGAGATCACCTGATAGGATTATACCTGCCCTCCTAGATCTTATCAGAACTTCCAAAGATCTCATGGGATCTTCCCAGTACTGCATCATTTAAAAAGAATCCAAGAAAGAGAAGAGATGCTCATTGCAGCTATGCTAAGAATTGCTCTTCCTTCTGGCTGCCCAGTTTCTTTGACCCTCTAGCCTTCCAACCCTCCATCATCAGCTAGACTAAAGACTCTAGGAATTCTCCAGCCTTCAGCCATCACCCACTTGACTACTGAACTGAGCAGCTACTGTCAGTCATCATTGGACTACCTTGGCCACACTGTCAGCCAACTCTCTCTCTCTCTCTCTCTCTCTCTCTCTCTCTCTCTCTATATATATATATATATATATATATATATATATATTCATTGTATCCATTTTGCATCTCCAGAGAACCTTACTAATACAATCTCCTAAGACCTTCTTTTTGTTCCTGTATGTTTTTGATTGAACTGAATTAAATGGTGTAACTACACTTGAGCAGTTATTACTAGTATTTGCCTTGGAACTGGATACGCTTGTCTGGTATTGGTGGTGTTACCTAGATGAAGCTATTAGACTGTTAGTATACCTATTAAGTCAGGTTTAGTAGGCAGGCAGTGAAGATTAGTATTGTAGTGCACGTTTTAGGTTTACTTCCTTCGTGATATGTGAGGGTGATTGGTGTAGTCATGGAAGTTGTATGTGTTCTGTTGTGGCTATATGGAAAGGTTAAACTATGGTAACTAACAATTGAGAGGAATATGATGGTAAAAATTGTTTACTTATCTTTGAGCTGGATGTGAAGATTCTCTACCATGTGGTGGGATGATTTTAGAGGACTTCAGATGTATGGTATTTGTCCCCTAGATCTTTGCTTGGGCTTTCTCTGGACTCTGCTTGGACTTTTCTCTGATCCGGATCTGGGAGCAGGAGGAGAGGGTGTCTATTGTGGCCCATAGATCACTTGGGACCTGAGGAGTGGCCTAGGGGCCTTCCCCAGTGTCAGAGCCTACTTCTCCAGCTGCTGGTGGGATGCACAGGTGACCTGGGGCCTGGGATGTGGTCTAGGGGCCTTACCTGAGGAGCAGGAAGTCCATCCTGGCCTGAGTCTGGGGCAGGAGGATATCATCAATTCTTTTATTTCATTCAAACTGTGTATTCATTTGTTCTTTGCATAGTGTTACAGTGTAGTTTCATTGCATCCCAGTCACTTTTTTAATATTATGACAGTCTATTCTGTTTGGTCTTTTCTGGGGGGAAGGAAGGGATGTGGGAAGATAGTTAGATAAAGTGCTGCTGTTACTCTTTTATGTTGTTGCTATAAGACAACACCCAGACTCAATTAACTTGAGGGAGATTTATTTGGTTTATGGTATTAGTCCATTTAGCATGAATTGTATGACAAAAAGTGTAACTTGGAGGCAGAATCAAGAGGCTTGATCATGTCCCTGCAATCATCACAAAGTCAGAATGAGCAAGAATAAATGAGAGAAAACATGGTCAGTCTACTGAACCTCAAAATCAACCCTCTTAATACATGACTTCTTTCAGCAAGGCTTTGCTTTCTAAAAATGATACACCTTTTCCAAACACTGATATTAGCTAAGGATTCAAACATATGAATCTGTGGTGGACAACTTGAATTCAAATTATGACACAATGTCTCATATGTCCTAGTCCAGTTTTCAACTCCCTACATAGCCAAAGATGACTTTGAATTCCAGATCTTCTTCTCTTCATTTCCACAGTGCTGGAATTGAAGGCTCAATACTTTGGAATTTTAAATCATCAGAAAGTCTGTGTATCTAGATGTGTATGTGTGTGTGTTGTGTATGTGTGTGTCTGTGTGTGTGTATGTGTGTGTGTGTATGTGTTGTGTGTGTGTGTATGTGTCACATCCAACTCCT
The DNA here is from genome assembly GCA_023101885.1 of Typhlomys cinereus. Classification (NCBI taxonomy): domain Eukaryota; kingdom Metazoa; phylum Chordata; class Mammalia; order Rodentia; family Platacanthomyidae; genus Typhlomys; species Typhlomys cinereus. The sequence continues at coordinate 2,927,507 of JALPQD010000188.1, forward strand.
TATGAATGTAACCTATGGACTAGTATCTCCTCATTATATATAGGTGGGATGAAATTTTACCTCCAAGAGAATCTGATAGATTTTCTAATGCTCATAGTAAAAGTGCAGTACTCACCACTCACCCATACTGCAACAGGACTTTGAAGTAGAAGTAAGGTTCATCCAGACATTTTGTCTGCTGATAGCAGATTTCTGATAACTGAGAATCATTTAGTCCATCATATTTTCCATCCTACAGTCTCACTGATTGTGGATGATGATAAAAATTCAGCTTTCACTAGATTTTAGTGACAATAAGAATATAGGGAAAAAAAGGACTTTGTCCTGGGGCTGGAGAAGTGGCTCAGGGGTTAAGCTTCTGCCTTGTAGGCAGAAGGTCCTGAGTTCGGATCCCAGATCCCACGTATAGACGCCAGGCAGAAGCGGGGGCGGCCTGCGCTTCTGATCCTGGTAGGGCGGAGCCTGTGAATCCCGAGGCAGAAGGAGGTGGAGGCGTCCATGGTGGTTCCTGATTTGTCCGTGGTTCTACACACACACACACACACACATGCACGCGTGCACATACATACACACACATGCACAATTGAATAAATAACAATAAAAAATTTTTAAAAAAAAGGACTTTGTCCTTATTCTACCTTTGTTGCCAGGTTGATTCTGGAGAGAATGCAGGTATTGCATAATAATCATTTAAATAACCACACAACACCAAGATAAATGTAGAGAAACAACTTACCACTAAATCTCAATGACATTACCATGTCGAAGAAATCAGTACCATTTGTTTCTGCTTCAGAGTAGAAAATGAGCTGTTTTCTCAGAATCATTAATGTTAATATGCCAGAATAATACAGATTGTATTTGCGTCTATCATATGGGTCCTGCAAGATCAGCTTTTCTTTAGGTACTGCCAAATATGTTATCAGGATAAATTAAATGCTGTCTGTGTTCACCACAGTGGATAAAATACCAGTTCTTTTTACAAAGATTACTGATAAAGTTTCATCTGTGTCACAAACAACACTATTTCTCCCTGTAACATTCTCTAATCCAAAAACAATTCTCTTACTGTCATATATTCAATGGTAGTAAACCTCTGTGTCTTACCTGTAATCATTTTCTGCAGAGAATTAGAAGCTTCACTGCTCTGTGGTTTCTGAATATCTTCCTTTTTTTGTTTTACCTTTCAAGTGGCCCAACCACCACAAATTACTACCTGCTTTGTTGCATTTGTATCTCTTTCTCAGTATGTACTGTAATCTGGTTTGCAGGCTGGAATTACTAGAATTTATGCCAACCTCAATTTTCCTCTAGATATGTACTGTAATTATACCTCCCCAGTTAATTTTCAGTAGCACTTCATCTAGAATTCTGCCTTCTGGAAATTTCCAGCATTTGAAAACTGCTTCACAATTGGATACATATCACACACAAAATCCTGCTACAGCCCCCTTTGCACCCCACCACGCTCCACCGGTCAGGACCCGCGCGCGCGCGCGCGCGCGGTCCAGCCGGGCCTCAACCCCGTGCCCTAGCTGGTAAGTCCCCGCCCCGCGCACCGCCCACCAGGACCCCAGGTCGGCCCACAGGGACCGGTCTCCGACTCCCACCATCCAGCCGGAGCCGTGCGCGCTGGGCCGAGGGACGAGGAGGACCTCCCCCTGCGCCCGGGCCCCGCCCCAGCTGCCCTCGGGTTAAATAGCTCCAGGCCGTCGCCCCCATGCCCCCTTTGCACCCCACCCGGCTCCACCGGTCGGGACTTGCGCACGGTCCAGCCGGGCCTCACCCCACGACCTAGGTAAGTCTCCGCCGCCCCGCCAACCAGGACCCCAGGCCAAATAATTCAGTTTAGTGAAATTGAGAGATCTTAAGAGTTAAAATGACAATGCCAAAGTCAAAGTGCAAATCCATGAGAAGCAACACTCAAGTAAACAAATTTCCCACTGAAGAAATTAATCCCATAATGTTAGACTCCAACAAGAACAAACCCACGGAAAAAAGCCAAGAAAGCCCCACCCAGGATAAAGACTTTCAAAATATGATCACTACCATGTTCAATACTATGAAAGAGGAAATCAGGGAGGAATTATATAATCGAATCAATCGCTTTGAAGAGGAACACAACAGACATCTGGAGGAGTTGAGAAAAACAGTGCAAGAAACAAAAACTGGCATAGAGCAGTTAAAACAGACTCAAGCAGAGTTTAAAACTGAGCTACAAGACAAGTTATCTTCAACCCAGAACGCCACAGAGAGTCTTATCAACAGAACTAATGAAGCAGAAAACAGAATTTCAGACCTTGAAGATAAAGTGGGAGTACTAACCAGCTCAATGGAAGAGGTGGTTAAAGCCAAAAAGATACTAGAGAGAAATATCCAAGAGATATGGGACACCCTGAAAAAGCCTAACATGCGTATTCATGGAATACCAGAGCAAGAATCTCAAAATACCACCCCTGAGGAAATTTTTCAAATGATCATCAAGGAAAACTTTCCTCATCTAAAAAAAGAGAGGCCCATCCATATACAAGAGGCATTCCGCACCCCAAACAGATATGACCAAAATAGAAGCACCCCACAGCAAATAATAGTTAAATCACTCCATATTCAAGATAACGAACTGGTGCTGAGAGCTTCAAGGGAGAAAAAACAAGTCACTTTTAAAGGTAAACCTATGAAAATAACAAATGACTTCTCAGTCAAAACAGTAAAAGCAAGAAGAGCTTGGAGAGACATACTTCAAGTATTGAATGAGCAAAAATGTCAACCCAGACTGATTTACCCTGCAAAACTATCAGTCATGATCGAGGGAGAAAGAAAAATCTTCCAGCACAAAGACAACTTGAAGGGATACATGGCCACCAAACCAGGCCTTCAAAAAATGCTAGAAATGATACTCAAGCGTGAAGAAAAAAACAGGCATATCCAGGAGAACAGAAGGCAAGTATAACATCATTAAAAACGAAGCAATATACTTATAAAAGCTACTAAACATACTAAATGTCCGGAATTAACAATAGTTTTTCCATTATAACACTAAATGTTAATGGAATTAATTCACCGATCAAGAGACACAGATTACAAAACTTGGATTAAAAATCACAATCCATCAATCTGCTGCCTGCAGGAAACCCATCTCACCACAAAAGATAGGCACGCTCTAAAAATAAAAGGCTGGTCAACAATTCTACAAGCAAATGGAAGCAGAAAACAGGCAGGGGTAGCCATTATGCTATCAGACAAAGTGGGCTTCAAACCAAAGAAAATTATAAGAGACACGGATGGATACTACATTTTAGTCACAGGTACAATTCACCAGGAAGACTTCACAATACTGAACATATATGCACCCAATACGGGCCCCTCCACATTCATTAAGAAAACCCTACAGCATCTAAAGCAAGAAATCAACCCCCAAACGATAATTCTTGGGGACTTCAACACCACCCTCTCAACATGGGATAGATCAACAGGTCAAAAGCTTAACAGAGACACTTTGGACCTTAATCAAACCCTGAAAGAAATGGACCTTACAGATCTCTATCGAACTTTTCACCCACGCACCAAAGAATACACATTTTTCTCAGCAGCACACGGAACTTTCTCCAAAATAGATCACATATTGGGCCACAAAATGAATCTACACATATACAAAAAAGTTGAAATTCTAACCTGGGCCCTATCAGACCATCACGGCCTAAAGCTGGACATCCACAACACATCAAACAAGAGAAAATACACTAACTCCTGGAAACTTAACACTATGATGCTGAATGAGAACTGGATTCAGGAAGAAATTAAAAGGAAATTCAAGATTTCCTGAAAGTGAATGATAACGAAAATACAACTTACCAAAATCTCTGGGACACAATGAAAGCTGTTCTAAGAGGTAAGTTCATAGCTCTTAATGCCTATGTCAAAAAAATGGAAACATCAGAAATAAACAACTTAACAATGCAGCTTAAAGCTTTAGAGAAACTAGAGCAATCTGCTCCCAAAAGTAGTAGAAGAGAGGAGATTAGCAAAATAAGGGGAGAAATATCTAAAATCGAGATTAAGAAAACGATAGAAAAAATCAACCAGTCAAAAAACTGGTTCTTTGAAAAAATCAATAAGATTGATACACCCCTAGCTAAATTAACCAAAAGCAAGAGAGAGAAAACCCAAATTAACAAAATTAGAAATGAACATGGAGTTATCACTACTGATACCCAAGAAATCCAGAGAATTATAACATCATATTTCAAAAACTTATACTCTGTGAAGTTGACAACACAAAAGAGATGGATGAATTTCTAAGTAAACACAACTTACCTAAATTGAATCAGGAAGTTGTGAATTATTTAAATAGTCCTATAACATATAAAGAAATTGAGGAAGTAATCTCGAATCTTCCCACCAAAAAATGTCCTGGACCAGATGGATTCAGCACAGAGTTCTACCAGACATTTAAGGAGTTAATAACACCAATACTCCTTAAACTGTTCCATCAAATAGCAAAGGAAGGAACACTACCAAATTCCTTCTATGAAGCTAATATCGTTTTAATCCCAAAACCTAATAAAGATTCACTTAAAAAAGAAAACTACAGGCCAATCTCCCTGATGAACACAGACGCAAAGATTCTCAACAAAGTCTTTGCAAATCGGATTCAAAAACATATTAAAAAGATCATTCATGGGGACCAAGTAGGCTTCATCCCCGGCACACAAGGTTGGTTCAACATATGCAAATCAATAAATGTAATTCATCATGTAAACCAGTCCAAAGTCGGAGACCACATGATACTCTCGATAGATGCAGAAAAAGCTTTTGACAAGATCCAAAAGCCTTTTATGATCAAAACGCTAGAGACAGTAGGAATGGAAGGAACCTTTATCAATATAATAAAAGCTATATACAACAAGCCCACAGCAAGGATTATGCTCAATGGGGAACAATTGGAAGCATTCCCACTTCGATCAGGAACTAGACAAGGCTGTCCACTCTCACCACTTCTATTCAATATTGTACTTGAAGTCTTAGCTGAAGCCATAAGACAAGAAAGGGACATAAGAGGGATTCAAATCGGCAAGGAAGAAGTCAAGCTATCCCTATTTGCAGATGACATGATCTTATACCTGAGGGATCCCAAAAACTCCACCAGGAAGCTCCTGGAACTAATTGAGCAGTTCAGCAGGGTGGCAGGATACAAAATAAATGTGCAAAAATCAGAGGCCTTCCTATATGCCCAGAATGAAAGAAGTGAAAAAGCCTTGAGAGAAACAATACCATTTATTATAGCCCCTAAAAAAATGAAATACCTTGGTATAAACCTAACTAAGGAGGTAAAAGACCTTTACAATGAAAACTTTAAAACCCTAAAGAAAGAAATAGCAGAAGACACCAGAAGGTGGAAAGACCTCCCTTGTTCCTGGATTGGCAGAATCAACATCGTGAAAATGACCATCCTACCAAAGGCAATATACAGATTCAATGCTATACCAATCAAAATCCCAAAGCAATTCTTCAAAGAAGTTGACCAAACAATCTCAAAGTTCATATGGAGGCACAAAAGACCCAGGATAGCAAAGACAATCCTGAGTAACAAAAACACAGCTGGAGGTATAACCATACCAAACCTTAGTCTATACTACAAATCCATAGTTGTAAAGACAGCCTGGTACTGGCTCCAAAATAGACACACAGATCAATGGATAAGGATTGAAGACCCAGATATAAGCCCACAAAATTACAGCCATTTGGTCTTTGACAAAGGGGCCCAAAGAATCCAATCGAAAAAGAACAGCATCTTCAACAAATGGTGCTGGCAAAACTGGATCTCCACATGCAGAAGATTAAAGCTGGACCCGTACTTGTCACCATGTACAAGACTTAATTCCAAATGGATCAAGGACCTTGATATCAGGCCAGAGACTATAAAAACCATAGTTGAAAGGATAGGGAACTCCCTCGAGCTGATTGGGCTAGGCCAACACTTCCTAAACAGACATCCAATGGCACAGTCACTGCTACCAACTCTCAACAGTTGGGATCTTGTGAAATTAAAGAGCTTCTGTTCAGATAAAGAGATTGTAATGTGAGCTCAAAGGCAACCCACAGAATGGGAGAAAATCTTCACTAACCACATATCTGACAGAGCTCTATTTTCCAGAGTGCACAAAGAACTTAGAAAACTAAACACCAAGGAAACCAATGGCCCAATTAAAAAATGGGCCCTGGAACTTAAAAGAAACTTTACCAGGGATGAAATTAAAATGTCTAACAAATATCTTAAAAAATGCTCGACTTCTTTAGCCATCAGGGAAATGTAAATCAAAACTTCCCTGAGATATCATCTCACCCCGGTCAGGATGGCAAAAATCCACAATACTAACAACGACAAATGCTGGAGAGGATGTGGAGAGAGGGGAACTCTCCTACATTGCTGGTGGGAATGCAGGCTCATACAGCCACTCTGGCGAGCCGTCTGGAGATTCTTAAAGAAATTAAAGATTGAAATGCCATATGACCCTGCTATTCCACTTTTGGGAATAACCCCCCATACAGCAGAGGTTCACCTCAATAGCACAAGCACGACCATGTTCATAGCAGCACTGTTTACAACAGCAAAGTCATGGAATCAACCCAAATGTCCAACAGTTGACGAGTGGATAAGGAAACTGTGGTACATCTATACAATGGAGTACTACTCAGCCATCAAAAATGATGAATTACTAGAATTTGTGGGAAATGGATGTCATTAGAAACAATTATATTAAGTGAAGTATCCCAGACCCAGAAAATTAAGCGCCATATGTACTCCCTAATAGGTGGCTCCTAGTACCAAACCCACCCAGCCCACCTAGAGACAGTAATTGCAAGGATTATGAACAGGAGGGATGGGGTAGGAGGGCCACACCAGAAACAAGGAGAGAAGGGACCATGTTACAGCAGGGAAAATAGGCCTCCACCAAGAACCCAAATAAGTAATGAGACATCTGATTAAGTTCACAGACTTTTGTTCCTGATCATTTACTACTGAGGGGGTGTGATCTCACCAGAAGGGGAGGGCATATAGTCTGGAAGATAAAAAGTAACAATTTTACAAATGGGTGGTAGAGCCCTCCTTCACTGTGGTTTCCCACTTTTATTACATCTACCTTTGAATGTGCTTTTATCACAAGACTCTAACAGCTTTTTGTCTCTGGCCAGGGGGTAACATACAATGCCCACCAGGATGGAGTGAAGGGCATTGCAGGAGCAGCAAAACTGCAAAAGAAAATCAACAAACCACAATCCAGAACTTCAGAGACTCTATATCAACCACCTAGAACTAGGCCAGCTTAGTCTCTCCCCATCTTGAAGCTCAGGGAAATTTGCGGAAGAGGGGGCGGTAAGAGTGTAAGAGCATAAGGATGGGAGGAGCAATGATATGTAAGATACTCTATACTAGTTAGGGCTGAAGCAATCATAATTGGACTTTGCATGCCCTGTGCATTGTCCAACACACTGTTGACCTCACAAAGTCTAGCATCTGCTAAAGGCACCAAGAGCCTTGGAGGCAAAGGATTGGCAGCCACAGCAGTGTTCCTATACCTAAGGGGAACACGGGAAAGGGTTCGGGAAAGGCCACTGGGTCCTTGTACGTCATCGGAGAAGAGGGCCCAGAGGAAAATCAGACATGCACAAGAAAGGACTCTCTGGGAATTGGGGTGGGAGGCACTGGGGGATGGGGAGGGAGAGGGGTGGGGAGGGGAGCAGGGGGTACGGGGGGAGGAGGAGGGAGGGAGGGAACTGGTGTACCTAATAAGTTTGTATGATCTGAAATAAAAAAAAAAATCCTGCTACAGTCATTCTTTACTCACACTCTAACAAAGTGGGTTTTAATGAAAAACCGAACAAAAGTCAAAGAGTGACCATGAACCAAATGGTTTATACATGAGCATGGAAAAAGAAAATAGCTTGTTTCATGGAAACACCTGAGTTTTTATCATGTACAGTTTTCTGGCTAATATATTTTTATGTATTTATCCAAGTCAATTCTCACACATTTAGATAAGTTTCCTATTAACCTTATATTGTAAATCAATGAGAAAACATGCCTCAGGTTCCTTTTTGCTTCAATATATTTACCTTAGCATTTTCAGACTTACAGATAAATGTACTCACAGGTTAAGTGTCTTGAAACCAAAAAGCTCCTGTGGGAGGTTTTGAGTAACCAGGACAGGAATCATCAGATACTTACGTAAAATTAATTATTTCATTAAACGGTGTTTCTTTGGATTGGGCTGAGAGAGTTGAAATTATTTATTCATTTAACAAACTTTTGAATGTCAACTCTGTGTGATAGATATATGGAATATAAGATAAAACACACTTTTCTTAGGGTGACACAAAAAAGTAAACATTTATGTCAGTATAAGGCCTTCTTGTTTTATATATATATATAAAATTTTATATATATGTAATTTTTGTGTCACATACATGAATCTAATGACTTTATGATATTTATACCCTTTTATTCCTAGTCCCATTCTCTCCTCCTTTTCCCCTTACAGAACTTCATCTCCCCTACTAGACTCCCTCATATTTTCAAGTCTTTTCACTTGTGGGTCCACTATGTTTCATCTAGTTTGTCTTTGATGACATATGCCTGCCATGATTCATGCTTCAACAAGCATCACAGAACAGTGGGTATACTATTGAGTAAAAAGCCATCTGGATCCTTAAAGTTAGTGAGTGATCTAAGCATCAGAATGATACGTCTAAAAAGAAAATTTTAGGATTCCTTATCTCCTCAGGGGTTGGGGGGGGGAGGTTGAATTATAAGCAAGAATTCATTTGAAGAATGCAGTGGAGGGGACTATGGAAACTGTTTTCTGTCCATTATGTGCCCAGCAAATGATGTTTTTCACTTGTCAACTATACTTCCAAGCAAAAAAAGCTTTATATAACTTGGTCTAGAGAATTATTTTCAGGGATATTATTTGTGGGATATAATGGCATGATAGTTATAGTTTCTAAATTGGAGTGTGTATGTAGATTTTATATATGTGTATGAATATCTGTGTGCATGCGTGTGTATGCCATTTTATTGTTCTTCAGAGTTTGTAAATAGACCTAGAACCTTCTGTTATCTATTGCCATTTTATAAGTGGGATAATGGTGCTAAATTTTATAAACATTTTCCTTTAATTCTCATAGTAGCCTTATGACTTAAGGTAACTGAAGTTATGGCATGTTCCTCATTTCTTTATAAGCATTCATAACTTTCATAATCATAAACATAACTAATATATCCACTCAAAAATTTTTTCTCAATAGAAAACAGGAGCCAAAATTTTGTTGCAATATTTGCTTTCTCTAATTGTTTTCTCACCATTCTTATCTCGTTTCCACATTGTCATATCATTAAATATTCTTTAAAACATGATTTAGACAAACTCAATCATTCCATATATGAAGGTAAAACAGTTGTGCTATCTATTCTTTTGCCATAAACTATTTAGAACAATAATGGACCACAAAAGAAATATTAGAAATAAATAGCATGTATTAACTGAAATTTCCAGGAAAAAAGCCACACTTATGTCAAACATTGTACAGGATTAACAAAACCATCAGAACTTTAAAGATGTGAAGGGGGTGGAATGTTGAAGATTCAAATCCAGTATATCTTGGACTACTTTGGTTTATTCAGTAGCTGTTTTCTGACCATCTCTGTGTGTGGCCTAACTTCTTTATAACTTCTTGAAGTTTATAAATAGATTCCTTAGTTTCAATCAACCTAAAAATAATGGCGACATCAGATAGCATCTGAGCCCTAAAACAGAGATTTATCCAGTTTGCTATAACCCTTCTAGTTTGATGCTTCTATCGATTTATTCGAAATGTGTTTTGTTTATAATTTTCTTTGTTGTGTTACTTTAAAAACTTCATGAAACTGTTACTACATTGGTACATGGAATTTGGGGGCAAACTAAGCTTTTGTTCCTGTTCTATGGTAATTTGTATTTACTCCAGTATAAACTATTTCTTATTCACTTTAAGATGGAAGTTATGTTGTTGGTTTAGTTAACATTTGGAACTTTCATAATATTCATTTAATGTTAGAAATTCTCATGATATAAATGACAAACAGGCTGTATAAAAGCATATAAATTATGCTCTTAAATTTGTCTGACATAGGACAAAGAAAGCAGTATTTTTGGTGTTTGCTTAGAGACTAAAATTAAAGTTAATCTTATTTTTTTAGTTTACTGAATTTTAAAGAAGCACAGTACCAGAACAGACAGATAGGAAATATAAAGGAAAGTTTGAATCAACATGGTGGGCTATGCAGTCTTTCTGTCTCTCTCAGGTTTTAATTATCTTACGTGAAAAGAAATTGTACATTCGTATGAACAATCTCTCTCTCTCTTTCTGTTTCTCTCTCTCTCTCTTTCTCTCTCTCTGTTTTTTTCTCTCTCTCTCCACCCTTCCTCCTTTTTCCCTCTCTCTCCTGCCTCTCCTCCCCACCCCATGGTTGTGAGAAATTCCTGGAATATAGAAAGCAGATGGAACCGCGGTGTAGTTCGCTGTTTAGGAGCAGACAGCCATAGTAGGAGGAGGGGAGCGGAATGGTCTGGCTCTAGTTTGAGGAAACAGTTGGGGGGGTGCAAGACCAGAGGGCCTACCCCAGGAAGAGGAGGCAAGGCGGAAGGGGGTGGGGCCTAGGTGCAGCAGGCTTGAAGGAGGAGTGTTCCCCAGGCTGCAAAAACCGCGGTTCCATAGATTGGCAAAGCTGCCAAGCGCTGCTGGGACCGGGCCGTGCCACTGCTGGAGACGTGTGCCTGCCTGCGTTCTCGCTGCTCGGCCTTCGTCGTATCTCTCCCCTGTGGTCTCGGGCTCTGTAGCAGTTCCGCAAGAGCGGGAGCATCCGCGACAACAGCTAAGTAGTGAATTTCGGGACTTGGGGTTGGGAGACTGGGAAGGCGCCAGGCTTGGACGGAACCCCAGAGCCCGCCATCTCTCTCTGGCCATCACTGCTGCAATCGCTCCTCCCAGACAGAGAAGAAAGGACCACCACAGACTCTCCCGGTGCCCAGCCAGATTTAGCGCCTTTCTGCCCAGATTTGGCAAGAGTTTTGCGGTTTGAGAAGAGAGGACGAACTCGTCGCTGAGATTGCGAAAAAACAAGAGCAAACACACCCTGTGTGGGGTAGGCTGACTCTGTCAGCGGATCGAGCAAACGGCAGCTTTTCCAGTGTGCCTGAAGTCCGGAGCCATGGCTCCTCCGACTGCGCCTGCCGCGGGGGTGGACGGCGTGTCTGCATACCTGATGAAGAAACGACACACTCACAAGAAGCAGCGGCGCAAGCCCACTTTCCTCACGCGTAGGAACATCGTGGGGTGCCGCATTCAGCACGGCTGGAAAGAAGGCAACGAGCCAGTGGAGCAGTGGAAGGGCACCGTGCTGGAGCAGGTCTCGGTGAAGCCCACTCTATACATCATTAAATACGATGGCAAGGACAGTGTCTACGGACTAGAGCTGCACCGAGATAAAAGGGTTTTAGCGTTAGAAATTCTTCCGGAAAGAGTGCCTTCTCCTCGTATCGATTCGCGCCTGGCGGATTCCCTGATTGGGAAGGCAGTGGGCCACGTATTTGAAGGTGAGCACGGTAAGAAGGATGAATGGAAGGGTATGGTGCTGGCTCGAGCCCCCGTGATGGATACCTGGTTTTACATTACTTACGAGAAAGATCCAGTCCTCTATATGTACACCCTGCTGGATGACTACAAAGATGGTGACTTGCGCATCATTCCAGATTCCAGTTATTATTTTCCTGCAGCAGAACAGGAGCCTGGAGAGGTGCTTGACAGTCTCGTGGGCAAGCAGGTAGAACATGCCAAAGATGATGGATCCAAGAGAACAGGCATTTTCATTCATCAAGTAGTAGCCAAACCTTCTGTCTACTTCATTAAGTTTGATGATGATATTCATATTTATGTCTATGGTTTGGTGAAAACTCCATAAGTTTACTTTTTGTCTAAGTTGTGGGACCATTAACTTAAAATATTTTGTGTTCTCCTAATTATGATTTTTTAGAACAATCTTGAGGTCAAGAGATTAAGAATAATGGGTCCGCCAAAATTTACATTAACTATTTCTCAGCCTTGACTCAAGTACACTTTGGTACTTCTGATATTGATTTGTTCTGTAGTTGAAATTTCAAATTAGATACTAAGACAACAGTTAAAAAGTGTTTGGAATCATTGAAACAGTGTAAAAGCAGATAAATCACAAGTTTCCCCCATTTTGCTTTACTTCCTCTTTCTTCTTCCCAGGTAACAACTTTGAAAACATGACATGTATCTTTCCAAGTTTTCCCCATCTATAACATCTATAACAAATAGAAAGTTTGTTATGTTCTGTAAAATTGACAGGCCAAATGATACCCTTAATGATTATTAGCATAGTCAATTTCTGCCTCTCAACTCTCACCTGCCTTTTAATAACTGTTGCACATAATACATATATAGATGTTCCAAAATATTTCTTCTCTTATTGATGGATCCTTTATTTCTTCCCACAACTATGATATAAGATATTTTTATTTCTATAGGTTGGATTCTTAAAAATATAATAGGCATATGTTTGCTTTTTAAAAACTATTGCAAGATTACTATCAAACAGTAAACTGACCATTTTCAGAATTATCTGCAAAGGTCTGGAACGTTTAAAATGGTGTTTTAAAGGTGACTTTTTTTGTCCACTTTGGCATTTTCTCTTTTGTGATTTGCTAATTCCTCTTTTTTTCCTTTTATCTATTGAAATGTAGAAATTTGTAGGAATATCCACCATAAAGGAATAATTTGTACCTCGTATATTATCAATTTTGCCTTTATATAATTAATCGAGCTTATTGATGATACCTTCCATTTTTAATGTATATTACAATTTTTTTTACAAAGTAAACAATTATCTCTTTTATAAATTTTTGGTTTGTTGTCTTTTACAGATGGATGTACCCATCCCAAACCATGCTATTACTAACTTTGTTTTTTCAAATAATTTTTATTATCTTTACAATTTAATATTTAATATTTAATCTATCTGAGGTTCATTTTGTATATGGTAAAAAGTAAAAACTTAGCTATACATTTTCCATTATGTATTCAATAGCAGAAATTACCTTTTTTAAAAGATCACTCATTTTCACATTTCTGAGCCAAAATGAAAGTTATTTTTGGATATATTCTCTTTTATTTCAAAATGGAAGTTTTAAACACAGTGGCTGACCATCTGCTTTAGAAAGTGGTATACCAAATGTCCTTTCATTACTTTTTTTATCATGTAATTTGTCCTATACAGTCATCCTTTTATTTTATATGAAATTGAATTACATCAAATTTCAGTATTTTTCGTTAGAGGAATAATATTAAAAGTGACATTAGTCCTTAACACTCAAGTTTTGGTACATCCATGGAATCTTTTCATATATTTTCACGATATTCTTCATATAAGTCATTAATAGCTAATGGAATTTATTTTTACAGTTATCATATTTTGATGTGTAAACTGAATACTTTTTTCCTCATATGTAACTTGTTGTTTTTAGCAATAAAGATGATCTAGAGATTCTATATTTTTATTTTTTATCCTAGGATTGTTAATCTTTAAATTGCATTGGGTTTTAAGACAGGTATTTTTGGGTTTTCATGATATACAAGTATTTTGCCTGTAAGTAGAGTTAATTTTATTTCTTCAAACATTTATACTGACTGACATTACATGAGCTGAATTCTACATAAAGTGTTATATTTTGATGACAGACATATCCATCTTATTTTAAATTTTCATAAAAATGACTTTAGTATTTCATGTTATTGTGACATTTACTGTTAATAAATAGCTATCAATATGGTTAGGAGTTTCTTTTATTCTTGTTTTACATATTATTATTATTAGCAATGGCTGCGGATTTTTATCTTTTCAGTATCTGTTATTAGAATCATGTGTTTTTTTCTTTAATTAGTTGAGGTAATGATTTGCAGTGTTATATATTTGATATGGAGCCAAACCTGTATTTCTGGAGAAAATTCTACTTGGTCATAGTGAAGTAGTCATTTTCAGTATTAATGTATTTCATTTATGTAGAATTCATTTAGAAGCAGATTCACAATCCAAAGTGACATCATAATTTTATTTCCTGTCTCATACTGTCGTTTTGTTAGCTAGCTCCAGAAAAATGGTGTGTTTCCTCTTTTCCTGTAATCTGAAATAATTTAAATAGCATTAAAAATGTTTTTCAAAAGGTATTTGGGACTGAATTGTAAACACATTTGATTATGAGTCTTTAATCAGTTTTTCTGGTTTTTTTTCCAGTGACAATTGGTTTTTCAAAGTTAGTGTTAATACAGAATACACATTTTTCTGCTAAGTGCAAAATATGTATTTTGTCAATTCCCTATAAAGTTGAAAGTTATTTATATTAACAGCTTTGTTTATATTTTCAAATGTGTGATGTCCTTGTGTATTTTATACCTCATAGATCTGTCCAATTCAGAAAATGTAATGAAATCATTACTTATAGTGGTGCTTTAAATTCTCTGAATTTTTTATGTATTAGAAAAATAAAGTATAACAAATTTTTTTGTTTTCACTTTTATTTACCTCTAATAAAAATTAATAAATTCCAATGTTTTTTCAAGTTCATTTTAAATGCAGATTTATATTTTAGACAATCAGTGTTATGGATAATAAATTCATCTTCAACCGTCACACCACTTCTTCTGCAGAGACAGACATAGTCATGAATTTAGAATGAATCTTGCTTATGTTTTAAGTGTTACTACAAATAAAACTATAAAAAATAGTAGACTATTAATCTTCTTTGATTTTTTCCTTTTGTTTGTCTTGCGTGTGTGTGTGTGTGTGTGTGTGTGTGTGTGTGTGTGTGCAGTATGTGTCCCTGTGGAGGGCCAAGGGTGACTTCAGGAATCATCCGAATTGCTTCTATCTGCTTTTTGCTTCACTCTGGCATTTCCCAGGCTCCACCCACGAGGGCTGGAAATACGGGCTTCCTCCATTTCAGCCTGGTATTTTTACGCGACCTGAGATCCAAACCCAGGACCTTTGCTTTCAAGGTAGAATCTTAACCCTCGAGCCATCTCTCCAGCTCTACTCTTCTGTTTTCTAAGGTCAGTATGAATGGCTAACTTTAAAGAATATACAATTTATTTTTCTCTCTCTTACAGGCGTCTTTTTTCCAATTGGAGATGGATTATATTAATAATAGAAACAAAAACAAAACAGTAAGACTGATATTTAAATGCTAATAATTACTGTCAACTTTTACTATTCCTGATAATGGGACTTGACTTTACCATAGCCCTAAGGATTGAATAAAATTGGTAAAAATCTTAATTCTTTAGCCCCACTTTTCTATATTGATAAATTTTCCCTTTGGCTAACTCATACATGTATATAAAATATTCCCTGCACTCTCTCCTTATCATTCCCAAATTCTCACCTCCTTTCGTGTTGTTATTCCCTCATGTCTTCCTGACATACTCATGTCCTTCTCTTTTCTTTTGTGTACACTGGGTTCAACTAAATCCTTTTGTGTAATCTTGGGTTTGAGATATTCTTTTGGAGCCTAGTAGCACAGAATTGGACATTTTTTTTTTTTGCAAAAACCTATTTATAATTTTATTTATTTATTTATTTTTTATTTCCACTCACACAAACTTAACAGGTACACTGGTCACTTCCCTCCCTCCACCCCCCACCCCCCTGTGCCCCCTCCCCTCCCCCTTCCCTCCTCATCCCCCAGTGCCTCCCCCTCCCATCCCCGGAGCATCCTTTAATGAGCATGCCAAACTCTCCTCTGGGTCCTCCTCTTGGATGAGGTGCAAGAACCCAGTGGCATTTCCCAGAACAAGAACTGGACATTTTTATAACCCTCACAAACCTGTTGGTTGTCCATTATTCATCAGTATTGTGTTTCTCCTCAACTCACAGCTGTATATTGGCCGTACCATTCCAAATATAGGCTTAATGTCATTAATCACCTCTGCTGGTGAGTTCATGATTTAATGATCTTGTCATTTTTGGAGGATGGTATTTCTTAACAGAGCTTACATCCTGCCTATGAGGTATCATACGTGTACCAACCACCTCTGATTCTAGGCCAGATATAGCCTTTACAGTTTTCTTATAAGATATTAGTCTATATTCTGCATTGCAATACCTAAAATAAGAAGGTTAACCTTAATCTGAACTCTTAAATGTAGGAAAATAGCAACAAAATTAATTTAAAATGTAATAGTTACTCTTAGCTTTGCTGTGAAAGAGCATTCAAAGTCAAGCAACTTAAGGAAGAAAGGAAGATTTATTCAGCTTATGGTTCCAGAGGGGAGAAACAGTCTTTCATGGTGGAGGTAACATGGCTAGTGGCTGAAGCTGGAGGCAGGCTAAGTCACTGCAAACATCCTGGAGGCTCAGAGCTGCTCAGAAGGCTGGAAAATTCCTGGAGAGTCGAAGAAGCAAAGAAGCCAGGCAGCAGGAGGAAGAGAATCTTCTAGCACAGAAACAGAACATGCAGATGACAGCGCATATGTTGTCTCCCCTTCCATGCCAGACTTCCTGATTCAAGAGACCTACTTACTGTTAACTAAGTTTTTTGCTTTGTTGGTAAGTTAGTTTCCTTCCAAACATCAGTGTTGGTTAGTAAGTTTCCCCCTCTGGAGTAGGTCTGTCCTGACCAACTGTATGGGTTTAGTTCCAGAGTGATACCAGGTTTTACCTCTGCAGGTTGGGATGATTCTTTTCTCAAGAATTCCAAAATTAAGGGACTTCTCATGAGTTGTCAATATAGTGAGACCAGGATTCAACCACTATAACAGGGGAGGTCTGTTGCGCCCAAATGACACCTGTGGTATAAATGCTACATCTTCAGTAGGACCCAAGTGATGGGACTCATGTTCACTCTTCCCACTGATGCACCCTTGTGAGGTATTTTGAAAAATGAGTTTAATCCTGACTCTCCAAAAGAAAAAGAAAATCTTTGTAAAACACATTGACCTTTATTCCCACTCTTAGATTAAGAATACAGACTGCCTTATGATACACTGATATACCCAAATGTCCAACAGTCGACGAGTGGTACATCTATACAATGGAGTACTACTCAGCCATCAAAAATGATGAATTACTGGAATTTGCTGGGAAATGGATGTCATTAGAAACAATTATATTAAGTGAAGTATCCCAAACCCAGAAAATTAAGTGCCGTATGTACTCCCTAATAGGTGGCTCCTAGTACCAAACTCACCCAGCCCACATTGAGACACGCAAAGGTAAACCTATGTAATACAGTAATTGCAAGGATTATGAACAGGAGGGATGGGGTAGGAGGGCCACACCACACACAAGGAGAGAGGAGACCATGTTACAGCAGAGAAAATAGGCCTCCATCAAGGACTGCAAGAAAGTAATGTGACACCTGGTTAAGTTCACATACGTTCATGCCTGATCATGTACAACTGAGGGGGTATGATCTCACCACAAGGGGAGGGCATATAGTCTTGCAGATAAAAAGTAATCATTTTGCAAATGGGTGACTGATCCCTCCCTCACTGAGGTTTCCTACTTTTATTACATCTACCCTTGAATGTGCTATTATAACAAGACTCCAGTTTAACAGCTTTTTGTCTCTGACCAGGGGGTGACATACAGTGCCCATCACAATGGAGTGAAGGGCATTGCAGGAGCAGCAAAACTGCAAAAGAAAATCAACAAACCACAATCCAGAACTTCAGAGACTCTATATCAACCACATAGAACTAGGCCAGCCTAATCTCTCCCCATCCTGAAGCTCAGGGACATTTGCAGAAGAGGGGGCGGTAAGAGTATAAGAGCAAAAGGATGGGAGGAGCAATGATTTGCAAGATTCTCCACACTAGTTAGGGCCGAAGCAATCATAATAGGACTTTGCATGCCCTGCGCAATGTCCAACACACTATTGACCTCACAAAGTCTAGCATCTACTAAAGGCACCAAGATCCTTGGAGGCAAGGGGTTGACAGCCACAGTAGTGTTCCTATGCTTAAGGGGAACACAGGAAAGGGTTCAGGGAAACGCCACTGGGTCCTTGTACATCATCAGAGAGGAGGAGCCAGAGGAGAGTTAGGCATACACAATAAAGGACTCTTTGGGAATTGGGGGGGAGGCACTGGGGTATGGGGAGGGAGAGGAGAGGGAGCGGGGGTTTGGGGGGAGGAGGAGGGAGGGAGGGGACTGGTCTACCTATTAAGTTTGTATGAGCGGTAATAAAAATGTATTAAAAAAAGAAATTATTGGGCTGGAGAGGTGGCTCAGGGGTTAAGCCTCCGCCTTGCAGGCGGAAGGTCCTGAGTTCGGATCCCAGATCCCATGTATAGACTCCAGGCGGAGGCGGGGGCGGCCTGCGCTTCTGGTCCTGGTAGGGCGGAGCCTGTGAATCCCGGGGCAGAAGGAGGTGGAGGCGTCCATGGTGGTTCGCGAATTCGTCCGTGGTTCTACACACACATACACACACACACACACACATGCGCGCACACACGAGCGCGGGCGAGCACACGCACATGCGCACAGTTGAATAAATAATAATAATTAAAAAAATTATTAAAATGGAAAAAATACATTAAGACATGTTTGGGAATAAATTTATGACCCTATAAAAATGATACACTGATATAATTATTTTCTAGATTTAGTTCTCTTTTTACAATTTAGGGATGTTCTCAGACATTCTTTATAATCAAGCCTGCCTGTCCTTGTCATAGAACCCTCAATTCTGAAGGAAATATCACATGTGCCTTATTATAGTCCCTTGCAGTAACCTATTTCCCCTAAATTCCTTCCAAGGGAAATCCTTGATGACAAGCCCTTGCTTAGCCCTGACTTCCCTACCACCAGTCACTCTTCTATTTAACTTTGTTTCTATCTCCTCTTTGTCCCTCCCTTCTTTTCCTTCTTTTTAGCCTGCAAAACTTTCTCCAACTGCTCTCTCTCTCTCATTGTCCAGATATGTATCCTCCTTTACATAACCACTTCATATATGAAATTGAGGAAACAATTAAAAACTATCCTCTGGGTATTCTTCAGCACCAGACTGGGACTGCTGAGATTTTCAGCTTCTGAACAAAACTGATAATAAAGACTTGTTCCTCTCCAAGGCCATTCACAAATCCTTCATTGAGGTTACAAAGAAAGATCAGAAACTGCTGTGGCCTCAGGAATGATTTCAATTAGTTGGATGGCTATGCTGTACCCTCAGGTTGTTATGGATCATCCATTTTTCTTTCTTATCTGGAAAAGAAGAACTGTAACTATCCTGTTTGTGGGACGTGTCATGCAACCTGAGACCATAAACACAAGCAGACATGATTTTGAGGAGCTCTAAATGACTTGGCTTGTGCAACAAGATAAATAATAACAAAGCACATAATGTTTGCAAGTGGTATATATTCAAGATTTATAGTTCACAGTGTATCAAGATAATATTTAAATGAGTTTCAGATAGAATCAGTACATGTGAACTGTAAGTCAATCCATCAAGGAATGTCATCAGTATTAAGATAATGGTCCTGTTTTGTTGTAATGTTTGTCTATGCTGTTGTTTAAAATAAAGGTATATCCTGGAGAAAAAAAAAGCTATCCTCTGTCTCTTGGAAAACAACTATCCCCTAAACCAGACAAACCACCTATAGCCTGGCAAGGCTTCACTGGTACAATTGACACAGAGTTCCACTGATCACATCAGATCACTGACATAGTATGCATGGCAGAATGACCCACCAAAGTTCTGTGATTATAAGTTCTATGACTATTACTGAAAGAAATGCAAGCACAGTTAACAAATTTTTTAGCTAGAAAAAGTTATGGAGATAACACAAAGAGATTCTAAAACCTTGCTGTCTTTCAGTCTACATGATCAAAATCATGAAATCTGAGAATATGAAGGGAAAAGTCAGGCTGGCTATACATTTTAAAATATAAACATTTCAAGATGTTATACAAAAGCTTCAAAAACTAGCCCAGGCACTCAAGATTTCTTTCTCCACTTTATTATAAATAACCTTCAAAGTCCTTAATAGCCAGGATGCTACTTGAGATCCAAGCAGGACAAACTAGAGGAGGAAAGATATGAAAGAAAACCCAATATGTATGCAAAGATTCTTTTCCTCATTCCATCTCAGGAAGTCTTAGAACTCCATCTAGTGGCTACCTGGTTCAGTCTCAGGGAACTCACATTGTTAAGGAACTTTTTAAGTTTAATTTTTAGGATTAATTAATTTACTTTTTAATAATGCAGTAGGCCAAAAATTCCCACAGGAATTATCAAACTACCAGGATATAAGCTTCTCCTGGAGCCACTTTCAATCTACAAAGTGGAAATACACTGGAAGTGAATATCTCCTTCTTTTCCTCCTGAGAGAGGACCAAACACCTACTAAGCACCTCAGTGTCGTGCAAAGTATCACAATAGATAAGTGCTCCTAACTTTGTTCCTCATTGTCTATGAGGAATGCAACGAAGAATTACTTTCTGTCTCTGAGGTTGGGGATGATGTAGTCCTGAGGATGTACGAGTAACCTTAGATATGACAAGGACCAAAATGATATTTCTTATCAACATAGAAAATGATGTATGTAGTCCTGTCCACTCTCTCTAGTTTGACTTTTAGATCCCTGAGCATCTTCACAGGTGTTAGTGGCAAGCCCAATGTAGCCTGTTGTACATATCCTAGACAAATACCTTTTCACTGATTTTTTTCTGTTCCTATTTAGTTGCTCAATTCCCTCCCCAAGAGACTCTTCAAGACTGCGGATGTATTCCTGACACTCTGTCTCTTAATGGCCTAAAACTACCTTGATCTTCAAAAAGCTTCCATATAGTCTCTAATATAGACCCTTACATCATTCCTGGATGCTCACTAACAGTCCCTCCTGTCATAATTAGTTTAAAATACCCTGCCAACTTTCCTCTGAGTCCCAAATATTCCTTAAAGCTTAAAACTGTGAAAAAAGTTAAAGTATTTCACTGATAAATTCCTGACTACCAGGCTACTGTCCTTATAGAACTAATCTAATACTCATTTTAGATTACAATAAAGAAATAAGATGAATCACACTGAATAACCTAAACCTGAAGCCTATAAATTAGGTGGTGGTCTTGATACACTCAATAGTAACTAATATTTATACTTCATTTTAACAGATACCCTCCAGCATTTTCTGGTTGATGGTGTTAGATATTATGGATACTTCTTTCATATTGCCATGTTCTTATTTGTCTTCCACTGTCAGGACCCTACCAACCAAACTTACTCAACAGCTCATCAAGATTATCTACCTCAAGGATTTCAAGCCCTTACTTTAATAGTCAAAGTTATGGTGAAAGACCACTCCCTACCTATCTCCATACCTTATTTCCTTATTTCTTGATTTTAACCCTGAATGGTCTTTACAGGACCACTGTGCAGAAAAAGAATTGACCTTAATTGCAGTGTTAAATCAGATCTAAAAGATGCCCAGCTTTCCTAGCCTGAGGCCACCTGGTTCACAGATAAAAGTAGTTTTATAGTGACAGAGCATCGATTTTTAGAGTATGTATCAATAAACCCCACAAAAGTCATACAGTATGGGTTTCTTTGTGTAATGCCTTGTCAGTCCAAAAGGCAGAAATAATTATCTTTATTAGGACTTTCTAGCTGGGGAAGAAAAGACACTTATCATTTACAAATATTCAGCCTTTGCTTTCCATGTGACCTATGTCCACAGAACCATCTGGAGAGAAATGGGTCTCATTACTACCTGTCATGGTTAGGCACAGATGTCAACTTGATAGTTTAGGCTCTGGACACATTTGTAGTTAATTAGTTGTTGAGTTAGGCCCAAAGCAGACCTGCAGGAGTTTATCTAGTTGATGGGGAAGGCCCAGCCCATGGTAGGTAGGATTAGGCCCTGGAATAAAATACAGACAGTTGGTTAAGCAAGTTGGCATCCTGTGTACACTTGGCCAGACATGCTGGTCTGGCAAGTAAAGATCGTTCCTCTCTCAGCCATTATGTGGAGATAGTGTGGCCAGTTCCCTCGGCCTTGTGTTGGTACATGCTCTTCTGTCAAGCTGGACTAAACTGTAACCAGAAAATTATACGGGAAAATAAACCGATTGTTCCCTTCAGCTGTTTGATGGTCATTTATCAGCAACAATACAGGCTTTCTGTAACATAATTTGGTACCAAAGAACTGGGATGTTGCTGATAAATCTATGTGGATTTTGTAGCTTTTGAATGGTTTTGCTGGACAAAGTTTGAAATGTTTGAAGATTTTGACTTCATGGATTACAAATACCATTATGCAGAGTTTAATGGGCCATTTGGAAAATAGTGATGCTGAGAGAGTTATGAATTGTTAGGACCCAGTTTGTGATGAGGGAAACAAGGGCTTTGGTAAAGTTGAATTTAACACATTTTTTTAAAATTTTAAATTTATTTATTTATTTATTCAATTGTGTGTGTGTGTGTGTGTGTGTGTGTGTGTGTGTGTGTGTAGAACCACGGGCGAATTCAGGAACCACCATGGACCGGGATTCACAGGCTCTGCCCTACCAGGACCAGAAACGCAGGCCGCCCCCGCTGTCTATACATGGGGTCTAGGATCAGAACTCGGGACCTTCCGACTGCAAGGCAGAGGCTTAACCCCTGAGCCACCTCTCCAGCCCCAGTAAAGCTGAATTTAAAAATGATAGACTGGTTTGCTTGACAGAGGAGAGCTCTGTTGGTGGCCGTGAAGCTCTGGATGTAGAAAGGCCATCTGCTGCTATTGGAGAAATGAACATCAGTGAACAAAAACCTAGTGATTTGCACTGGAACAGTGAAAGACGTGAATACCACTATATGGTGATTTAGAGCTTTGAAAACTCAAGACCCGTTCAGGGGCCAAAAGCTCAAGTTAAAGCTATTTTTTGCCCTTTGCAAGTTTGGCTACTTAGAAAAGAGGCTTTTCCAGAGACAGCACACTAAAATTGGTACAGCTGTAGCTCAAGTGGACCAGGCTACGTTTCAACCTTGCTTCAGAATCTGGCAACGTCCCCCAGGTGGTATTGGTTTTGGTGTACTACTGAAGAGTTCATGGAGAGCAACAAAACTTGGCACCAAGTGGCAGGCATAGAGTTCCTGCAAGAGAAGATGAAGTTTACAGCTGCAGAGGCAACCCCAGAGTGGTATTGGAGACAACAGAGCCATCAGGTATATGCTGAGGACAGCTGCACGTGGAGATTCAGCCTGGTTCAGAGGAACTCTGCTTCTACAACTTTGAATTGCAAACAGGGACTGGGAATGCCTAGAATCTTTGAGCCACCTTGACTCGTGATGAGCAACAGAAGATGGACATTGAAGTACAGGATGCCATAATTTGCTGAACTTTGGTCTTGATGTTTTCTCATTGTCATGATGATTCTATTGAGAATATTTAAAGATTTTATTTGGCATATTTAAAGAAAGACTTTCAGCTCCAACATTTAATAACTGATATTTTAATGAGAGAACAGTTTAATTTTATCTATTAAACATATTAATATTTTTAAGATAACTTTTAACATCTGTGGGGACAAGGATTTAAGGTTACTGTTTAAAAGTGCTGTTTTTGTGTCAAGTTGATAAGGGGTGGAGTGTCATAGATAGTCATAGGTGTCAACTTGACAGTTGAGGGTTTGAGCTCTGGGCACATTTATAGAGAATTAGTGGTTGAGTTAGGCCCAGAGCAGATCTTCAGGAGATTGTCTAGCTGATGGGGAAGGCCCAGCCCACGGTGGGTGGGACTAGGCCCTGGAATAAAATACAGACAGTTAGTTAAGCAAGTTGGCATCCTTGTATACACTTGGCCAGACATGCTGGTCTGGCAAGTAAGATTGTCCATCTGTCCATTACGTAGAGATGGTGTGGCCAGTTCCCTCAGAAATATTTTGATTATTGCTTTAATCTCCTTTTTTTTAGTGTTAATAGTTTTTTTAATATTTTTTATTATTATTTCCACTCATACAAACTTAATAGGTACACCGGTTCCCTCCCTCTCTCCTCCTCCCCCACCCCTCTGCTCACCCTCCCCTCACCCCTCCCTCCCCATCCCCCAGTGCCTCCTCTCCCCCAATCCCCGGAGAATCCTTTAATGTGCATGCCTGACTCTCCTCTGGGTCCTCCTTTCCGATGACATACAAGGACCCAGCAGCATTTCCCTGGACCCTTTCCTTTGTTCCCCTTAAGCATAGGAACACTATTTTGCAGAGCACGCAAAGTCCAATTATGATTGCTTCGGCCCTAACTTGTATGGAATATCTTGCATATCATTACTCCTCCCATCCTTGTGCTCTTACAATCTTACCACCCCCTCTTCTGCAAATTTCCCTGAGCTTCAGGATGAGGAGAGATTAGGCTTGCCTAGTTCTAGGTGGTTGATATAGAGTCTCTGAAGTTCTGGATTATGGTTTGTTGATTTTCTTTTGCGGTTTTGCTGCTCCTGCAATGCCCTTCACTCCATCCCAATGGGTATTAGATGTCAGCCCCTGGCCAGAGATACAAAGCTGTTAAACTAGAGTCTTGTTATAAGAGTATATTCAAAGGTAGATGTAATAAAAGTAGGAAACCACAGTGAGGGAGGGGTCAATCACCTATTTGCAAAATGGTTATTTATTATCTGCCAGACTATATGGTTAAGTTCACAGACTTTTCGTTCTTGATCATTTACAACTGAGGGGGTGTGATTTAATCTACTTTCTTGTTATAAGTCTATTTAAGTTCTTTTGTAGGGAAACAAGGGAACTTTAATCTTGTTTGTAATTATTAATTACAGTTCATAATCCAGCTTGGGTGATTTCATACTAGCATCAAGATCCAAGGGAACTGGCCATGTCATAGGCACAGGGATTGCTAAGAGAGGGGCAAACCTCACTTACCAGAGATCAAGACTGCCAAAATATGCCAAAATACTGAACCAGCTTCCTCCATCTTATCTTCTTGCCCAGGGAATGGTCTCACTGTTATGGGAATGACTGTCCCATGTTGTAGGGTTCTTGTGTTCTGGAGTCAAAGATTGAAACCAGAACACATGTAGAGGATTAAGGTAGAGTTTATTAGAGGAGAGAAAGGCTGGAACTCGTGGACTCCAGACATGGAGTGCCATGAGGGGTAGGGTGCCCAAGAGAACTCATGGACTCCTGGGTAGGGAGCATAAAGGAAAATATTAAAAACTTAAAAAAGAAATTCTTCAGCCTGAGAAATTGCAGGCAGGCAATAAAAATGCTCACTCCCCTACCATTTTCCAGAATTCCCCTCTGGAATGCCATTTGACCAGAGGGCCTGCAAGAAGCCTGAATGCTGAGAAGACTGTAAAACACTGCTGCTAAACTGCTTTGGTGGGGCTTGCAACCTCCTTTGTCCCTTGTGTATAAAAACCATGTGGAAGGTGAGTGAGTGAGAGAGTCCGTCCAGCCCAGCCCAGTCCCCACCCCGGAGCCCCCCCACCCCCCGCCCGTCCACTGGCCAGCACCCAGGCCGCCTCCGGCAGCCCCTCGCATCCTCCCACCCCCGCGCGCCTCTGCCACCCCCCCAAGCCCCAGGTGAAAAATTCTGCCATTAACATCAGACCCTCTGCCTCTCTGGCCCACCGGGGACCTACACACGTGGTCCACGGAAGACACACTGCTACGTAGAATTCAATAGACTCCAAAGGAAACTCAAGGAAAACTCTAAGGAACAAAGGGAACACAAGCCATAAATCTGGAGTCCACTACAATCATTACATCACGTGGGCAAGATTCTTTACATCCACCTCAAAGCTAAGTAAACCTTTTTTTTTCTTTCACCTTACTGATCCTTTCTAGTATCAATTGCTGTAGATCAACTTCCTCACACAGCCACCCCAAAAGCATACAACTCCAGGGAGTACACCACTCACCCTCACATATCACCAAGATACTAAATCGGAAAAAACGCACTATCATACTAATATTCACCCCCTGGTTACTTAACCTGACTTAACTGATGTCTAACAGCTTAATAGCCTCATCTAGGATATAACAATACCAATACACAAACATACCCAATCCAAGGCAAGCACTAGTAATAACTGGCAAGTGTAACAATACCAACTACATCAGTTCAGTGAAAACCACACAGAAACTGAAAGGTCCTAAGAAACAAAACAACAATGCCCAAGTCAAAGTGCAGATCCACGAGAAACAAAACCCAAGAAGACCAATCTCCCACTGAAAGAATTAATCCCATAATGATGGATTCCAACCAGAACAAATTCACAGAAAATAGCCATGAAAGCCAGACCCAACATAACGACTTTAAGAGTATGATCATTACCATGATTAATACAATGAAAGAGGAAATCCAAGAGGAATTAAACAACAGCATCAACCACTTTGAACAGGAACACAACAGGCACTTGGAGAAGTTGAGAAAAACAGTTCAAGAAACAAAAATAGGCATAGAGCAGTTAAAACAGTCTCAGGCAGAGGTTAATATTGAACTAAAAGACAAGTTATCTTCAACCCAAAACTCAACAGAGAGTCTTATCAGCAGAACAAATGAGGCAGAAAATAGAATTTCAGATCTTGAAGACAAAGTGGGAGAATTAACCAACTCAATGGAAGAGATTGTTAAAGCCAAAAAGATACTTGAGAGGAACATTCAAGAGATATGGGACACCCTGAAGAAGCCTAACATGTGCATTCATGGAATACCAGAACAAGAATCTCAAAAACCACACCTGAGCAAATACTTCAAATCATCATAAATGAAAAATTCCCTCAACTAAAGAATGAGAGGCCCATCCAAATACAAGAGGCATTTCGCACTCCAAACAGATATGACCAAAATAGAAAATCGCCACGGCAAATAATAGTCAAAACAATCCACATTCAAGAAAAAGAAAAGGTGCTGAGAGCTTCAACAGAAAAAAAGCAAGTCACTTTTAAAGGTAAACCTATTAGAATAACAAATGACTACTCAATGGAAACAGTAAAAGCAAGAAGAGCCTGGAGAGACATACTTCAAATATTAAATGAGCAAAAATGCCAACCCAGACTGATATACCCGGCAAAACTATCTGTCATGATCGAAGGAGAAAGAAAAGTTTTCCACCACAAAGACAACTTGAAGGGATACATGTTTACCAAACCAGGCCTTCAAAAAATGCTAGAAATGGATACTCAAGCTTGAAGAAAAGAACAAGCGTATCCAGGAGGACAGAAGGGAAGTATATACCACCAAAACATAAATATCAAACAACATGCTACAAAATCCACTAAACATAAAAAATGTCCAGAATTAAAAATAATTTCTCCATTATAACATTAAATGTCAATGGTATTAACTCACCGATTAAGAGACACAGATTACAAACTTGGATTAAAAACCACAATCCAACAATCTGCTGCCTTCAGAAAACTCATCTCACCACAAAAGATAGGCACATCCTAAGAATGAACTAGGCCAGCCTAATCTCTCCCCATCCTGAAGCTCAGGGACATTTGCGGAAGAGGGGGTGGTAAGATTGTAAGAGCAAAAGGATGGGAGGAGCAATGATTTGCAAGGTTCTCCACACTAGTTAGGGCTGAAGCAATCATAATAGGATTTTGCATGCCCTGCGCCATGTCCGTCACACTATTGACCTCACAAAGTCTAACATCGGCTAAAGGCACCAAGATCCTTGGAGGCAAGGGATTGACAGCCATAGTATTGTTCCTATGCTTAAGGGGAACACAAGAAAGGGTTCAGGGAAATGCCACTGGGTCTTTGTATGTCATCGGAGAGGAGGACCCAGAGGAGAGTTAGGCATACACAAAAAAGGACTCTCTGGGAATTGGGGGGGGTGGCACTGGGGGATGGGGAAGGGGAGGAGGGGGAGCACATGGTTTGGGGGGAGGAGGAGGGAGGGAGGGAACTGGTCTACCTATTAAGTTTGTATAAGCAGAAATAATAAAAATGTATTAAAATAATTTTATTACAAGCTTTTTTTGAACTGGAATTCCCATTATTTCAAATTTTAATTTCTATATAAAATTTTAATACTAGTGATAAAATTAAAAATACTAGCGATAGAGTATTAGTGTATTGCTAGCAACATACATTGATAACCAATAAATAAACATATCGTTTCCCAATTATTTCTTAAGAGATAGAACATTGTAAATATATTAATACAATTTGTATGTCTGTCCTTGCTTGTAGTACTCTTCTTCCAACATGGTTTAAAGTGAGTGTACCCCACAGACTCATGTGATTGAATTATTAGCTGATGCTAATATTTAGGAAGGTTAATGCAACTTTTGGAGATGGAAGCTTGCTGAAGAAAGGGAACCTTATCCTCCTTCTACTAGTAGTCTGTACTTGCACCCTATAGCTTGCTTGCTAGGTCTCCATGTTGATAGATAAGCCTTAAGTTGCTTCCAGTTTCTGTCTCCCACCATGCCTCTTCTACCAAGATGGACTTTATCTCCCTTCTGGAACCATAAGTCATATAAATCCATCTCTGATGGTATAAGTGTTGTCTCGCAGCAGTAAAAAGTGTAATCACAATAAAGGAACAAAATTTTATGTTCATAATGCTTTTATTTTTCTGCATAGTTTTCCTAAGCATTTATCTTTAAACATAATTTCAAAGTTTATTTGTGAATATTTCATAAACTGAACTATTTATGCTATATTTGAAAAACTAATTTTGTTCATTGTTTCTGATACTAGACTACCTTTATGCTTATACATTTATTTTTCATAGATAGTATTCAGTTTATCCTGATTCAGCTTTGGTGAGTTGTATATATTTAGAAATTTTTCTATTTCTTTCTGAAATGGAAAATTCAGAAGGTGTCAGTCACGTCCACTTAATGGAATATAAATTTTTGAAGTATGACCTTATGACCCCCTGAATTTCCATTGTATCAGCTGTGATAGCTCCATTTTCATCTCTAATTTTATTAATTTGGATTTTCTCTCTTTTGGTTTTGGTTAATTTGGCCAAGAGTTTATCAATCTTGTTTTTTATTCAAATAACCAACTCTTAGTTTTATTAATTCTTGTATTGCCTTCTTTGTTTCAATTTCAGTTATTTCTCCATTTATCCTATTAATCTTCATCTGTCTATTGCTTTTGGAATATTTGTCCTTGTTTTTCTAAAACTTTAAGCTGTATTTTCAAGTTATTTACTTGTGATGTTTCTAATTTTTCATGTAGGCATTGAGTGGTATAAATTTCCCTCTAAGTACCGCCTCCATTGTGTTCCAGAGATTTAATAGTTATATTGTATTTTTATTGTCATTAAGTCCCTGGAATTGTTAGATTTCCATTTTGATATCTACCTGGACCTATTCCTCACTCAGTAGCATGTTGTTTAGTTTCTAACAGTTTGTGTATTTTCTATTATGTATCTTATTATATATATATATATATCTTTATTCCATGGTGATCAGGTACAGTACAGTACCTAATTTAAAATTTCCTGTATTTCTGGAAGCATTCTTTGTGGCATAGAATGTGGTCTATTTGGGAGAAAGTTCCATGGCCTGCTGAAAAGAATTTAAATTTCTTGGTGTTGGGATGGAAAGTTCAGAAGACGTCAGTCAGGTCCATTTGATTCATGGCTTGATTTAATTCCAGCGTGTCTCTGTTTAGTTTTTGACTTATTGACATGTCTATTGTTGAAAGCAGGCTATTGAAATTCCATGCTATTATAATATTTGGGTTTATTTTCTGATTTATGCATTGTAGTTTTTAATTTAATTTTATTTTTCCTTGTTTTATAAGCATAATGAGTAATTGTCCCTGTCACTCCTCTTTCCCCTTCCCTTTCTTCCCTTTTCCTTTTCAACCTCCCTCCTTTCATCAGTCCATCTTACTTACTCCTACCCTCCTGTCTGTCTGTTTCTTGGGCCCCAGGATTCCCCTTGGATTGATTATCTGTTCCAATGAGGACTCAGGCCTCTGTGGCAGACCAAGACAGGGGCATTCCCCATCACCTGTCTAGCCCTAGTCCCTAAGGTTCCCAATTCATGTAATTATTTCTTCTGAGATTTTTGCTGGTCTATGGAGGATTGTTGATACATGTTTGTTTAATGAATGTAAGTGAACCTATTTTTGGTGTGTATATGTTTAGAATTGTGAAGTCTTCTTGATGGATTATCTCTTTAATGAATATTTATAATCCTTGGGTGTCTTTTATGAGTTTATGTGTCTATTTTATTAGATATAAGAATGCCTACTCCAGCTTGTTTTCTAGTTTTATTTGCTTGTAATACCTTTAACCATCCTTTCACCCTAAGATAGTGCCTAGCTGTTAATGATTAATTCTTGAAGGTGGCAATTAATGAGCTATGATTTCTAATGCATGCTCTTAGCTTATGTCTCTTGATTGGGGAATTGAGACCATTGACATTTAAAATAATTGAGAAGTGTTGATTCATGTCTTTTTGTAATTTTCTGATTTTTATATTAGTGGTTCTTTGCTTAGTAATTATTTCGGCATTATTTTTCCCTTCTATCCTCCTGAGTGTGTATCATTTTTTTAATATCTTCTGCAGGCCTTGCTTAGTGGTCATGTAAGCCTTCGGTTTATATTTGTCATGGAAAATTTTTCTTTCACCTTCAATCATAGTTAATCAATGTTAGTTTAGCTGGATATAGCATCCTGTGTTGGCCTTTATGATCAGTCACAACTTAAAGTATGCATTTTCCAAGCTTTTCTGACCTTCACTGTTTCCATTTAAAAGTCAGTTGTTATTCTGATGATAGGCTTGACTTTAAATATGACTTTGTTTTTCTCTTTGAGGCTCTCAAAACATGCTCTTTATCCTGTACCTATAGTGTTTTGATTATTGTTTGCCATGGGGCATTATTTCAATTCATTTATATTCACTGAGACTTTTGTGTCCTAGTATGTGACCTAATTTAGAGACTGCTCCATAGATTGTTATAAAGAATGTACGTTGTTGGGTGTTTGGCTTAACAATTCAGAAGGCAGTTGTCAGGTTCACTTTGTTTGTGGTTTCATTCAATGTCATTATTTCTGTTTATTTTTGGGAATGGTGAAAGCAAAGCACTGGTTTCCCACTAACACTGTGATGGGGTTGCCCTATGTCTTCACATCTAGTGCTATTTGCTTAATGAATTTTTGTGCATATGAGTTTGACAAATATATGTTTTAGATTGTAATAGATGAATTATCCACTGATGATGAAATTACCTTTCTTTTTGCTTCTGTGAGTCAACACTTAGGTGGAACTTAAGGGGTATAGGGAGATTTATTTGGTTTATATTTCCAGAGGGGAGATATAATCCATTATGGTGGAAAAGGCATGACAGTAGAAGCTTGAGACTGATTCGTGTCATAGCCATAATCACAAAATCAGACTGAAAAAGAAAAAAAGTAGGGGCAGGCACCAAATTTCAAGGCCTGCATCCTGTGAAATGCCTACTTCCAGCAAGGTTCCACTTAGTAAAGGTGCCATACTATTCTCTAACATTAACAACAGCCAAGTATTTAAAAATATGATCCAGTGTGGGACAATTAACATTTAAATCATCACAATTAATGAGTATGAAGTGACCATCTTCATCTCTTCTGACTAATGTTGATTTGAAGTCTATTTTGTTAAATATTAGAAAAACTGCACCTGCTTGTTTCTTAGCTTCATTTGCTAGTAGGTTTTATATAATTTTATATAAATTTATATAATTTTTGTATAATTCTGGGTTGGCAGTTGCAGACTTTAAGTGCTTGGAATACATATTTCCAAGATCTTTTACCATTAAAGTTTTTCATCAAATAAAATATCAAATAATCAAAAAATATCAAAATAAATAAAAATTATTCTAACCGACTTATTTTTTCTATGACATTTCCCTTCTCTATTGCAAATTTTACTATCTTCCTTTAGTTTGTATTTTCAGCCTTTTAACTATAACATATAATTGGAGAGTTTTTTTTCTGATCCTACTTGGTGTTCTGTAGACCTCATATCTAGATGGGTATTTGTAAGCTTCCTTTTGTAATCTTATTAAACACACTGGTTATGCCTTTGGCCTGTATTTCTTCCCCTTCTTTTAATGTCCATGTGTCTTGGCTTAAAATGAGTTGTCCCTTACAGGCTCATGTGTTCCCTAAATGTTGGTGTTTGGGAATGGCACCTTTAGGAGGTGAAGCCTTGCTGGAAGAAGACATATTACAGTGGGCTGGCCTTAAGGTTTGTTAGCCTCAGGTTGCTTCCACTAGAAGTCTGTCCTAGAAGTTTTCAGCTTGCTCTCCTTGCTGTCTCTGAGCCACAGAGACGTTTACTGTGACTTAATCCACCTCCAGTTTTTGCTACCAGCCATGCTTCTCCCACAATAATGGATTATGTTTCTCCTCTGGAACCATAAGCCAAATAGATCTCCCTTTTCCCCCCTAAAGCTAATTATGTAAGTGTCATCTCACAATAATAGGAAAGAGTAACTGCTACACTATGATTTTTAGATTTGATCATTTCATGGTATGCCATAGTTACTGTGTATTGTGCTCATGTTGTGTTTTTTTAAATCAGTCTTTAGCTTTCTTGCTTTCTAGCCTTGATACTCTCATATGATCTATTTTTATGTGGCATTCCACTGAGTTTTTTTTTATCTAACTACATTAAATTTTCATTCCAGCTTCAACTCACTTTTATATTGTTTCAGTATTTCTGTTTTTGTATCCTGAATTGTCTTACTCAATTTACATAGCTGTTTATGTTTTCATGTGGTTCCCTTTGTTTATTCTTATCTTCCCTAAGATCATTCATGGGCTTTTCATTGTTGTGTTAACTCTTTGAACTTATTGAACATATTTATAATTGCTCTTTGAGTCCTACAAATTTTTATATCTAGGTGGCTCTATATGCCACCTACTATGTATTTGTTAATCTGTTGTAGATATACTATCTTGGTATCTCATATTGTTTTATTTCAGTGAGATGTGGGCATTTTGAATTGCAGTATTGGTTATATTTCTGATTTATATTGTATGCCCCTTGGGGAGATATAACCAGATATGGAATAAGGTTTTGCATTCTGATATTAGGGGTGTGTTTCACAGTGGTACTTCTGGATGAGATGTAGGTATAAGATATAACCAAATAAGGCATAATTTTCTACATTCTGATATGAAGGGTGTGTTTTATGGTGGTATTTCTGGATGAGATACAGGATATCATAGGGCAGCCCAAAAATTAGGAGTGTCAGGGGTAGAATCTTACTCACTTGGTGTCCTGTGGATTGCTTGGCAAGGGATGGGTTAATGGTGGATTCCTAGTTCTCAGGAGCATTTGAGTGGCCCAGAGTAACATTTACTTAACATCTGATCCACAGGTGAGAAGGCAAAGTATCAGGGAGCTTCCTCAAGTGTAACCTTTCTTAGACAGGCCAGATCCACATTCACCAGGCAATTGACATGACTTTTTCAAAGGGTTATAATAGAATACTTTTTACACAGTGAATCAGTGAATTATACACAAGAGAAGATGCATACTTATGGCACAAAAAGAACTAGTGCTGGTATTAGATTCATATCCCATTAACTTTACTCCTTTTTAGTGCAAACAGGAAATCTCATTTTCTGTTTCAGAGAATATTTCATTATGAAGCCATAAAACAAGCGTCTTCACCATTTAGAACAATGATAGACACCTTAAAATTGCTTATAAGGGCCAGAGAGATATCTCAGTGGGGAAGGAGCCTGTTTGCAGACCGGGAGACCTCAGTTAATTCCCCGGAAAGCCTACATGGTACATGTATGCATACCTCTCTTTCTCTTTCTCATCTCAAATCAAATTCAAAATAAATAAATAAAATATGAACTCGAGCTTTAAAAACTGTTTATAAAACAGATATTATTGTTAGAGGCAGGATACATGAGAAAATAACTTCTTTCAATGAGTCAAACAGGAGAACACATTCTGGACTCCAAAAAAGTTTGCATTTTCAAATGTTATAACAGATTTTTTTATACTGACAATGTAACATTCATGAGTTATAAGAAATGATAGTGCTGGATTTGTAATTAGTCTACTCTAAGTGCAACTAGAAAAATTCCTTCTAAGCATCAAAGAGTCTTCTTGGAGAAATATTAAAATAGATTTCTTTACTGATAGTCAAAGAACAATCATGAGTTACTGAGGAAAGACTTCTTATCAAATAAATATTATTTGAAAATTATGTAAGGTAACTAACTACAGACTAACTTCTTTAAATGAATTGAAGAAACACATTAAATGGCTTCAAAACTACTTGTTTTTTCAAACATGTAAGAGACATATTTCACATTGTGAATATATTAAATATAGGCAGTAGAGATAATTGCTTATAAAACAAAGTACTGGTGTTGGATGAAGCAAAGTACTGATGCTTATCCCACATGAAATTCTCTCTTTTAGTGAAATTAGTGGAAATCCTATTAGGTTTTGCAGAGTCTTCCTTTGTGAAGACCTAAAACAGGTCTCTTTACTCAGAATGAACAATGAGTAGTGCCTTAAAAAAGGAAAGAGTGATTACAGAATACAGCATTTGGGTTATATGTAAGAAAGAGAGACTAACTTACCTCATCGTTTGAAAGAAGAAAATACACTCATTGACTTCACAATAACTTGCTTTTTCAAGGACTTTAGCAATCTTATTTTCTTTTTTCCTCTTATTAAGGGTGAGAATGACAAGAATTCACGTGTAAAGCCTTGAAAGAATATAAATTAAAAACCCAAATTTCAAGAAAACTGCAACCTTATTTACAAGTTTAATTATAATACTCATAGGTGATGTAAAGTAGATAATTGTAACTCAGAAAATACATTATAGTTAGGTCTCATCTCCCTTCAATTATTATTTTTGAGTGAAACTAAGGAAATTAGACTCAGGCTTCTGAGTGTTATTTTTTGAGATCCTAAAAGAGGTATCTTTGTCCACATTGAACAATAAGTGGTGATTCACTAAGGAAAGATTACTTATAAAACAGTGTTTAAGAGCTGGAAAGATGACTTAGAGGTTAAGACTCTGCTTTGCAAGCAAAAGGATCTGAGTTCAGATCCTGGATCCCTAGTAAAAACGCCGGGCAGAAATGACTGCAACCTGCACTTCCAGCTCTGGAAGGTGGAGCCTAGGAAATCACAGAACGTAGCAAAAAGGAGATATAAGCAATCCAACACAGGCACACACAGTGAGCATGCACACACACATACGTGTGCGCACGCACACACACACACACAACACACACAAGAAAGATATTTGGAATAGTAACATAATAAATGAGAAACTAAATTCTTTCATGATTTAAAGACAGAAGCACAAAGACTGGATTCAGAACTGTCAGTGTTTTAAGTTCTTTATCAGGCTTCCTTTCATATTGTGAATTCAGTATTCATATATAAGAAGAAATGAATGATTACAGCTGAGAATATACTGCAAGTTTCATCTCCCATAAACTTCTCTCCTAGAGTACAATATAGAAAACTTATCTTTGGCTTCTAAGGCTCTTTCTTTTGAAGTCTTAAAAGAGGATATATCACTCATAGTAAACAATTACGGGGGATTAAATAAGGAAAATGTACTTATATAGAGGGTAATTTGAATACAAGTAAAATGTATGGGAAAGTAACAATGCTTGACAAGACCAAGAAGAAAACACATTCATTGACTTAAGAAATAATCTCTTTATTAAGCTGTAGTAGAATTTTTTCACAGAGTGGAGATTGAATTCATAATAATTAGAATGTGAATATTTATAACTCAGAAAATACTTTTGCTGGACCTACTATTCATCGCTCATGAACTTCTGTCTTAAAACTCATTTTAAGCTTCTTAGTGCTTTCTTCTTGAATCTTAAAGTGGGCCTTTTTACCCACAATTCATGGTGTAAATAAGGAAAAAGAGTATCAACCATTTTCTGATTGTATGGAAGATCTGCTTATCAGCAGGAAGCACATGTCTGGTACTAAAAAAACAAACAAACAAACAAACAAACAAAAAAAAAAAAAAAAGGCCAAGAACCTGCAGAAAGGAAAGTTATAAGCCCCAGAAATAAAGTACTAAGGTGTATATATAAGGGCATGACAACATTCAGTTGTCATATTTAGAACAATTCCCATTCCTCACTGAGAAGTATTCATTTATAATAGATGGTGTTCACTACAAAGAATCACAACTGGCCAAAGTACAGAAAAAAAGTCACTGTAGTATAAGGGCCAGAATGTGGGAAGAGGTCCTACCAACCAGTATCTTCTGGACATAACAGATATTGTGTACCCATAAATTCACTTCAACTGTTTCTGCTTCCATAAGATCTACCTGCACAATACAAAGCCTACTGACAGCTCATCATGAAAGACAAGATCTCAAGTGTCATCACAATTCCTTGACAATTTTTTGAGGGTTAATGACAGATGAGGGAAGTGAAGCAACTGCCCTTCAGTGGTATATCCATTTGCCTATCATATGTGCTCTAGGAAATTCTCAGACACTTGCTAGTACAGACAATCCAGATGATGTTCATTGTGACACACATGCACAATAAAACATGAAAGCAAGAAAGAGACTAGTTGGAAAGAATCAGCAGTGAGAAAAGGAAAGTATTTTGGGTCATATAATAAGGTTTAAAATGAATGCAAATTAGTTTTTGAAATTGTCAAAGAATAAACATTTGAAAAATGAATACCAAGAAAATAAGAAACCTCTTTTGTGAAAAGAAGAAGATGCTCAGGAAAATTTAGCACCCCTTCAGTCATTGAGGTATAAGTACAGCTAAGTTTCTGGAAAGAAATAGATGGAGGCAGACTGGTACATTTGAAAAAGGAGGGGAAGGGAACTGCAACCGTGGAAATTATATATATATATATATATATATATATATATATATATATATGAATGGAGAAAAATAATTTGAACTTGTATTACAAGAGTATGGCTAATAAAATGCTTCTTAATATAAAGCTGAGTTTGAATTCTTGTCACCTTCAGGAAGAAGGCTACTGTGAGGAAGACAGTGCTGATAGTTCACATAAAGGTGACTTTTATCCATAAAGAGAACTAGGCATGGAAGCCTGGATATACAGAGGGCACATTCTATCTTTATGTGTCTTAGGTTCTGTGTTAAGATGTATAGAATCTGACCTCTCTGAATAAGGTCCCTGGTCTCTGAGGTCTATGATATAAGTCAGATGAGACAGTAAAAACACCTGTACACGAAGATGAGTGAGTTATGACAGTAGGAGACCAAGAGTGTGATATTTGAATTTAGATCTTGGGGTTCATAGTATTAAAAAATCTCAATATGCTAACACAAGCAGCTTCAGTCTCTGGGTCCTGATTCCCTCATTGGCCAAAATGAACAGCGCCTGTTCATGGTGAATTTTAAATTGAACACATGTGAGAAGCTTTTGGATGAAACACATGTGAGAGGCTCATGTATACTTTAAAGTGGTAGGCCTGGTAAGTCTATGTTTATGTTTTTATTTTAAAAATGAACTTGGAGCTGGAGAGATGGCTCAGGGGTTAAGACTGCCTTGCAACCAGAAGGTCTTGAGTTCGGATGCCAGATTTCACATAAAAACACCAGTTGGTAATGGCAGGGACTGCACTTCTGGCCCTGGTGGACTGAGCCTGGGAAACCTCAGAGCAAAGCAAAAAGGAGATAGAATCAACCCAGGATGATTCTCAAGGTCACCCTTGGTCTTCTATAGGAATACACAGTGCACTCTGATGCACGTACACACACAAATAAATAAGTTTTAAAAAAATGAAAGCAGAACCGTCAACACACGGGCTATTGTGGAGCGTTGGCCCGCGCCTGCACCCAGAAACCTCAGCGGTCCCCATGACCTGCTGCCAGCTGGGCGGTCCTCCCTGCATTGTCGGTGTGCTTGGCCCAGGCCTACCCTACCCGGACACAGCCCAGGCATCCCGCCAGCAAACTCTGCTCCCTCATTGCTCACCCAAGTCACCTCCGCTCCCACCATGGCCGAAAGCAGGGAGGGCAGAGGGCCTCCGAGAGCTCCCAGAACAGCGCAGAAGAGGGTGCCCCTGCAGCCGCCACGTTCGGGAAGCCCAAGATCATGAGTCATGGTGAAGACCCTGAAAGAGAAGGAGGAGATTGCCATGCCTGAAAACAGCTTGGTCTAGCAGTTCAAAGAAGAAGTCTCTAAACGTTTTAAATCACATACTGATCGACTTGTGTTGATAATTGGCTGGGAAATTTTTAAAAGATCAAGATACTTTGAGTTAGCATGGAATTCATGATGGAATTACTGTTCACCTTGTCATCAAGACACAAAACAGGCCATAAGACCATTCAACTCAAGCAAATACTACTGGAAGCAATGCTACCAATACATCAGCTCCTAATAACAATCCCACATCTGGTTCTACTACTAATATCCTTTTTGGTTTAGGTGGACTCAGAGGACTTGCAGGCTTGAGTAGCTTGTGTTTAAATACTACCAACTTCTCTGAACTGCAGAGCCAAATGCAGCAACAACTTTTGTTCAACCCTGAAATGATGGTCCAGATCATAGAAAATCTATTCGTCCAGAGCATGCTCTCAAATCCTGACCTGATGAGAAAGTTAATTATGACCAATCCAAAAATGCAGCAATTGATACAGAGGAACCCAGAAATTAGTCATATGCTTAAAAATCCAGATATAATGAGACAAACATTGGAACTTGCCAGGAATACACCAATGATGCAGGAAATGATGAGAAACAAGGAAGGAGCCTTGAGCAACCTGGAAAGTATTTCTGGGCGATACAATGCTTTGTGGCACATGTATACAGACATTCAGGAGCCCATACTGAGCACTCACAAAAGCAGTACATCCTCAGGTGAAGATATTCATCCTTCTCTTACAGCAAATAGAGATCCATTACCTAGTCCATGGGCTCCGCAGACTTCCCAGAGTTCATCAGCTTCTAGTGGCACCACCAGCGCTGTGAGTGGCAATACTGGTAGTGCAACCAGTGTCACTGCTGGGCAGAGCACTGCTGGGCCACATTTGGTGCCTGGAGTAAGAGCTAGTATGTTCAACACACCAGGAATGCAAACCTTGCAGCAAATAACTGAAAACCCACAGCTTATGCAAAACATGCTGTCTGCTCCATACATGAGAGGCATGATGCAGTCATTAAGCCAGAACGCTGATAAAAAAATCTCTCAGCAGAAGTGCCATTTGGTTAGGTTTGTCGAAAATAAAGAAAGTTGATTCTGGTTATCCGTTTAGGGACATTTAATTGTACAGACATCATAATATAACAATATCCGAACATTTGCATAATGACTGTAAATTACCTTAATTTCATGCAGATGAAAGAGTACTGTAAAATACTATAAACTGCATTTGCCTAGGACTTTTCAGCTTTCCCATGGGCAGTTTAAGTGACATTACAATTTGTAATTGAAATGTTGCTTTCACTGAAAGTATTGGTAAAAAACTCTAGCAAAAGTAGAGTCCTTTCTTATTTTATTACGTGTGTGCATGCACATGTGTGTGCATGTATATGTGTTGACTGAAACAAATTACTTGATTCATTTGATCAACATATCCCCATATTCTACAATAGTTTGAACTGCAAGTGAATTTCTCTGTATCCTGCTCTGCATCATTCTCTTTAGCTTAGGAAAAGTTTCCACAGGAGATAAAAATGTTTATTATGGGAGAAATTGTTGCTCACAAATGTAAGTCCAAAAGAAACTGAAAAGACAATTTCAAGCGCAGAGACAGGAAGTAAGACTTTAGGATTTACGGTTGTGGATATACTGCTTGTTGTGTGAGAAACAGAAAGGAAACCATATTGGGCAAAAGAATTCAATATTTGTTTAAAAGATAGGAAATAAATAAATATTGAAAATATGAGAAATAGCTCCCTTCCCCACCCCGCTCAGCGGGCCAGGACGCGCTCGCAGTCCAGCCGGGCCTCACACACGACCTAGGAATTAATCCCATAATGTTAGACTCCAACCAGAACAAACCCACGGAAAATGGCCAAGAAAGCCTGACCCAGGATAACGACTTTCAAAATATGATCATTACCATGTTCAATACTATGAAAGAGGAAATCCGGGAGGAATTAAATAATCGAATCAATCGCTTTGAAGAGGAACACAACAGACACTTGGAGGAGTTGAGAAAAACAGTGCAAGAAACAAAAACTGGCATAGAGCAGTTAAAACAGACTCAAGCAGAGTTTAAAACTGAGTTACAAGACAAGTTATCTTCAACCCAGAACTCCACAGAGAGTCTTATCAACAGAACTAACGAAGCAGAAAACAGAATTTCAGACCTTGAAGATAAAGTGGGAGTACTAACCAGCTCAATGGAAGAGGTTTTTAAAGCCAAAAAGATACTAGAGAGAAATATCCAAGAGATATGGGACACCCTGAAGAAGCCTAACATGCATATTCATGGAATACCAGAGCAAGAATCTCAAAATACCACCCCTGAGGAAATTTTTCAAACGATCATCAAGGAAAACTTTCCTCATCTAAAAAAAGAGAGGCCCATCCATATACAAGAGGCATTCCGCACCCCAAACAGATATGACCAAAGCAGAAGAACGCCACAGCAAATAATAGTCAAAACACTCCACATTCAAGATAAAGAACTGGTGCTGAGAGCTTCAAGGGAGAAAAAACAAGTCACTTTTAAAGGTAAACCTATTAAAATAACAAATGATTTCTCAGTCGAAACAGTAAAAGCAAGAAGAGCTTGGAGAGACATACTTCAAGTATTGAATGAGCAAAAATGTCAACCCAGGCTGATTTACCCTGCAAAACTATCCATCATCATCAAGGGAGAAAGAAAAATCTTCCTGCACAAAGACAACTTGAAGGGATACATGTCCACCAAACCAGGCCTTCAAAAAAGGCTAGAAATGATACTCAAGCGTGAAGAAAAAAACATGCATATCCAGGAGAACAAAAGGCAAGTATAACACCACTAAAAGCAAAGCAATATACATATAAAAACTACTAAACATAATAAATGTCCCGAATTAAAAATAGTTTCTCCATTATAACACTAAATGTTAATGGAATTAATTCACCGATCAAGAGACACAGATTACAAACTTGGATTAAAAATCACAATCCATCAATCTGCTGCCTGCAGGAAACCCATCTCACCACAAAAGATAGGCACGCTCTAAAAATAAAAGGCTGGTCAACAATTCTACAAGCTAATGGAAGCAGAAAACAGGCAGGGGTAGCCATTATGTTATCAGA
The DNA here is from genome assembly GCA_023101885.1 of Typhlomys cinereus. Taxonomy (NCBI): domain Eukaryota; kingdom Metazoa; phylum Chordata; class Mammalia; order Rodentia; family Platacanthomyidae; genus Typhlomys; species Typhlomys cinereus. Next base: position 2,968,792 of record JALPQD010000188.1, read on the forward strand.
CAAAGTGGACTTCAAACCAAAGAAAATTATAAGAGATACGGATGGATACTACATTTTAGTCACAGGCACAATTCACCAGGAAGACTTCACAATACTGAACATATATACACCCAATACAGGCCCCTCCACATTTATTAAGAAAACCCTACAGCATCTAAAGCAGGAAATCAACCCCCAAACGATAATTCTTGGGGACTTCAACACCGCCCTCTCTACATGGGATAGATCAACAGGTCAAAAGCTTAACAGACACACTTTGGAACTTAATCAAACCCTTAAAGAAATGGACCTTGCAGATGTCTATCGAACTTTTCACCCACACACCAAAGAATACACATTTTTCTCTCAGCAGAACACGGAACTTTCTCCAAAATAGATCACATACTGGGCCACAAAATGAATCTACACATATACAAAAAAGTTGAAATTCTAACCTGTACCCTATCAGACCACCACGGCCTAAAGCTGGACATCCACAACACATCAAACAAGAGAAAATACACTAACTCCTGGAAACTTAAAAATACGATGCTGAATGAGAACTGGATTCAGAAAAAAATTAAAAAGGAAATTCAAGATTTCCTGAAAGCGAATGATAATGAAAATACAACTTACAAAAATCTCTGGGACACAATGAAAGCTGTTCTAAGAGGTAAGTTCATAGCTCTCAATGCCTACATGAAAAAAAGGGAAACATCAGAAATAAACAATTTAACAATGCAGCTTAAAGCTTTAGAGAAACTAGAACAATCTGATCCCAAAAGTAGTAGAAGAGAGGAGATTAGCAAAATAAGGGTAGAAATATCTGAAATCGAGATTAAGAAAACGATAGAGAAAATCAACCAGTCAAAAAGCTGGTTCTTTGAAAAAATCAATAAGATTGATACACCCCTAGCTAAACTAACCAGAAGCAGGAGAGAGAAAACCCAAATTAACAAAATTAGAAATGAAAATGGAGTTATCACTACTGATACCCAAGAAATCCAGAGAATTATAACATCATATTTCAAAAACTTATACTCTGTGAAGTTTGACAACACAAAAGCGATGGATGAATTTCTAAGTAAACACAACTTAACCTGAGTGATCCCAAAAACTCCACCAAGCACATGGTCCACGGAAGACACACTGCTACTCAGAATTCAATAGAACCCAAAGAAAACTCAAGCAAACTTCTAAGAGTCAAAGACCATACATATGAAAACCTCTACATTCATCCTATCACATGGGAGAGATTCTTCACATCCAGCCAAAAGATAAGTAAACCTCCCTTTGTTTTTCACCTTACTGTTCCTTTCTAATATTAATCACTGTAGATTAACCTTTCCATACAGCCACCCCAAAAACATATACAACTCCAGGGAATACACCACTCACTCTCACATATCACCAAAATACTACATGGTAAAAGTGCATTACCATACTATTACTCACCCCCTGTCTACTTAACCTGATTTAACTGATGTACTAACAGCCTAGTAGCCCAACTAGGAAATAACAATAACAAAAGACAAACATACCCAACCCCAAGGCAAGCACTAGTAACAACTGCCCAAGTGTAGTAATACCAACTAAATCAGTTCAAAAACACACAGAAACTGAAAAGCCCTAGAAGACAAAACAACAATGACCAAGTCAAAGTGCAGATACATGAGAAACAAAACCCAAGGAGACCAATCTCCCACTGAAAGAATCAACCCCTTAAGGATGGATTCCATCCAGAATAAATTCACAGAAAATAGCCAAGAAAGCCAGACCCAAGACAACAACATTCAAAGTATGATCATTACCATGATTTATACTATGAAACAGGAAATCCAAGAGGAATTAAACAACAGCATCAACCACTTTGAACAGGAACAAAACAGGCACTTGGAGGAGTTGAGAAAAACAGTTCAAGAAACAAAAATAGGCATAGAGCAGTTAAAACAGTCTCAGGCAGAGTTTAAAATTGAACTAAAAGACAAGTTATCTTCAACTCAAAGCTCAACAGAGAGTCTTATCAGCAGAACTAATGAAGCAGAAAATAGAATTTCAGATCTTGAAGACAAAGTGGGAGAATTAACCAGCTCAATGGAAGAGGCAGTTAAAGCCAAAAAGGTACTTGAGAGGAACATTCAAGAGATATGGGACACCCTGAAGAAGCCTAACATGCGCATTCATGGAATACCAGAGCAAGAATCTCAAAACACCACAACCGAGGAAATTTTTCAAATTATCATAAATGAAAACTTGCCTCAACTGAAGAATGAGAGGCACATCCAAATACAAGAGGCATTTCACACTCCAAACAGATATGACCAAAATAGAAAATCGCCATGGCAAATAATAGTCAAAACAATCCACATTCAAGAAAAAGAAAAGATGCTGAGAGCTTCAACAAAAAAAAAAGCAAGTCACTTTTAAAGGCAAACCTATTAAAATAACAAATGACTTCTCAATGGAAACAGTAAAAGCAAGAAGAGCTTGGAAAGACGTACTTCAAGTATTAAATGAGCAAAAAATGCCAACCCACACTGATATACCCGGGAAAACTATCTGTCATGATCCAGGGAGAAAGAAAAGTTTTCCAGCACAAAGACAACTTGAAGGGATACATGTCTACAAACCAGGCCTTCAAAAAATGCTAGAAATGATACGCAAACTTGAAGGAAAAAACAACCACATCCAGGAAGAGAGAAGAATAGTATAATATCACAAAAATATAAATGTAAAATAATAAGCTTACAAAACTCATTAAACATAAAAAGTGTCCAGAATTAAAAATAATTTCTCCATTATAACATTAAATGTCAATGGTATTAACTCACCGATTAAGAGACACAGATTACAAACTTGGATTAAAAATCATAACCCATCAATCTGTTGCCTTCAGGAAATTCATCTCACCACAAAAGATAGGCACATCCTAAAAATGAAAGGCTGGTCCAAAATTCTGCAAGCTAATGGAACCAGGAAACAGGCAGGGGTAGCCATTATGCTGTCGGACAAAGTGGACTTCAAACCAAAAAAAATCATAAGAGACACAGATGGATACTACATTTTAGTCACAGGTACAATTCACCAAGGAGACTTCACAATACTGAACACTTATGTACCCAATACAGGCCCCTCCACATTCATTAAGAAAATCCTACAGCGTCTAAAGCAAGAAATGAACCCCCAAACGATAATTCTTAGGGATTTCAACACTGCCCTCTCAACATGGGATAGATCAACAGGTCAAATGCTTAACAGAGACATTTTGGACCTTAATCAAACCCTTAAAGAAATGGACCTTACAGATCTCTATCGAACTTTTCACCCACGCACCAAAGAATACACATTTTTCTCAGCAGCACACGGAACTTTCCCCAAAATAGATCACATATTGGGCCACAAAACGAATCTACATATATACAAAAAAGTTGAAATTCTACCCTGTGCCCTATCAGACCACCATGGCCTAAAGCTTGACATCCACAATACAACAAAATACACTAACTTTTGGAAACTTAACACTATGATGCTGAATGAGAACTGGATTCAGGAAGAAATTAAAAAGGAAATTAAAGATTTCCTGAAAGTGAACAATAATGAAAATAAAACTTACCAAAATCTCTGGGATACAATGAAAGCTGTCCTAAGAGGTAAGTTCATAGCTCTTAATGCCTACATCAGAAAAATGGAAACATTGGAACTAAATAACTTAACAATGCAGCTTAAAGCTTTAGAGAAACTAGAGCAATCTGATCCCAAAAGTAGTAGAAGAGAGGAGATTAGCAAAATAAGGGTAGAAATATTTGAAATCGAGATTAAGAAAACAATAGAGAAAATCAACCAGTCAAAAAGCTGGTTCTTTGAAAAGATCAATAAGATTGATACACCCCTAGCTAAATTAACCAAAACCAAGAGAGAGAAAACCCAAATCAACAAAATTAGAAATGAAAATGGAGTTATCACTACTGATACCCAAGAAATCCAGAGAATTATAATGTCATATTTCAAAAAATTATACTCTGTGAAATTTGACAACACAAAAGAGATGGATGAATTCCTAAGTAAACACAACTTACCTAAATTGAATCAGGAAGTTGTGAATTATTTAAATAGTCCTATAACATATAAGCAAATTGAGGAAGTAATCTTGAAACTTCCCACCAAAAAATGTCCTGGACCACGTGGATTCAGCACAGAGTTCTACCAGACATTTAAGCAGTTAATAACACCAATACTCCTTAAAATGTTCCTTCAAATAGGAAAGGAAGGAACACTACCAAATTCCTTCTATGAAGCTAATATCGTTTTAGTCCCAAATCCTAATAAAGATTCACTTAAAAAAGAAAACTATCGGCTGATCTCTCTGATGAACACAGATGCAAAGATTCTCAACAAAGTCTTAGCAAACAGGATTCAGAAACATATCAAAAATATCATTCACGGAGACCAAGTAGGCTTTATCCCCGGCATACAAGGTTGGTTCAACATACACAAATCAATAAATGTAATTCATCATGTAAAGCGGTCCAAAGTCCAAGACCACATGATACTCTCGATAGATGCAGAAAAAGCTTTTGACAAGATCCAACAGCCTTTTATGATCAAAACGCTAGAGACAGTAGGAATGGAAAGAACCTTTATCAATATAATAAAAGCTGTATACAACAAGCCCACAGCAAGGATTATGCTCAATGGGGAACAATTGGAAGCACTCCCACTTCGATCAGGAACTACACAAGGCTGTCCACTCTCACCACTTCTATTCAATATTGTACTTGAAGTCTTAGCTGAAGCCATAAGACAAGAAAGGGACATAAGAGGGATTCAAATCGGCAAGGAAGAAGTCAAGCTATCCCTATTTGCAGATGACATGATCTTATACCTGAGGGATCCCAAAAACTCCACCAGGAAGCTCCTGGAACTAATTGAGAAGTTCAGCAGGGTAGCAGGATACAAAATAAACGTACAAAAATCAGAGGCCTTCCTATATGCCCAGAATGAAAGAACTGAAAAAGCCCTGAGAGAAACAATCCCATTTACTATAGCCCATAAAAAAATGAAATACCTTGGTATAAACCTAATCAAGGAGGTAAAAGACCTTTACAATGAAAACTTTAAAACCCTAAAGAAAGAAATTGCAGAAGACACCAGAAGGTGGAAAGACCTCCCGTGTTCCTGGATTGGCAGAATCAACACTGTAAAAATGACCATCCTGCCAAAGGCAATATACAAATTCAATGCTATACCAATTAAAATCCCAAAGCAATTCTTCAAAGAAGTTGACCAAACAATCTCAAAATTCGTATGGAGGCACAAAAGACCCAGGACAGCAAAGACAATCCTGAGTAACAAAAAGACTGCTGGATATATCACCATACCAAACCTTAGTCTGTACTACAATCCCATTGTTGTAAAAACAGCCTGGTACTGGCTCCAAAATAGACACACAGATCAATGGATAAGGGTTGAAGACCCAGATATAAGCCCACAAAATTACAGCCATTTGGTCTTTGACAAAGGGGCCCAAAAAATTCAATGGAAAAAGAACAGTATCTTCAACAAATGGTCTTGGCAAATCTGGATCTCCACATGCAGAAGATTAAAATTGGGCCCATACTTGTCATCATGTACAAGACTTAATTCCAAATGGATCAAGGATCTTGATTTAAGGCCAGAAACTATAAAAAACATAATTGAAAGGGTAGGGGATTCCCTCAGGATGATTTGGCTAGGCCAAGAGTTCCTAAACAGACATCCAATGGCACAGTCACTGCTACCAACTCTCAAAAGTTGGGATCTTGTGAAATTGAAGAGCTTCTGTCAGATAAAGAGTTTGTAACACGAGCTCAAAGGCAACCCACAGAATGGGAGAAAATCTTCCCTAACCACATATCTGATAGAGGTCTATTGTCCAGAGTCACAAAGAACATAAAAAACTAAACACCAAGAAAATTAATGTCCCAATTAAAAAATGGGCCCTGGAACTTAAAAGAAATTTTACCAGGCATGAAATTAAAATGTCTAACAAATATCTGTAAAAATGCTCTACTTCCTTAGCCATCAGGGAAATGCAAATCAAAACTTCCCTGAGATATCATCTCACCCCAGTCAGGATGACAAAAATCCACAATACAAACAACACCAAATGCTGGAGAGGATGTGGAGAGAGGGGAACTCTCCTACATTGCTGGTGGGAATGCAGGCTCATACAGTCACTCTGGAGATTCTTAAAGAAATTAAAGATTGAAATGCCATATGACCTTGCGATTCCACTTTTGGGAATAACCCCTCATGCAGCAGAGGTTCACTTCGATAGCACAAGTGCAACCATGTTCATAGCAGCACTGTTTACAATAGCAAAGTCATGGAATCAACCCAAATGTCCAACAGTTGACGTGTAGATAAGGAAACTGTGGTACATCTATACAATGGAGTACTACTCAGCCATCAAAAATGATGAATTACTGGAATTTGCCGGGAAATGGATGTCATTAGAAACAATTATATTGAGTGAAGTATCCCAGACCCAGAAAATTAAGCGCCATATGTCCTCCCTAATAGGTGGCTCCTAGTACCAAACCCACCCAGCCCACCTGGAGACACTCGATGATAAATCTCTGTAATACAGTAATTGCAAGGATTATGAACAGGAGGGATGGGGTAGGAGGGCCACACCAGAAACAAGGAGAGAGGGGACCATGTTACAGTAGAGAAAATAGGCCTCCATGAAGGACTGCAAGTAAGCAATGAGACATCTGGTTAAGTTCACAGACTTTTCGTTCTTGATCATTTACAACCTTGGGGTGTTGTGATCTCACCAGAAGGGGAGGGCATACAGTCTGGCATATAATAAGTAACCATTTTGCAAATGGGTGATTGACCCCTCCCTCACTGAGGTTTCCTACTTTTATTACATGTACCTTTGAATATACTCTTATAACAAGACTCTAGTTTAACAGCTTTGTATCTCTGGCCAGGGGGTGACATCCAATACCCATTGGGATGGAGTGAAGGGCATTGCAGGAGCAGCAAAACCGCAAAAGAAAATTAACAAATCACAACCCAGAACTTCAGAGACTCTATATCAACCACCTAGAACTAGGCCAGCCTAATCTCTCCCCATCCTGAAGCTCAGGGACATTTGCGGAAGAGGGGGCGGTAAGAGTGTAAGAGCACAAGGATGGGAGGAGCAGTGATATGCAAGATACTCCACACAAGTTAGGGCCAAAGCAATCATAATTGGACTTTGCATGCCCTGCACAATGTCCAACACACTATTGTCCCCACAAAGTCTAGCATTTGCTAAAAGCACCAAGATCCTTGGAGGCAAGGGATTGATAGCCAAAATAGTGTTCCTATGCTTAAGGGGAACAATGGAAAGCGTTCAGGGAAATGCTGCTGGGTCCTTGTACGTCATCGGAGAGGAGGACCCAGAGGAGAGTTTGGCATGCACATTAAAGGATTCTCTGGGGATTGGGGGAGGGGAGGCACTGGGGGGTGTGGAGGGAAGGATGAGGGGAGGGTGAGCAGAGGGGTTGGGGGGAGGACGAGGGGGGGAGGGAACAGGTGTACCTATTAAGCTTGTATGAGCAGAGATAATAAAAAGTGTTTAAAAAAAGAAAAGAAAACACAGGGCAAACAAAAATAGACAAATGAGATTATATTAAACTAAAAACATTTCTACAAAACAAAATAAAGTTATTCCAGAGTTGATCTTTTGGCTGTGCTTGCCAAATGTTGTAGAGTCACTCTCTAGAAAGTCTGTGGGTCCAGACTCTTGTGGAAGATTGAAACCAGAACATGCAAAGAGGATTAAGGTATAGTTTATTAGTGGAGAAAAAGAATAGAACTCACTGACTCCAGAAAAGGTGTACCATGAGGGGCAAGGGTACCCTGGAAAATTCATGTATTCCAGGCATAAAATCCATGAAGGACAAGGAGCTGAAAAGAACTCATGGACTTCAGATATGGAGTGCCATGAAGGGCAGGTGCCAAAGAGGGCTGCTAGGGTCAGGTCTATCTATACATTTAGGCAAGGCTGGAAAAGTGGCTTTTCTTTATTGGTTAGCTCATATTAAGACCTAACCCAGTTGCTCTTGTGCCCACCTCATGATAGGGTTTATCTACAATGGAGAACTGATCTCCACATCCTTTCACAAGCCAAGGGTGGGGGAAGTTAGATAATGTTGTGTTCCTTCTGGGTATTCCTAGCAGTGGGGGATGGCTTTCTGAAACCTTCAGAGACCTTCCCTGTATGGCTGCTCTAAAACTGCTTCCCTGAAAGCATTTGAATAGAGAACCCTACTGCCATTCATCTTGAATGACTGGGGATGTCCAAAGTTTCCTAAAGGCCCTTTCCAAATGCTGTCACCACAAAACCTTGATTTCCTTCAATCTCTTATATGCCCTTCAGATGGGTAAGACATGTTGGATAACTTGTGACAAAATGACAAAGACATAAAATTAAGAACCACACAGAGAAGCTCTTTGAGTTTTTTTCTGTTGTTTAGGTTTTACTTAAAAGGTACAGAGAAAGCCTTGTAGGACTATAATACTTATCCCCAGAGGACACTGAATACATGGAACACGATTCAAACCATCCATGAAGCCATACAGTAGTGAAGCTGAGTATGAAGACTTTTGCAGGAATGTTATGATGTCACATTTTACATGATTATTGTTGATAAATTCACAATCAAATAGCTTATAGGGGAGTAAAGAACTTTTATTCTTTGCTTTATAATTTCTTGTTACAGTTGCACATCCAGCTTGGCAAGAGTCTGCACTTTCATCAGTGTCATAGTTAGGCACAGGTGTCAACTTGACAGTTGAGGGTTTGAGCTCTGGGCACATTTGTGAAGAATTAGTCGTTGTGTTAAACCCAGGGCAAACCTGCAGAAGATTGTCTGGCAGATGGGGAAGGCCCAGGTAGGTGGGATTAAGCCCTGGAATAAAATACAGAGAGCTGGTTAAGAGAGTCAACAACCTTGTGTATACTTGGCCAGATGTGCTGGTATGGCAAGTAAGGATCGTCCTGCTCTCAGCCATTACATAGAGATGGTGTGGCCAGTTCCCTTGGCCCTGGTGTTGCTGTGTGTGCTCCCATCCAGCTGGACAGACTGTAACTGGACTATCGTAAGAAAATAAACTCCTTATTCCCTTAAGCCATTTGATGCAGAGTAAAAGAGAAGCTGAGAGAAATTTCTTTAGGCTTGATCACAGATTCAAACCTTTTTATTTCTTGGTTAATTAATAGCTTATGCACTGTTAGCTGGTGATTTTGTGATTTTTCTTTTCAAACTGGAATTGTGACTTTATTATATAGAGATGCTAAGGACTTGTACTAACTCCTATGATGATAATGTACACATTATATTACAGAACATAATTATCTTCAAATGATGGTGGGGCATGTTACATTGTAACAATCACTTCCTCAGTGGAGGATCCTTTAAGGCTTGCTACGATGCCGAGGATGGGAACAAAAAGGGTGGGAGGCATATGGCCTTCCTGGACTTCCCTCTTATGGGCCAGGAAAAGCACTCCCATCCAAGTCCGTGGGTCCCGGACATTTCCTGGGGAAATCCAAGGAGCTAAGAGTTTTTTATATATTTATTTATTTTTATTTTCACTCATACAAACTTAACAGGTACACAGGCCACTTCCCTCCCTCCACCCCTCCACGTAACCCCTCCCCTCCCTCCTCCCTTCCCATCCCCCAGTGCCTCCCCCTCCCATCCCCGGAGCATCCTTTAATGAGCATGCCAAACTCTCCTCTAGGTCCTCCACTCCGATGAGGTGCAAGGACCCAGTGGCATTTCCCAGAACCCTTTCCTGTGTTCCCTTTAAGCATAAGAACACTACTGTGGCTGTCAATTCCTTGCCACAAAGGATCTTAGTGCCTTTAGCAAACGCTAGACTTTGTGGGGTCAACAGTGTGTTGGACATTGCGCAGGGCACGCAAAGCCAAGGAGCTGAAATTAAAGCTTCCTCCCAAAAATCTTCTAAGTCCTTTTGTTTCATTTTGATCCTATGTAAGTCTAGTAGAGCCTTAAGGGAAGTCAGCTGGGGCGCCTTCTGATGGGATGGTAAATTACCCATTATGGAGAGGAAAGGTTCCCTAATGGAGCAGAGATGACTAGGAGGCGAGCGGACAAGGCGAAAGAGTGCAGAAAATAAAAAGCAATGACTGTAGCCAAGGTCAAAGTGAAAACAACTCCTAAAAGGGTAACCAACGTCCAAGGAGAGACCTAGTGCAGGACATACCCAGAGGTGTTTTGGATCTAAGCGTCCTGTGCTTAGTGAGGGACCTCAGGAGTTTGTTACTCCCCCAGGCTGTATGCCCTTGGTCAAGCTGATTCAATATAATCGAACCTGGGCTCCAAGTTCTAAAGGGACCAATTTCTCATATGAACTCGCTGGGAAAAGCCTTGGTTTAGAGGGGATCTTTGATCATGGGGAAATCAAATGAGTAATTGGGGCGCCTTGATAATCAGCAAATCAAGTGAGTGATTGCATTCCTAACCTTAAGAGGGGCTCCTTGATAATCAGCAAACCAAGTGAGTGATTGTGTTCCTAAGGACAAACAGAGAAAGAGGAAGAGGAGGGGGCTACCTGCTCACCTTCAGGCACCGTAAGCACAGGAACACAAAACTAAAAGGGCCACTCACCAAAATTTACCGGAGTAGGTGTCTCATCTACACTGAAGGCAGCACCACCCCACGTTTGAGTGCCAGATGTTGCCGAATGCCCACCGGGCCAGCTGGGGGGAAGAGGGGAAAGGGCAGGGGCCTTGTGGGCTTGAAGCAAATGGGCGAGCCAGTGACAGGGTCACCACCCAGACCCCGGAAGTCAGGCGAGAAGCAGTAGGCAGAGGAAGAGTTGGCTTCAGACTCAGCTTTATTCAGGAAGTGTTTGGGCTTATATAGGGTCAGGGTCCAATCAGGTGTGGCGACCTCTCCACTCAGGGGGAGGAGGGGGGCAGCCACCAATCATTTAGCTGTTTACTAGGTATCCAGGTTAGATGACCACTTCCCATTGTTCATCCCTCCTTCCCATTGGTTGTCCATCCCTCTGCCTGTATGGTTCCTCTATTGGGACATGTCTGAGGCATGTCCAAACTTGTTCAGGCTTGTCTGTAGCCAGACCTCCTGGATTTGGGAGCCTGGGCTAGGGCTTCCCTGAATCCATAGTGCCACAGTGTTTATTTTGTATTGTGTATGGTGGTACATGCCTATCATTTCAGAATTCTGGAAGCAGAGATAAGATTGCAAGTTCATGGCTGGTAAGTACTGGGCTAACTTGGGTTACATAGTGAGATCTCAATGAACAAAGGCTAGGGATGTAAGAACACATGAGAAGCATGTTCAAAGTAGCAGTTACAATCTCTAGAAAATCCCATAGACAGACAAGCATAGATGCATGAACAAACCACACACACGCACTCGTACTTTTGCACTTGAGAAAATACAGAGTAAGTCATCTTGGCTTATAAATTTGGCCTTCAGTGTTATTTCCACGATATGAAATGTTTCACTACCAACACTGGTTTAATGGAAATATTCCTCACTTCAATCTGACATTGCTTGATTGAAACACTGGGAGAAACTTCCAAAGCATTCTTACATTTTAGCTTGAAGCCAAGAATATCTAAAACTGAGCTAATGAGTTCTTAAAAGTCTATAAGAAGGAATTTTTAGGAAATTGTATATCATCAACTTCAAAAGAGAAATTTCACAATGAATGTTCATTCTATAACAAAACTGTAAGTTTTGTTTCAAAATATCTAGTTTGAAAATATCTCTATCTTACACATATACAATAAAAATAAAATAAGACAATTGTATGAAAAGTGGTCATATGTTTATTAAATCTGAAGAGAAGTACATAGTTTTGATAAAACCACATTTTATTATAAACTTTTTTGCCTGAAAAAATATGAGATTTTTAAGAATTTTTATTTATTTGTGTGTAAGTGTGGGGGGGGTGATGTACATTGGATGTTTGTAATAGAGGGCATTGTGTGTCCCTATGGAGGATCAAGGGTGACTTTAGGAATCATCCTGGATTGCTTCCACCTCCTTTTTGCTATGCTCTGGGATTTCCCAGGCTTTGCTTTCCGGAATAGGAAATACATGTCATTACCATTTATGCCTGGCATTCTCCCATAGGATATGGCATTTGAACTCAGAGTCTTCTGCTTATGAGGCAGAGTCTTAACCACTGAAACATTTCTCCAGTGCAGAACTAGTTCAAACATGCAATTCTAGCCAGGATCTGTTGCATAGAAATTAAAATTTTCTAAAAATAATCATACAAATTCACATTTCTAATAATTAAAAAAAGGAACCAGTGGGAGCCTTAAGAAAATGTCAGTGTTCAGGTTTCTAAATTTCTAAATTTTAAGTTCTAAAATCTTTTAAAAATAAAGTTTACAAGCATGGTAAAAGAAATGGTCACTTCAGAATTAATTTCATATTAGAAAGAAATTACCATGCAATAAGGAATCTTAGAAGACACAAAGCATTGATCAGCAACTCACTAAGAAAACACTACTAGATACAGGAAAGTAATTCTATAGGGTTTGTTTTATTTGCAGAGTCTATCCTACTTTTGTCTCATACACATCTCTCAAAGTCATACAAGCAATATTCATTGATAAAAAGGTAAACAGTATCAATAATACATGAATATTTCCTTTGTTAATACCAAAAGTTACACCAAATGCAAAATGTTCCATTTTGTACATGTGTTTTATTAATGTAAAGATCATAAATTTTACAATAGTTCTTGAATAAAGTTTTTCTTTCACTTACATTATAAAAAATGATGGAATGTACCAGATATAATAAAATACAGTTTAACATTTGACTTTTGTAATGCCTTTTTATTTCCAAATAAACTAAGGGAATGCCTTCATAATATAACATAGTATCACATTTTGTGGTAAAAGCAAACATCTCTCCTCTGTCTCATATTTTTGCACTGAAAATCTGATTTCTATATTTCACTCCATTTCTATCATGCCTAAAATATATATTTACAGTTACAATTTTCTTCTCAGTGAATTTGGTTCCTGTTATGGACATTTATTTTCACATTTGTATACTATCAGATCATAGAAGGCTTATGGCACTTTCAGATAAGAACAGAGGTAGTGTCTTATTAAAGATTGAGGTCTAAAATTGATATTTATTAAAGTTCATTTTGCTTGCCACAATGGACATCGTGTAGGTTTACAATGACTAAAAGGAGACAAGCACCAAATACTGGAAAATAAATATTTACTTATTTATACCTTCTCTCTAGAATACTATAAAGCTCATGTAAAATGGAGGTGTTTGAAAACAATAGGTATTTTCACATATTAGAAATAAGCCTTTTAATGATATGCAAGATACACCACACAAGTTGGGACTGAAGCAATCATAATTAGACTTTACATGCCCTATGCAATGTCCAACACACTATTGACCCCACAAAGTCTAGCATTTGCTAAAGGCACTAGGATCCTTGGAGACAAGGGGTTGACAGCCACAGTAGTGTTCCTATGCTTAAGAGGAACACAGGAAAGGTTCTGGGGAATGCCACTCGATCCTTGCACCTCATCGGAGAGGAGGACCCAGAGGAGAGTTTGGTATGCTCATTAAAGGATGCTCCGGGGATGGGAGGGGGAGGCACTGGGGGAAAGGGAGGGAAGGGGGAGGGGAGGGGGGCACAGGGTGGTGGGAGTTTGGAGGGAGGGAGGGGACCGTTGTACCTGTTAAGTTTGTATGAGTGGAAATAAAAAAAAAGAAATAAGCATTTTAAGGAACCCTTCTTGAACATGAGAGTTTATTTTCTTTGCATCGATATGCATTGATTGTACATATAATGTGTTGAATTATGTTATATAAGTATGTTATATATGCTTAGGCCATACACTTATCAAAATAGGATAATTAGCATTTCTTTATTATTTTATGTGCTCATGTTTAAAGACTTTGAGTTGTTGTTTTCTCAGTCACTATATGATATATAACATGAAATAGCAAACTGTAGTCATCCAGTTCTAGATTTATTTTGTTCCACTAAGAGCACAACAAATTGGATCAGAATTCACAAAGTGGCATGAAACTGAAATGAAAAAAACTTTCTTCTAAAAATTAAAAATGATCTCATCCTAATTTACATTGGAAAAAACCTAAGCTATTTAAAATATATTATAACGTGTTTTTAGCTCTAAATTCTTTTGAACCTAAACTGTAGTTACTCTACCTTTTCCTAGGTATCGCAGCTGCATTGTTCATAGCAATCAGTTTTATGGGAAAGTTCCTTTAAGACATATCAGTTAGCATTGTGTCAGAGAAGGAGGCTTTCTAGGAAAGAGAGATACTCAAAACACAATGTTATATAAGTAAAATATATGTGGAGCAATATAGATAAAATTTCTTCTATTCAGAAAAGTTATAAATATCTTGTTTCTGAAGCAAGCTAAAATCTAAAAGCAGTCATCAATTTTGACTCTATAGTTTTTCTTGGAATAGCACACAATATAGTGTTTGTTTTTATTTAATATAATGCGATAGCTTCTGTTTTGAATTTTGAACCTATTACTGTCAGAAGAAGTGAAATATTGAATAAAATGTTGCAAAACTGTAATGTTAAACCATGACAGGAAATTTTGTTGAAATTTACTTTCTGCTTATGGGAATAAAGGTAATAATTTCCACTTAATAAAAGGAAGAAGCTTTATAATTGTGACAAAATGAGCTTTTTAAAATTCATTCTTTTAAGAAGTTTTGACAATATTATGATGAAAGAATTATTTAATCTACATTTTTCATTTTTATTGCTGCATTTGAGAGACAAGAAGGGAATGAAAGAAAGACAAATATCAACAGTGGACTTTCACCTTGTGGACTTGTAGAATGCTGATTTCCTAGCGAAATCATATTTGTAAGATCAGGTATGACTACATACAAGACACATTCAAAAACACTTGGAAAAGGAAGAGAGAAGAGAGAGCCCTCCCCTCCATAGTCCTGTAAAGGCACACCAAAAGGCAGGAGTTCCACTCCCCTGACAATGGCCTCTGCCCACTCTTCAAAAAAGATTAGCTTAACCTTCATTTCCATAGCATGTCACTACTGAGGCTGATTCCCATCTGAGCTAATCCATTCACTCTCTAGCACTGAGACCCATACACACCCTTGCCCATAAGAAAAATACCAGATCAGGCACTCAATCCATTGATATTTTCAGACATACATTGAAGGCCATGAACCTAGGCAGAAATGATGAATTATATCCATTCCCTGGCTCCCTGAAGCTTCCTCATCAGTTTTAGAGGTGTTTATTTTCCAATGTGTTTCATGGAGCAGCAGAAAGTTCCGGAATGTTCTAGCTGAAGGTTTTAGGTTTACTCCCAATGGCTTAAATAAGAATAAATGGATGAACAAATCAAAGGACCATTGGGTTTAAGCATTTAATCTCCTTGACATGCAATTTATTCATCTTTTCTTTCTGTGTGTGATATGGCGGCGGTGGCAGCGGTGGTGGTGTTGGTGGTGGTGGTGTTCGTGGTGGTGGTGGTGTGTGTGTGTGAATGTGTGTTGGGATGTATGCTCAAGAGAGTGTGTATACAGGGGCATCTGTCTGTCTATGGGAGGATAAGTGATTCTATGCCTGTGGAGGCCCACTGCTGACATGAGAAATCTTCCTGGATGACTGTCCATACTTGTTGATCTGCGCAGGGTTTTTCAAACTACCACATTCCCATGCGAGGATAGAAGACTTTGAAATTGACACTCACCTTCTTCTGTGGTAACTGAAACCCAAACTCTTGTCTTTATGTTTGCAAGGCAGAGTCTTTAACCCCTGAGACATCTCTTCAGCACATCCTTTACTACCATGCCCTCTTATTGTACACAACTAAAGAAGAGAAGGAAAATTCACAGGATTCAACAACAGGAAGACCTTGATGGTGGTTAGATGTGGATGCTCATTCCAGACACATGTTTTCATCCATACATATTTGTTCATAGATGTGTATATATATACAAATATCAACATATAGTGAAATACACAAATAGCTGTTTTTAGTTTGAAAGCTTGCTTTGGCTCTCCATCTCTGCACCTTTTTTATACAGCTAGAACTGGACCAAGAAGAGATCTGTCATTCCAGGTGGGATTTTCTTGCCCAGCACAGTACACTATGGCTTTCATCTACCCCTCTTTCTTGGGTGAATTGTGTACTTGTCCAATGTGTGATTCAAGGAATGTAGTTTGGATATCCCACCCTCCTTCTTACTCCCCTTGAAACCTCTGAGCAAAACAAACACCTGAATGTGTGGAATCAATCTATGTCCCCTTTGTAGTAAGGCAGAAGACATGGTGGGTGTGGATTCTACCTACTCCCAAAGCAAGGCCTAAGGAGCCCTAGCCAAGCCCCACCAGTGACTTGTCTTTCCCTATGCTTGCCTCAGCTCAGGGGGTGGTCACAGCCACAGGTGTCTTTGACTTAGGTTGACAAAGGGTAGCTGGGGCCAAGGTTATGACTGTCCCAACCTTGGAGATACTGTGAGTATTTTCGGGAGATAGGCAACATAGCTCAGACTGGAAAGGAGAAGCTTTCTTCTGACAGCTTGAGGCAGGGAACTTTTGACCTTCCTGTGCTTATGTGAACCCAGAGATCTCTTGGGCATGGACTCTGCATTCCTTGGACCCCAGGGCAAGAAGCTCATGCTGCTAATTGGCCACAGGCATGGAGACAGCCTTGCAAGTGGTTAGAGGGTCTAGTGGGGATAAGGAAGTCCTGTAAGTCCTTTGTGAGGGAAGCGAGGCCTGGCTCTCTGCTGATAGGTAACCTGACCTAGCTAACTGTCCTTATGGTGGCTCTCCTTCTGAAGACATCACTGGGGCCCAAAGTTCCTGGAGATGTCCCAGGGGCTAAAAGCCACAAGTCTTTGGTACTGAAGGTCAAGAGCTAAGACATGGAGTGAAGTAGAGCCCAAGGCCTTGCCCCAGAACCACAGGAAGGGTCAAGGAGGCCACCGTGGCTGCTCCAGACACCAGGGATTTGAGCACATTGTCTGGCCTTGGGACAAGACTCTGGTCTATGTGTCCTGTTTCCAACCTTGGCATCTGGGGCTCTGTACCTCATGTCAACTTGTGGGAGCTTCCCCTTCCAGGTAGAAACATAAAACTTGATAGAGCCTGTTGGCGAATCCCCACTAGGCCAGCTGGGAAAAAGAGGGGTAAAGTCGGCAGGGGCTTCGGAGCTCGAAGTGAGGGGGTGAACAACCCGGAGTCACCATAGACCCCAAGAGTCAGGTGAGAAGCAGGCAGTGGACGAGTTGCTGCAGACTCATTTTATTTAAGGAAGTGTTTGGGCTTATATAAGGTCAGGGGTCCAATCAGGTGCTGCCATTTCTCCGCTCCAGGGGACAGCCACCAATCATTCAGCTCTTTACTAGGTGTCCATTGCAGAGGCAGGCTAGATGGCCACTTCTCATTGGTTGTTCATCCTTCCGCCTGCATGATTCCTCTATTGGGACATGTCTGGGGAATGTTCCAATTTGTTCAGGCTTAACCATAGCTGGACCTCAGACCTCTTGGATTCGGGAGCCCAGGCTAGGGCTTCCCTGAATCCATAATGCCACAAGAACCATTATACCTTGTTATGTTTTGCAATGGCAGTTGTTTGGCTGGAAGGAATGCTCAGGATTAAAGACTCTGTTCTCCCATGCATAAGATCCTGAGTTTCCTACACAGGTCCCAGGTAAAAAGCCAGTGGGAAATGGAGGCTGCCTGAATTTCCAGTCCTGGTGAGCAGAGCCAAGCATAAAAGAAGAGAAGCAATCCTAAATGATTCATGAAGTTATTCTTGGTCCTCCACAGAGGCACAGTGATCTATGTCTCTCTCTTTCTCTCTGTCTCTCTCTCTTACACATACACAATCAATCAATCAATCAATCAATCAATAAACAAATAAGTTAAAAAATAAATGTGAATTGTCTGCCACAGGCTCATGATTTTGCAAGGTCCTGGCACCTTTAGAAAGTAGAGGCTTACTGAAGGAAGTCCGAGGGGGTGGGGGTTGAGGCTTTAGCCCTGCCATACTTGAGTAATGAATCTGCTCTTGAGCTTGCAGAAGTGGCAGCTCCCAGCTTCCATTTGCTTGTAGTGACTTAAGCATCCTCTTGCTTCTGCCAACCACCATGCTTTTGTTGCCATGAAGGACTGGTTCTCCCTCTGGCACCCTAAGCTATCAAAAATTAATAAAATCTTTGATTTTATCCTTGATCAAAATCTCTTTTCCTTCCTTAAGTTGCTTAACATTGAATGTTATCTCACAACAGAGAAGACTAACTGTTACACCCACACTGTACATTATGAAGACATCAATTTTCCAGGACCTCTGAAAACCCAGAGAGGAAAGGGAGAGGGTCACTCAGAGTGCCACAAAGGCATGGTGGCAGAAACTTCAGTCCTGTCACAGTGGCCTGTGCCCAGTTCAAAATAGGGAATTTTATGTTGTTGATAGGGCTTGTGATTATTTCTCTTCCCCAGCAGCTTCTACAGTATTTCTTGGTACTGTGTAAGCTACCCAGCAAGGAGAAAGTCCTCAAACCAGTTCCAGTTGATATATTTTGCCCATGTTCTGTGATCCCTTTGTGTTGTATCTTTACTAACAACGTCTTACTGACAATTTTTGGAAAGCAACCAAGAACAATCACAAAAGCCTATGATGTTTGGGGGCCTTGAAGACCTCTCTGACCAACATTTTATCAGGAAGTGCCACATTCCTGTTACTTCTACTATAATTTTATCCCTGTGTTCTAAATGGATCAGCTCAAAGCTTTTCTTTTAATCCCCTGAGATCTATAAGTTGCAATATAAATCACCATGGCAACAAGTGACCACCACTGTAATAGTGGCATGAGTACCAAGGAGACAACCAACAGCTTTCTGATTGGATTCAAGGCCTGTTTTTCAGAATTGTACACATCCCCATTACTGTAAACTAGAATAAGAACCTAAAAAAAGGGAAGGAAATAGATCAATAGGGAAAACAACCGATAAATCTATAGGTAGGAAGTTAGTACACCAAAATGCTCTGTAGATAGCTGTTATTATACCCATAGAATGGGAACTTACAGTGGAAACCTTTGTATCTAAAGCTAGATGAATGAAGAGAAATGCACATATCAGTGGGACTGTATAAAGAGAAGTAACTTAATATTCCACAGAGGCCTGAGCCCCCATAGGAGTAAACAAGCCAGAGTGAACCCTGGGGTCCATAGAAGTACACAGGCAGAAAAATGGGAGGAAGTGAGAGGGAATGGTAAAGGGACGGGAAAGGATAAAAAGGCATGGAGAGAGGGATGGAAGCTGGGATGAACACTCGATATGTTTCCATGAGTAGAAAAATAAAGAGGGAATCTGAGAAATGTTCCTTTCCATGGAAGAAGAAAATATACACATACATCCACTGAAGCCCCTCCCCCCTTGTAGAGGAGGTGTCGATTTGAATCAGGGAGCAGTGGAAAGTTCTTGGATCAGGAGTTCCTGTGGCCTGCTTCCTGTTCACCTCAGGGAGACACTTACCCTGCTAGCATCACTAAGTCCCAGTCCCAAAGCTGTATACTAACACAGGATGATATCTCCCTTCTTTTCTTCTCCAGCTATTTCTGCCAGGATGCAACAAAAACCAGAGTTTTCTCCAGTAAGCCAGATGATGTCTTGAAATTGCCAGCAGTATTCAGGGGTACCTGGTGACCACAGGGCTCTCCCAGACCCTTGCACTACACCTGGCACAGAGTCTTGTGTTATCCTGAACTTCTGGGGTCACCCCTAGAATTTTAGTGGCCAAGACTGCCATGATTTTAGCATCAGGGGCCTCTCCAGGGGGGTCTGCTACCACCTTGAGGCTTCCAGAACCCCTGCCACCACAAGGGCAGGTATCTGGGCCCTGTCTCCTGCAGTAGAAAGCCTATCTCTGCTTACCTTCTTAACAAAGGTCTTGAGGGCAGAGGGTGCTCACTGGATGCTCCCTCCGTCCCCTACCAACCCATTCACCCTCTGACTGGCCCCAGAGCTACTTCTACACCTGTGGCAAATTATGGCTTTGGTCTTGGTAGGGTCCAAGCCATCTAGCTTCACAACCCTCAGGTGTACCCAGGAACATCAAGAGTTATCAGGCCCAGGCCTGTGGAGCCACTCACATGGGTATCTCTGAAGTGGGAGCAAGGACAGTGGTTTATTGGTGAGGGAAAGAAACCAAGGTCTGAAGGATGACCTCTTTTTTTTCTTTTTGGCACCCAAGTTTCTTTGCCTCACTAAACCCTGCAAGTGCTTCCCCTTCCAGGCAGAAACACAAAACTCTTTAGAACCCTGAGGCCAAGGAACATTTGGAAAACCCCAGTATTCCAAGGACTCTGAAAACCTAGGAAGAAGAGGTAGAGAACCCTTATAACCTAACTGCTGCTGGGCAGGCCCTTAGGAAAACTAGAAAGAAGCTCAAATCCCTGGGCTATGGAACAAGTGCAGCCAATGACATTCCTTCCCTGTGTCACTTTCACTCTCTTCCAGGAATGGGAGGCCCAGGGGCAGGCAATGAATCGAAAAGGACTCATTTTCCCAGGCCAGTTGCCCATTCGTGTTAGTGACGTGAAGGTAGGGCATTGGCTTCTGGAGGAATCCAAGGACTGAAGGGTGATGACCTCTCTTGTTTCTCCCTCCAGCAACTGAGGCTCTATGTCACAGGCCAGACTATGGGAGCTGCCCCTTCCAGTCTGAAACACAAAGCTCTGCAGAACCCTCTACCCACAGATCCCCATATTCCAGGAACTCTGAAAACAGAGAAGTAAAAGGCTGGCCCAGAGTCCAGTAGCAGGAACTCGTGTCCTCTGACCATGGCCTCTTCCCAGTTCAAAGAGGAAATGTGGGTAATGTTCATTTCCACAGGAGATGATCAACGAAGTTGTTCCTTTTATCACTGTGAAATAGGATAAAATATTAATAAAACCCTGTACTATAAGAAGCTTCTTAGCCCCCTTCCCTCCACTGGAGCTGAGAAAAGAGGTTGCTACGAGGAAGCTCACAAAGGATAAAAATCCAAGGCCTCTGCCCTGGGCAAACATCAATTCTTATGGCATCTGAGTATCTCAGGATTCAGCTCCTGCTGCCCTTCTTTAACAAATACTTCCCAGCAAGACTTCACATTCCTTAGGTAAATCATTGTCAGAAAGGGCTCCCTGCCAGGCTCGTGGCAGCTAGTGCAGAAGGGAGTGCTGGTCCAGCCAGGCACAACCTGGGGCTGAGCAGGATGATGAGTGTCGCCGGCCTGGACCCCCCTCACCACCAGGAAAGACACACCAGGGTGGGAGCTCGGTTGAAGCAGCAGCTCCTCTTTATTCCAACAGTCAGGCCCTTATACGCCATCTGACATCCCATAAGTCCTAGAGTGAGTCTTTGCTGATTGGCTCTCTCAACTAGGCAGTTTAACACCACCAACTGTAGAAGGTGTAGTCTTGAGAGATTTGCAGCCTCATGAGATTATTATGGGCTAGTGGGGCGTTACTATGGTCCAGTTGCTGTTGCAACCTAAGGCTATATTGCATCAGCCACAAAGCTGTGCTGATTTATGCTGGTGAGGCAGCTTAAACAGATCGTGAAACTCTAGCCAGGCTCAGGAAGTTCCAACAGGCCTTGTCCAGGGTCTTGATGAGGACCAACATCTCCCCCTTTCATTTCTAATTTTTTTATTATTATTATTTTTATTCAATTGTGCATGTGTGCATGTGTATGTATGTACGTATATGTATGCGTGTGTGTGTGTGTGTGTGTAGAACCATGGACGAATTCAGGAACCACCATGGACCGCCTCCACCTCCTCCTTGTTTACTCTGCCCCGGGATTCAAAGGCTCTGCCCTACCAGGACCAGAAACACAGGCCACCCCCGCTTCCGCCCGGCATCTATACATGGGGTCTAGGATCTGAACTCAGGACCTTCTGCCTGTAAGGCAGAGGCTTAAACCCTGAGCCACCTCTCCAGCCCCCCCCCTTTTGTTTTTGTGAGTAAGCCTCCGGACCAAATGTGACCCCTGTCTTAGGTTGTCGCCCATTGGAAACCATACCCGTCTCTGGATATCACACTTTAAGGTCCAGACAAGCCTCTCCATGGCCTGTCTTAGGTTGTCCCTAGCTTTAGGGATCTTACCCATCATTGGTCAGCATGGAGTGCAGGGGAGGTATGTGAGTGGTGGCCATAGCCCCAGTTGGTATCCTGAGTGCGGAGTAATGAATCTTGACCTGATGAAGTTTAATAGCCTCTATTCTTTGCTGGATGAATTGAGTGGCTCTGTCAATGATGTAAGGCCCAATGAGCAAGAAAAAGGACTATGAGAGGGCCCAAGAATGGAGGAAGTAAGGGAGAAAGCCACTCTTGAAGTTCATGCCTGCAAATCTCCAAATCCTCCATCACAGGGCCAGATGAGGGCTGTCAGCACCAGGATGGTCAGGCACAGCAATGTCATCCTCTGGTTCTGGGGAGAGAGCAAAGGGGCGATCCTCAGGGGTACAAGACTCCCTGGAGCTGTGTTTACCATCCTGTGGGAGGTACTTTAGGTCCCTGGTGGGGATCCAGATGGGGCGTTTTTTCACTCTGGGGAATGACACAGCCAAATCCTCGCCCTGCTGATATAAGGGGGTCAGGGCTTCTCCAGGGTCCTGTCAATGGGTCTTTCCAGTGCACCAAGATGGAGCTCTATGTGATAGAGGAAGTCCAGTGCCTTTGGAAAGGGGAAGACTGAACCGTTTTTGAAAAATTTAATATATTTAAAGTAAATAGCACTCTCTTTATTTGATCATGAGGAGATGATGACTCCCCCTGTTGTTTTTGTAATTGGGCCTTAAGAGTTTGATTATGGCGCTCAATCATAGCTTGGCCCCATGGATTGTGGGGGATCCCCATGGTGTGTGAGACACGCCACATATTAAGAAAATCTGTAAAAGTCTTACTTGTAAAGCATGGGCCATTATCGGTTTTAATTTGATCTGAAAGACCAAGCGTGGCAAAGCATTGAAGAATATGGCTAAAGCCATGTTTGGATTTTTCTCCTGTGTGGGCTGATGCCCAGCAGGCATGGGAGAAAGTATCAATGGTAAGAAAGATATATTTGAGCTTGCCAAAAGGGGGCTAGTGGATGACATCTATTTGCCATAAATTGTTGGGTCTTAGCCCACGAAGGTTGACTCCCATATTCTGAAGGGGAGGAATTTATAAAAAAGCTTGGCAGGATTTGCAAGTGCGAATGATCTTTTTAAGATCCTTAATAGGCATTAAAGGATATTTGTGATGGAGGCCTCTCCAATTAGTGTGGGTAAGGCAATGGAAGCTAGTGGCCTCCTCAAAAGTCATGACAGATGCCATTTTGTCTGCCAGGGCATTGCCCTTGGAGAGGAACCCTGGTAGATTTTGGTGACCTTGAAGGTGTTGGAGGAAAATGGGGTTGGTCCTTTGTTTAAGTAGAGACCGAACTTGGATCATTAAGGGAGATATAGGGTTAGAGTCTAACCTGCTGTAGCAGGTTGACAACATAAAGGCTGTCAGAGAACAGGTTGAATGACTCTTGTATGGTATCCAATGCTAAGGTGACAGCAAATAGTTCTTTGAATTGTGCAGATCCTTCAATCTCATGGGTGACTGACCTGATAGGTGCTGGTATTTTACCCAGTTTATGGGGAGGGTAGACTACTAAAGATGCCCCTAAACATCCGCCATCAGTAACAGCAGTAAGAAAATCAGGGTTATGTTGGGATAAGAAGAGTTTGGGGGATACCCAGTTTAACCTATTAAATGGACTTATCCATCTGTGGGGGCCATAATGACAGTCAATTTTTCCCATAAACCCTTCTAGAGCTATGGCAATTCTATCATTGTTCCTCTTGAGCCAGGTGAAATCTGTTAGCTTAAAGGGAACAATCAGGAAATGGGGCTCTATTCCAAACAGCCTGGTGGAGGTATCTCAGCCTTTGATGATACAATCTGCAACTTGGTCAGTCATAGAATACACCCTAGGGGCTCCACCAATGGAAAGATGTATCCAATGGATGGGGTGGCCCTCCTGGGCCAGAAGGGCAGTATATAAGGTGCTACCAGAGAATAAATAAAGGGTTACATGAAGGAAAGGATTGAATCTCTTTAGCACTGAAGTGTTTATGGCACCTTGAACCTTTTGTAGCAGGTGTTTATGTGATGGGTCAAGGATCACACGAGAGGAAAGGTCAAGCCCTTTTAAAAGGTCAAAAAGGGGGAGCAAATCTTCAGTAGTTATAGGAATCCAAGATTTCATCCAATTGATTTCCCCTAAGAGTTTTTGTAGCTCAGACAAAGTATAGGAATCTCGAATATATAATTGGGGCCTTATAGGGGAAACAGTGTCTAAGGCTAATGTAGACCCCAAAATCTTAAAAGGAGGAATTGTTTGTAATGAATCAGGTTGTTCTTTCAAAGAGGCAAAAATCTGGGACAGATAGTACTGGCAAATAGAAGGACTGTTAGCCATGCCTTGGGGCAATATGGTCCACTTGAATCTTAAATCAGGCCCCTCAAAATTGGTAGAGGGAATAGAGAAGGCGAATTTCTCAATGTCATCAAGATGTAGGGGAATACAGAAAAAAAAGTCTTTAATATAAAAAATAACCAGAAGGAATAGCAGGAATCCAAGGGAGTCTCTGCTGGGGAGTCCCCAGCGGGAGCATCCGCTCATTAATTTTTGCATGGCAGAGGCCATGGTTCTAGCTTGGTGGGAAGTGGATCCCACATCTTTGCTAGCTATGATCCATCTGGACATAGAGTGATCTTTTAGTCCACCGCAGGCTATTTTATGATCATAGTTCATCCCCTCCCACACTAGGATTCTAGCAAATTGTTTCCGTAGAGAGCCAGGGGGAAGTTTTCTGGCGAGACTCTTTTCTACCCTCTCTATGAAAGTGGCCAAATCTTCATTGGCCTTTTGTGTCATGCCTGTGATAGGGGGCTCAGTGGGGACCTCCTGTAATCTCTTCCATGCATTCATTCTCAGTCTCCTAATTTGGTCTCTATAGAGATCAGGGATAGCCGCCCGCTGTAGCCCAGTTGAAAATTGGTCATTGTTACCAGCAAGCATCCCAAAAGTGATTGGGATAGGTGGCTAGGTGGCCTGATTTCGCTCCCCTTGGGTGCGGCATTCGTCTTGGTAGAAGACACACCATTTAATATACATTGGCCCGGGGAGCACAGCTTGGGCAGAGTCTTTTCAGTCCTGGGCAGTGCAGGCTGGTGGGATAAACCTCAGAGAATAGTCTCTGCCCAGGGTGAATTAGGGCCATCTTCTACAACGGCCTTTTTTAGTTCTTTTAAGTCATGAGCTTCCCAGGGGTACCAGCCAGCAGGGCGGTTCCCACCAGGATTAATGTTAGCAGGAAACAATTCCATCAACCCACCCCCTGGGGGATATGGTGGGGGAGCGTACGGAGGCCAAAAAGGATTTACTGGAGTGCTGAACGGATCATGGCCAGAAGAGTGGTGGTCTTGAGGCCATGAAGCACTGCCAAGAGAGTCCAGAGAGGGGTCAGTGGTTTCCCTCCTAACAGTCTCTCTGGGCTGGATCTGGCCTTTCTTTGGTGGTTTTGCGGGAAAACACCCTTTAAGGGAGGAGATAGCAGGGAGAACTCCCAAGGGAAGGGTGGGACCTCCCCCCTCTTCTACCTGGGCTCGCCAGATAAGCCCCTCAACTCGATCCAATGTCTCCCAATCAAAAAAGTTGCTCTCAGGTAGCCATGGAGCAATCTTAAGTAAGTAGTCCTAAGCATGAAAAGCTTGAGCATCAGCAAGGGTGAGACCCCGACTCTTAAGTAAAACTCTGAGTGAGTCTAGTGCCAGGTCAGATTTAGAGAAATACTGTCCCGTAACTTATGGGGGTACACTCACCCGAAGACCGATTAGCCTGTCAGCGAACATTTGCCTTACATGTTTGCCTCACACGTTTGCCTATGTTTGCCTCACTTGCCTGACACGGGGCACCAGTCTGCCAGGCTCGTGGCAGCTAGTGCAGAAGGGAGTGCTGGTCTAGCCAGGCACAACCCGGGGCTGAGCAGGATGATGAGTGTCGCCGGCCTGGACCCCCCTCACCACCAGGAAAGACACACCAGGCCGGGAGCTTGGTTGAAGCAGCAGCTCCTCTTTATTGCAACTGTCAGGCCCTTATATACCCCACCCGACATCCCATAAGTCCTAGCGTGAGTCTTTGCTGATTGGCCCTCTCAGCTAGGTAGTTTAACACCACCAACTGTAGAAGGTGTAGTCTCGCGAGATTTGCAGTCTCATGAGATTATTATGGGCTAGTGGGGCGTTACTATGGTCCAGTTGCTGTTGCAACCTAAGGCTATATTGCATCAGCCACAAGGCTGTGCTGAATTATGCTGGTGAGGCAGCTTAAACAGATCATGAAACTCTAGCCAGGCTCAGGAAGTTCCTCCAACAGGCCTTGTCCAGGGTCTTGATGAGGCCCAACAGCTCCCCATCTTTTTAAAAAAAATATTTAATTTATTTATTTAGCATGTGTGTGTGTGTGTGTGTGTGTGTGTGTGTGTGTGTGTGTGAGAAAGAGTGGGGGCACTGTATGTCCTTGTGGTGGCCCAAGGGTGACTTCAGAAATCATCCTGGATTGCTTCTACCCACTTCTTGCTTCACACTGGTATTTCCCAGGCTCTGTCCACCAGAGCCAGAAGTGCAGGCTGCCATTATTTCTGCCTGGCATTTTTATTTTTATTTTTTTATTTTTATTTTTATTTTTTTTTAAATTTTTTTTATTATTATTATTATTTATTCAACTGTGTGTATATGCGCGCGTGTGTCTGTGTGTGTGTATGTGTGTGTCTGTGTGTGTGTAGAACCACGGACGAATTCGCGAACCACCATGGACGCCTCCACCTCCTTCTGCCCCGGGATTCACAGGCTCCGCCCTACCAGGACCAGAAGCGCAGGCCGCCCCCGCTTCCGTCTGGCGTCTATACGTGGGATCTGGGATCCGAACTCGGGACCTTCCGCCTGCAAGGCGGAGGCTTAACCCCTGAGCCACCTCTCCAGCCCCCTGCCTGGCATTTTTATGTGGGACCTGGGATCTGAACTCAGGACCCCAGGACTCTATTTGCAAGGCAGAGTCTTAACCCCTGAGCCATCTCTCCAGCCCCCTTCTTCTTTTTTAAATGAGATGTGTTTATAATGTGTGTAACCCATCTTTCCAGGCTTCTGGCTCATTACTGGTTTTTACCAGTGAGTTAAAGGCTTCTGGCCAGAGTATTATTAAATTGGCTTTTTGATCCACCTTTGTGTCTGGAGTTTTGTTCCTGGCAGGCAGTCACCCCATAATATCTGCAAACTGTGCATGTGTTTGTCCATAGGAAGATGAAAGAGATACTATTTATTCAATTAATCAGTGGACATAGTAAAGCATACACAGTGACATGGGCCTATGAACAAGCAAGAACCCAAAATACACATGGGAAACAGGAGTGGAAGCAGTAGAAATCAAATAACAGAGACCTAAAATATTAATTAAGAAAGGCAAGGATCACAGTAAAGACAATTAAGCCAACTACCATAGCAACAAGTGTTGAACTATCTGACTAAATTTACTCACAAATTTGGAATTTTATAACTAGGTGGAAAATCTAATTAGACAAATTTTGAGACATTCTATAAACTCTAGTAAATTATTGTCATAATATTAAGACCATCATGATTTTATATGTTATTTAAATGAGTCTGAATTCTGTCCCAGTTATAAATTCTATCTCAGCACCTATATTAACTTAACTTTATGCTTAGGAGAAACACAATTAGCAATTAAACAATAGATACAGCCGATGGAATAAATGTCAGCAAAAGTCAACAGAAAATTGTCCATTTTCAGGAGCAAAAAGTAAAACATAATTGACACAAGAGCTAATTTTAAACAGAAAATAAGGTCCTTTAGTGTAAACACTCATTTGGAGAGTAGCAGCTAAATTTAAAGTCCAGTTTGTGAATGGCCTTCAGAGTCAATTCAAACAGGGCCCATGAATCCATCACAGAAAACATTTTATGTCCAGGCACTGAGCAATAGTAATATCAGCCTTTCCCCAATCTGTAGCATGAGTAACAGGAAGGCCTGGTACTTAAGTCTAGAATGTTAAAGGAAAAAGCAGTTTGAGAATAGCCAAGAAGAGATGCCTGGGTGTCAGAGGTTGTTGTGACTCTCAGAAGTGTGGCCCTTTCATATATCAGGGCACCGAATTGGCTCTAGGTCAGGATCTGGTTCTGTGAGTTGGTTTTTCTGTGTCGACAGCATCTCTTTTGTTTTTTCTGTAGGCTGAGCACTTTGATCATGGTTTTCCCATTAATTGTGTGGGTAATATTAACATTTGATCAATTCTTTATCTTTTAACCACAGTATGTATTTCCAAAGGCAAGAAGACCAAAACCATAATTTCTCTCTCATAATCAGCATCAATAACTTCTGAATAAACAATTAAACCTCTCAAGGTTATGTCGCTTCTTTTTAAAAACTAATCTGAAATAGCCTTTAGGTAGGGAAGCTCCCAACACAAGTGGGAATCTTAATAACACCTTGTTTAGATGTTAATAAATCTCAGAAGGTAAGCCCTACAATTTCAGAGGTGTTCCTGGTCAGATTTGATATGTACTTTTGGGGGAGCAAGCCTCTCTGAGGGATTACAGATAGAGGGACTGTAACAAATTTTAGTTTCACTTAAATCATTATTATAACATAACTTTCTGAGAAACTATAAACTTTATCTTTAAATAAATAGTTTCTTAGACAATTGTGTGGATAATATACATTTACATATACTCATTTGCTTATAAATGTATACCTTGAAATCTAAGATACCATAGCTCTCAATTTATTTATTTATATATTCTAACATTAGGCAATCTTATAAAATTTGTGTTTTTAAAATACATGAACATTATAAGAGAAGACTTTTGATTTGATACAAAGCCTTAAATCCGACTTTAAAATGAAAATTTTATATAAACTTACTTATCATCTTATATTTATAATAGTTTATATTTAATTGCAGTATTTTAAATATTCTTTAAAGCCAAATGTATAGATGAGTTATAACATAAGTTAGTTGAAGTCCTTTCACTTTATTATTTCTGGTTTAGAGGACATACATGTAAATAGAGACCAAAGCATTTTTAAATATAGAATAAACAGGCAGCACATGGTCACAGGAGAATCTTTTAAGTTTTCTTAAAACCCTCTAGATACATTATATGACATAGCATTTAAAATTTAGGAGAATAATTTATATGAAAAAAGTCAGAGGATTGAGCAAATTTACTTAATCAATATACATAGTGTTTTTGCTATTTTGGGAACACATGAAAAAACTTTAAGAACATGGTGACATCTTTATTTGTAATCCTATTAAAAATCAAAACCATGTGAGATCATTTTCCATGAAAGAAAACTTATAATTTATAAGGAACAGTTGTGACTGATTCAAAACATAAATTATTTAGAGTAGTTAAATAGTTAAGGTCTTAGATGTCATTAAAATTATTTGTTCTTGGGGCTGGAGAGGTGGCTCAAGGGTTAAGCCTCTGCCTTGCAGGCAGAAGGTCCTGAGTTCGGATCCTAAGACCCCACGTATAGACGCTGAGCAGAGGCAGGGGCGGCCTGAGTTTCTGGTCCTGGTAGGGCGGAGCCTGTGAATCCCGGGCCAGAGTAAACAAGGAGGAGGTGGAGGTGGCCCATGGTGGTTCCAAAATTAGTATGTGGTTCTACACACACATACATGCACACACACGCACACATGCATACATGCACAATTGAATAAATAATAAATAATAATAAATAAAAAATTATTTGTTCTTATTTTTAAATATGCATGCATGTATTTAAATAGGGCATGCCAAAAATTCAAAAATATTAGCATGTAATAGGAGTGAAAAAAAATGAAGTGGACACAAATTTGTATTTGGAAACACAAGGCACAAGCATATAGACACATGATTGGAACAAAAAACATACGAGCATACAGATGGATGAATGCCATTTGGTAAGTGTTTTCTACACACAAGAACTTATAATTCACTGGCAACAGCTTTAAATTTACCTTGGAAACATCATCAAATGCAGATTACAATTTCGGAAAACCTTATCATTTAAAACAAAATCTCGTATTGGTTAAGTCCAGCAACTTAGTTTAATTATGAAAAAATCATTATTAAAAACAGTTTAAACCTTTAAAATTAGTACCAAATGTAGATTAGTATTTAAGAAACCTTATATTTAGCATCAGACCAATGTATTTGCCTAATTTTTTCTTTCTCCAAAAATTCTGCTAGCAGTCAGTCAGGTGCTATTTGCATTTTCTTTTTTATTACATTTTTATTACTTTTTTTGTCTAATCATACAAGCTCAATAGGTATTCCCCTTCTTCTCCCTCCCCTCATCATTCCCCCCTCCCCTTTGCCCCCCATTGCACTCACCCTCTTCTCACCCCTTTCCCTCTCACCCCTTTTCCTTCCTTTCTCCTCTCTTGGTGCTTTCTGCTTTCTTCCTACCATCATCCAGAGCATCTGTTTATTTGGGTGCTGAATTTCCCTCTGAGTCCTCCACACTAGTGAGGGTTCAGGAACAGTGACATAGCTTGGGGCCCCTTCTTGGGCTGCCCACTAGTATGGGAACTCTGACTATTTAACCCCTTGCCTATAAGGATCATATTATCTGAAGCCTTCTCCCCTGTGATCCATGCTAAACTTTGGGGGATTGTTGACATGTCAGCCACTGTACAAGTCAGGCAAGGTCCAATCTCATTGTGGCTATATCCTGGCTGCTTCAGCCCTGCCTTGTGTGGAGTATCTTGCATATCATTGGTCTTCCCATCTGAAAACAACCGCTTCTCCTGAGAGCCATTTATTTAAAATGTAATAACTGAAGTTTAAGAGAAAAACTCAAGAAACAACTTGATTTTAGAGGGCTGAAAACAAAATTCTAGGGTTGGGCTGCTTTGCAGAAATCAGACAGCTTTCAAAGTAAACCCAGGTGAGCAATCAGACTCCCAAGCCCACTGCTTATCATGGAAAATAAACCAACGTCTCAGATTTTAAAGGTATTTCTGAAATAATTGAGTATATGCTGATTTCTGGTCTCAAGATTAAAGACTCTGTCAAGATCAAGACACAGATTGGTCTCAGCAGATAAATTGAAACCTGAATGTTTGACTTCTAGTTTCAATTTTTAAGAATTTTCTTCCAGATCATGTTTCAAATAGCAATTTTATGTATTCAGAATCGCTAAGTTGAATTTCAAAAGTGGGCTCTGTAATCTGATTGCAATGTCTGCTTCGATGCCCGAGTTAGTGTCTAAGCAGGCTGCCTTATTTCCAGTTTCCTCCACTAGAACTTCTTCATTCATAGCAGGAAATGCTATTAAGGTCAACTTGGAAAATGAACCAACTGCATGTCTTCTGTTCCAGTACACCTATGGTTTTATATACATTTCAGCTGTAATTTGTGCATTGGCTGCTTCCTGGGAATTTTAAGAACTTATTTTTCTTGTTTCCTTCAGTAAAGTAAGCATCAATTAAACCTTAAAGGCCAGTTCGAAGCTCTTTACCTACATCTCGGTTTTCAAGGCTATTTCTTGCTTACTTTTATCCTGTTTTATCAGATTCTTGAGGCCAGGGGAGAGGCTGGCAGAGAGTAGGGAAGACCCAGTCAGAGGAATGTATTCCTGGAGAGAAAGATGTCTCTAAAGTTGGTTCCTGAAAGAACCCTCGAAAAGCTCCAAGTGTGTTAGTAATAATTTCCACTTTATACTTTCAGGGAACTGGGCATAATTCAATTTAGTGATAGTCTCACTTTAAGAATTCTTCACAGGCCTTCCTGTAGACACAATTTGGTGAGCATCTCATTAAAAAAGAAAGCTTGGTCATTTTTAAATCAGTTTTTTTTTTAGCATAGTTCTCTCTGTGAGAGTTTCAAACGTGTATCATTAGACTTTGCTATCAGCTCTTCCTACAACCCTCCTCCTTCCTCTGTCTGGTCCCCTTCTCACCTTTCTTCATGTCACGCGTGTTCAATTACTCTCTCTGTTTCTCCCCCTCTTTCCCCAAACCTCTTCTTCACCTCTCCCAGTCCTCTTTCTGCTTTTACATCCTGCGTGTGTGTGTGTGTGTGAGTGTGTGTATGTGTGTGTGAATATATAAATTGAAATCTATCTTGTGAATTTGAATGAAAACCTGCAGTACATATCTTTTGAACCCTGGCTTATTTCATTTAACATAATAGTCTCACATTCCATTCGTTTTCTTGCAAATGTCACGAATTATTTTTCTTTACAGCCAGATAAGTTAATACTGTATATATGTTCCACATTTTTTTGTACCCACTCATCTGCTGGTGGACATCTAGGCTGATAGGATACTTTTTTGCTCAAAAAAGTATATGAAGAAATCATGTGGGCACTGCTGAGTTAGTGCCAGGTGCCCACCTGGCCAACAACATTACCTGTTGGGACATTTTGATTAACCATGAGGCAAGTGATTGTGTGTCTAATCCTGTGACTTTTTTTCACCTGTAAGAGACATATATTTCAGCTGAAACTCTAAATGACTCATGGCTATTCCTGAAAATATCAAGTCATTCTCCAACCCTTACACAGTTGATGGGTTTCAGCTGATTAATAAGTTGTTTTCAAATAAGCAGCAAATTGTAGAATGACTGTTTCTTCCCAACCTAACTTTCATTGCATCTTCTGATATTGATTTTTTCCTTCTTTTTTCATTTTTCCTTTCTTTCCTCAAGTCACGGCCTTGAGACCAGGGCTCTCCCAGACCAGGTGGAGAACAAACACACACAACTCTCTAGGCTGAGTGAATCTGAACCCATTTACTGAAACTTTTGTGACAGCTTTTATACAGAAAATTTAGGGGTAAAGAATGTTGCACTTACAAATAGACATATAATTTCCTAGTCAGCAAAAATCACCTTCGGTTGGACATTTTTTCAAGAACCTAACCCATTGCTTGAGGGTAAAGGTACTTAACAGAAACATTCTCCCAATAGTTCCAAACCTAGCTAATCTATAATGCTTCACCGGATAGCCATGGGGCTGAGCCTACATAGTTGTCATTGTTTTAACAGAGACTGCAATTTTAAAGTACACAGAGGAGGATTGAACTCCTTTTGATTTCAGCAATTAACTATAGGAGTCCCCATCACCCCATAAGTCCCAGCATGAGCTTTTGCTGTTGTCCTGTCCAGGTTGATCCTCTCAGTCAGGCGGGTTGACATGGGCACCAGGCGTGGCAGCAGGTTCTAGCTTGGGAAGTTGAAAGCGGCTCATGCAGTCTCTGCAATCCACATCTCGGGGGGGGGGGCGTGGCTTGGATATTCAAGGGCCATAAGCGCCTATAACATGGTCCTGTTGATGGAGCACTACTGAGATATGTGCTGAAGGAAACACTAGTTATTAAAAGAATAATTCCTCCTATGATAGCTTATGTCTTCCTTTGAGGAATTCCAGAAGTATATAGCCATCAGTTGTGGATGACCCATCTGTGAACCTTGCATCCTCCAAATCTGGGGTCCATACTGTTGGGCCCCATATCGCTAAGCGTGTCTCTTTTGGGGTGGAGGCAATCATTGATGGGAGTGCACTCGAATGATCCATGTCTGTGATTTCTCATAAGAGTGCTGTTTGGGACAGAGAAGACACAGTCCCCTTTGCTACCAACATGGATTCTCCCAGTTTGGATTGCAAATACCATCTCCAGGGGATAGTCCTGGTGTCTAGAATTTCTGGCATGATGGTCTCTTCCTTGGCCTTCAGCCAGGGTAAGAGGGTATCGCAGTTTAAAGTTCTAGTGAACTGATAGCAAGTCTTATACTTCTGGAATTTCTGAGTTAGTACATAAGTGGGAATTTTACCCACCTACATTTTAAGACTCTTGAAGTTATTCTCTAATTTCTTTAAAATCAGTACACACATTCTGGCTAACAAGTCTACTTATTGTGGTTGACTAGACATGAAATCTCTATTTAGAATTTGACTTAAAAACCAGGCTTCATCTCTAGATCAGAGATCAGGAAGCTATTCCCAAAAAAACCTAAGAGCAGATAAAGGGCATTCCTAATTCCCAGAAGAATTCTTCCTGCCAGGGACAAAACTTGAATTTCCTAGGAGAGAATATTTAACACCTGTCCATGGGCGTTGTTGTGACATTACGAGAAATTCCTAGCACCTGCCCATGGAGTTATAGGCAACCCTATAATGTGACCTTCCCCAGGGAACAGGCTTTAGGGCTGAACTGGGAAGAAACACCAAGGCCTCACAATTCCCATATTTTTCCTTATTTCTCTTAAATAAAGCCATGTCCTTTTCCCGAAAGATGTTTCTTTGAATCCATCTTTTCCAAACTGATATTCTACCAGATTGGTCGGATAAGGACATGGCATATATATATGAATCACCAGACACTTTATTAGACACTTTATCAGATTGGCCAGTATATTGAAGTATAAAACTCAGTCTGCTCAACTAAAGGATCAGTAGCAATTGTTTCACGACAAAACCACTGTACCTGCTGGCTTGCTCATTCCAGCTCTCAGAATGTGTGAACTATCCAACGCCATAGAAGGCACATTCACAAATTTCAAGCTGACATCAGAAAGTTCACCTCAGGAATCATCTAGATGGAGTCACATTTGGATATGACTTTTGTAAGAAATTATTTGCATTTCTAAGCAGATCCAATGAACTGACAGTGAAGTCCTGCTTTGCTTCAGGCCAGAAGTAGAGAGGCCAGTTTAACATTTGGCAAATTACCAGGACTTTAAAACACATATTGTGTGATTGGTTTCCTAATATGTGAGCTCAGTTTGGCTACCACTTTCTGGTCCTTTGGTTCTGCCAAATGAACTGGTCTAGGAGGACCTCTTATGCCAGGTGAGGTTTTCTTGCCTGCCACACTGAAGTGTGGTTTCAATCTATCCATCTCTCTTGAATGAATTCTGTGTAGTTCTCCAGTGTGTACTCTATTGAATGTTCTTTGGATAATTCAGCCCTGCTCCCGCTGCCCATGACCTGCTTGGCACAGCAGCCTCACATGACAGAGAAAACAATCCCTGGCCAATTACCCTGAGGCAGGGGCTATGGTGGTAGGTTTCTATGTGGTCCTGTTCCACTCCTGCCACAGGCGGCTGACATCGGTCAACACAGCCAACTTCACTACTGTTCCAGCTTTTAGGACCGGCAGAACCTTTGGGGAGAGAAGCAAACACCTTCTCCTGGGAGCCTGGACCTGGTACCTTGATATTGCTGAGTCCATGCAAGTGCTAAGACCTACCAGACGTCTTGGCAAGTTGAAGATCCTGGAGTGTTACAGAGGCCACGACTCCATGCCAGTTGGTGAGAAAGTGTCAGGAAGGCACTGTGGCTGCCATTGACCTCTCCTGGTGATTTCAAGACATCATTTGACCTTCCAAGGAAAGGTTATAATTTTTTTGGCAGCAATCTGAAAAGAGCTAGAGAAGACTGGAAGGAGCACATCTTCTGTGTTGGGGTCAGGCTTTCAGACTGGAACTCCAGGTATCACAGCAGGATGAGTATCTCCCTGAGGTTGACTGCCTGGGCTCGTGTAAGACCTGGACTTACATGCAGGAAACATGTGGGAGCAGTAAGAATCGATCAGGCATCAGTCAGAGGAAGCTTAGGATGCCGTGCATCATTTAAGCCAATTTTATTGTACCATACAAGAGTATTTAAAGAAAAAAGATCAAAGGGCAGCATGGCCAACTTTTTTACAGGATTATGTTAAACGTACACATTCTGGACTGGGAAGAAAAAGCAGAAGTGTCCCACATGTTATGTGGAACAAACAGGGTGTTTCCAGGTAGAGCAAAAGGCAACATGACACTTGGTTGCTTAAAGGGAAGGACAATGAATGTCTCAAAGCAGAGTTACCTGTTACTATGACTATTTACAATCTTGTGATCCATGGATTAACATATTTAATAGTATCAAAAGGCACAGGAAAGAAACCACAGGGAGAAGTTTTAGCTTGTCGCCAGCCAGTCCTGAGAAGAACAATAAGCAATCTGACTGAGGACAGGAGGCAGACTCAAAAACTCTCAAAGAGAGAAATCTGCTTACAAATGTATATTTCAGATGCTAATGCATCAGTTCTTTAGAGATCAAGCTTAGGCCTTGGTGACTCCCATTGTGGACTAGTAGTAGGGAAGCAGGAATATCTGGTGTTTTACTGATCACTGCAGGCCAGAGGTGTTTCTGTCCCAGTCACATGGAATCCCTTTGGTCCTAATGGTGCCAGACTTTCAGCCCTGAGCCTCTGGGATTCTAAGCCAAACCTGAAATCACTAAATTACAGTACAAGTGCAACCAAAGACACAATTCCTTTCTTCTGTCCCTCTTTCCCAGGAATTGGGAGGCCCAGGGACTGACAATGAAGTCAAAAGGATGAAGTATGATTTCTCTTGCTTCCCCCTATGATACCCTAGGCTCTGTGCTTCAGGCAACCCTATGGGAGCTTCCCCTTCCAGGAATAAACACAAAACCCTCCACCCATGGAACACCCCCATACACCTCCATAATCCAAGAGCTCTTCCAGGCTAGGGAGAAGAGATAGATGGCTGGCCAAGGGTCTGACAAAGGCACAGGGTAGGCGTTCCATTCCTCTGACAGTAGCCTGCTCCCAGTTCAAAAGAGGAAATTTGGGCAATGGTCATTTCCACAGGGGAAATGCATTGATGTTTTTCCTTTCATGAGCCCATCCACTGCACACTTTACATGTGCTTGTCCATAAGGTAACACAGTCCAGTCAAATGATCCATTAGTAAAGTATACATACAAACCAATGATTCAGGAGAGAAATGAGAAGTCATATATATCTACTAGCTCTCTGAAGCTTTTTTTTCATTTTTATTTTTTTCTACTTTTACAAACATACTGAGTATTCATCCCAACTTCCATTCACCCCCACATCCCCTCCTTTCCCTTCATCATTCCCTCCCATTCCCTCTAACCTTTCTGTCTGTATGCTTCTATGGACCTCAGGGCTCACTCTTGCTTATCTACTCCTGTGGAGGCTCAGGCCTCTGGCACATAAAGTTACCTCTCTTCAGGCCGCCCAGCTATGTCCATTTCCATTCACTCATCCAGCTTTAGTCCTAAAGGTTTCCACTGTAAGTTCCCATTCAATAGGTATAATAACAGCTACCTACAGAGCACTTTGATGTACTGTCTTCCTACCTATAGGTTTATTGGCTGTCTTCCCTATTGATCTATTGCCTTCCCTTTTTTTAGGTTCTTGTTCTAGTTTACAGGAAGACCATTTTGACAAACGGGTCTTGAGTCCAATCAGAAAGCTGTTGGTTGTCTACTTGATAGTCATGTCACTATTACACTGGTGGTCACCTGTTGCCATGGTGATTCATATTGCAACTTACAGACCTCATGTCGTTGATGGGGCTTGTGAACATTTCTTCCCCAGCAGTTTCTACAATATTCCTTGGAACTGTGTAAGCTATACAGCAAGCAGAAAATCCTCAGACGAGTTCCAGTTGATATATTTTGTTTATGTTCTGTGATCCATTTGTGTTGCATCTTCAATAATAGTGTCTTACTGACAGTTTTTGGAGAGCAACCAAGAGCAATGGCAAAAGCCTATAAGGTTTGGGGGCCTTTAAGAACTCTCTGACCAACATTTTATCAGGAAGTGCCACATTCCTGTTACTTCTAGTATAGTTTTGTCCCTGGGCTCTAAAGTTCAAGGCTTTTGCTCCTCAGTATAGGGATGCCCATTTGTCATGTATAGGTGTCAACTTGACAGTTGAGGGTACAAATGAGCTCTGAGCACATTTTTAGAGA
The DNA here is from genome assembly GCA_023101885.1 of Typhlomys cinereus. Lineage (NCBI taxonomy): Eukaryota > Metazoa > Chordata > Mammalia > Rodentia > Platacanthomyidae > Typhlomys > Typhlomys cinereus. The sequence continues at coordinate 3,006,706 of JALPQD010000188.1, forward strand.
ATTAGTTGTTGAGTTAAGCCCAGAGAAAACCTGTAGGAGATTGTCTAGCTGATGGGGAAGCCCAGCCCATGGTGGATGGGACTAAGCCCTGGAATAAAAATACAGAGAGCTGGTTGAGGGAGTTGGCATCCTTGTGTATACTTGGCCAGTATACACTGGTATGACAAGTAAGGATTGTCCCTCTCTCAGCCCTGATGTAGAGGTGACGTAGCCAGTTTCCTTGGGCCTGGTCTTGGTGCATGTAGTCCTGTCAAGCTGGCTATGAAATGTAAGTGGATTATTGTAAGAAAATAAACCCCTTGTTCCCTTAAGCCACTTGATGGTGATTTATCAACAATCATCCAGGCAAACTGCAACACCACTCTTCTTCCTTTCTTTAAAAGATTTTTGACATATTACTGGCATAAGATATTCTTTTGGGATTCCCACAATCTTTCAGTTTTTCTATAAGTCCCACTGTCCCTCCTATCTCCCATGTCCCTCCTATCTCCCATGCCCTCATTCTCTGCTATCTGTTTTTCGCATTATTCCCTTCCTCACTCTTGTACTGGGATCCTAAACCTCCCCTTTAAAAGATTGCACTCTAACCATCCCTTTCCACCTTGCTACACAAAGATCTTTTTCAAATTGTCTGCCTCTTACAGTGCTCACAATCCAAATACACTGACAAGGATATCAGTTCAGTCATCCTCATGTAAGAGAAAATATGTGGTGCTTAACTTTCTGTGTCTGAGATACTTCAATAATATTGCAGTTTCTGGTTCCATTTATTTACCAGAAAATTCTATGATTTCATCTTTTCTGATGACTGAGTAATATTCCACTGTGCATATGTACCATGTTTTCATTACCCATACCTCTGTTGTTGGTCATGTTGGCTGACTCCATTTCTTTGCTATTGTGAATAGATCATAGATGGACAAATGTCATTATCATAAGATGTAGAGTCTTTTGGGAATATTCCAAGGAGTGGTATAGCCGGATCACATGGCAGATCCATTTTTAGCTTTCTGAGGATCCTCCAAACTGATCTCCATAGAGGCTTTACCAGTTTACACTCCCAACAGCAGTGAATAAGTGTCCCTTTTTCTGCAGAACCTCTCTAGCAATCTCTGGTGTGTTTTTTTTTGTTTGTTTTATTTTTTATTTCCACTCATACAAACTTAACAGGTACACTGGTCCCTTCCCTCCCTACAACCTCCCACTGCCCTGTGCCCCCCCGCCCCCTCCCTCCCAATCCTTTATTGTGCATGCCAGACTCTCCTCTGGGTCCACCTCTCCGATGAGGTGCAAGGACCCAGTGGCATTTCCCAGAACCCATTCCTGTGTTCTGCTTAAGCATAGGAACACTATTGTGGCTGTCAATCCCTTGCCTCCAAGGATCTTAGTGCCTTTAGCAAATGCTAGACTTTGTAGGGTCAATAGTGTGTTGGACATCGCGCAGGGCATGCAAAGTCCAATTATGATTGCTTCAGCTCTAACTTGTGTGAAGTATCTTGCATATCATTGCTCCTCCCATCCTTGTGCCCTTACAATCTTGCTGCCCCCTCTTCCACAAATTTCCCTGAGCTTCTGGATGGGGAGAGATTAGGCTGGCCTAGTTCCAGGTGGTTGATATAGAGTCTCTGAAGTTCTGCATTATGGTTTGTTGATTTTTTTTTCAGATTTGCTGCTCCTGCAATGCCCTTCACTCCATCCTGATGGGTATTGGATGTCACCCCCCGGCCAGAGATTAAAAACCTGTTAAACTAGAGTCTTGTTATAAGAGTATATTCAAAGGTAGATGTATTAAAAGTAGGAAACCGCAGTGAGGGAGGGGTCAATCACCCATTTGCAAAATGGTTACTTTTTATCTGCCAGACTATATGCCCTCCCCTTCTGGTGAGATCATACCCCATCAGTTGTAAATAATCAGGAACAAAAGTCTGTGAACTTAAACAGATGGCTCATTACTCACTTGCAGTCCTTGATGGTGGCCTATTTTCTCTACTGTAACATGGTCCCCTCTCTCCTTGTTCCTGGTGTGACTCTCCTACCCCATCCCTCCTGTTTATAATCCTTGCAATTACTATAGGTATTACAGAGATTTATCCATAAGTGTCTCTAGGTGGGTTTGGTACTAGGAGCCACCTATTAGGGAGTACATACGGTGCTTAATTTTCTGGGTCTGGGATACTCCACTTAATATAATTGTTTCTAATAACATCCATTTCCCAGCAAATTCCAGTAATTCATCATTTTTGATGGCTGAGTAGTATTCCATTCTATAGATGTACTAAATTTTCCTTATCCACTGGTCAACTGTTGGACATTTGGGTTGATTCCATGACTTTGCTATTGTAAACAGTGCTGCTATGAACATGGTCGTGTTTGTGCTATCAAGGTGAATTTTTGCTGTATGAGGGGTTATTCCCAAAAGGGGAATAGCAGGATTATATGGCATTTCAATCTTTAATTTCTTTAGAATCTCCAGATGGCTCGCCACAATGGCTGTATGAGCCTGCATTTCCACCAGCAATGTAGGAGAGTTCCCTTCTCCCCACATCCTCTCCAGCATTTGGTGTTGATTATATTGTGGATATTTGCCATCCTGATTGGGGTGAGATGATATCTCAGGGATATTTTGTATTTTGCATTTCCCTGATGGCTAAGGATTTGGAGCATTTTTTAAGATATTTGTTAGACATAGCAAAGTTTCTTTTAAGTTCCAGGGCCCATTTTTTTAATTGGGCCATTTGTTTCCATGGTGTTTAGTTTTCTAAGTTCTTTGTGCACTCTGGACAGTAGAGCTCTATCAAATATGTGGTTAGTGAAGGTTTTCTCCCATTCTGTGGATGGCCTTTGTGCTCGTGTCACAATCTCTTTAACTGAACAGAAGCTCTTTAATTTCACAAGATACCATCTGTTGAGAGTTGGTTGCAGTGACTGTGCTATTGGATGTCTGTTTAGGAAATGTTGGCCTAGCCCAATCATATCGAGGGAGTTCCCTACCCTTTCACCTATGGTTTTTATAGTCTCTGGCCTTATATCGAGGTCCTTGATCCACTTGGAATTAATTCTTGTACATGATGACAAGTTTGGGTCCAGTTTTAATCTTCTGCATGTGGAGATCCAGTTCTGCCAGCACCATTTGTTGAAGATACTGTTCTTTTTCCATTGGATTTTTTGGGCCCCTTTGTCAAAGATCAAATGGCTGTAGTTGTGTGGGCTTATATCTGAGTCTTCAACACTTATCCATTGATCTGTGTGTCTATTTTGGAGCCAGTACCATGCTGTTTTTATAACTATGGATTTGTAGTATAAACTAAGGTTTGGTATGGTAATACCTCCAGCAGTGTTTTTGTTACTCAGGATTGTCTTTGTTATCCTGGGTCTTGTGTGCCTCCATATAAATTTTGAGATTGTTTGGTCAACCTCTTTAAAGAATTGCTTTGGGATTTTAAGTGGTATAGCATTGAATTTGTATATTGCCTTTGGTAGGATGGTCATTTTCATGATATTGATTCTGCCAATCCAGGAACACGGGAGGTCTTTCCACCTTCTGGTGTCTTCTGCAATTTCTTTTTTTAGGGTTTTAAAGTTTTCATCATAAAGGTCTCTTACTTCCTTGGTTAGGTTTATACCAAGGTATTTCATTTTCTTATGGGCTATAGTAAATGGGATTGTTTCTCTCAGGGCTTTTTCACTTCTTTCATTCTGGGCACATAGGAAGGCCTCTGATTTTTGCACCTTTATTTTGTATCCTTCCACCCTGCTGAACTTCTGTATTAGTTCCAGGAGCTTCCTGGTGGAGTTTTGGGATCACTCAGGTATAGTATCATGTCATCTGCAAATAGACATAACTTGACTTCTTCCTTGCCAATTTGAATCCCTTTTATGTTCCTTTCTTATCTTATGGCTTCAGCTAAGACTTCAAGTACAATATTGAATAGAAGTGGGGAGAGTGAACAGCCTTGTCTAGTTCCTGATTTTCTTGAACTTTGAACTAGTTTATATGATGAATTACATTTATTGATTTGCATATATTGAACCAACCATGTGTGCCAGGGATAAAGCCTACTTGATCCCCATGGATGATTTTTTTTCTTTTAATACATTTTTTATTATTATTTCAGCTCATACAAAATTAATAGGTACACCAGTTCCCTCCCTCCCTCCTCCTCCCCCCCCGAACCCCCTGCTCCCCTTCCCCTCACCCCTCCCGCCCCATCCCCCCATGCCTCCCGCCCCAATTCCCAGAGTCCTTTCTTGTGCATGCCTGACTCTCCTCTGGGCCCTCCTCTCCGATGACGTACAAGGACCCAGTGGCATTTCCCTGAACCCTTTCCTGTGTTCCCCTTAAGCATAGGAACACTACTGTGGCTGTCAATCCCTTGCCTCCAAGGATCTTGGTGCCTTTACCAGATGCTAGACTTTGTGAGGTCAATAGTGTGTTGGACATTGTGCCGGGCATGCAATGTCCAATTATGATTGCTTCGGCCCTAACTTGTGTGGAGTATCTTGCAAATCATTGCTCCTCCCATCCTTTTGCTCTTACACTCTTACCATCCCCTCTTCCGCAAATGTCCCTGAGCTTCAGGATGGGGAGAGATTAGTCTGGCCTAGTTCTAGGTGGTTGATATAGAGTCTCTGAAGTTCTGGATAGTGGTTTGTTGATTTTCTTTTGCAGTTTTGTTGCACCTGCAATGCCCTTCACTCCATCGTGATGGGCACTGTATGTCACCCCTTGGCCAGAGACAGAAAGCTGTTAAACTGGAGTCTTATTATAAGAGCACATTCAAGGGTAGATGTAATACTTATACCCAAAAGTGGAATCGCAGGGTCATATGGCATTTGGCAATGGGAGGGGTCAATCACCCATTTGCAAAATTGTTACTTTTTAATCTGCCGGACTATATGACTCCCCTTCTGGTGAGTTCATACCCCCTTAGTTGTAAATGATCAGGAAGGAATGTCTGTGAACTTAACTAGGTGTCACATTACTTTCTTGCAGTCCTTGATGGAGGCCTATTTTCTCTACTGTAACCTGGTCACTTCTCTCCTTGTTTCTGGTGTGGCCCTCCAACCCCATCCTCCTGTTCATAATCCTTGCTATTACTGTAGGTAATACATAGATTTACCTATGAGTGTCTCAAGATGGGCTGGGTGGGTTTGGTATTAGGAGCCACCTATTAGGGAGTACATACGGTGCTTAATTTTCTGGGTCTGGGATACTTCACTTAATATAATTGTTTCTAATGACATCCATTTCCCAGCAAATTCCAGTAATTCATCATTTTTGATGGCTGAGTAGTACTCCATTGTATAGATGTACCACAGTTTCCTTATCCACTCGTCAACTGTTGGACATTTGGGTTGATTCCATGTCTTTGCTGTTGTAAACAGTGCTGCTATGAACATGGTTGCACTTGTGCTATCGAGATGAACCTCTGCTGTATGGGGGGTTATACCCAAAAGTGGAATTGCAGGGTCATATGGCATTTCAATCTTTAATTTCTTTAAGAATCTCCAGACGGCTCGCCAGAGTGGCTGTATGAGCCTGCACTTCCACCAGCAATGTAGGAGAGTTCCCCTCTGTCTACATCCTCTCCAGCATTTGTTGTTGTTTGTACTGTGGCTTTTTGCCATCCTGACCGGGGTGAGATGATATCTCAGGGAAGTTTTAATTTGCATTTCCCTGATGGCTAAAGAAGTGGAGCATTTTTAAAGATATTTGTTAGACATTTTAATTTCATCCCTGGTAAAATTTCTTTTAAGTTTCAGGGCCCATTTTTTAATTGGGCCATTGGTTTCCTTGATGTTTAGTTTTCTAAGTTCTTTGTGCACTCTGGACAGTAGAGCTCTATCAGATATGTGGTTAGTGAAGATTTTCTCCCATTCTGTGGGTTGCCTTTGAGCTCGTGTTACAATCTCTTTATCTGAACAGAATGGATGATCTTTTTGATATGTTTTTGAATCCGATTTGCTAGGACTTTATTTACAATCTTGCATTTGTGTGCATCAGTGAGATTGGCCTATAGTTTTCTTTTTTAAATGTATCTTTATTAGGTTTTGGGATTAAGATGATATTAGCTTCATAGAAGGAATTTGGTAGTGTTCCTTCCTTTGCTATTTGATGGAACAGTTTAAGGAGTATTGGTGTTATTAGGTCTTTAAATGTGTGGTAGAACTCTGTACTGAATCCATTGGGTCCAGGACATTTTTTGGTGGGAAGATTTGAGATTACTTCCTCAATTTCCCCGTATGTTATAGGACTATTTAAATAATTCTCTGGATTTCTTGGGTATCAGTAGTGATAACTCGATTTTCATTTCTAATAAGATTGATACACCGCTAATTTTGTTAATTTGGGTTTTATGTCTCTTGCTTTTGGTTAATTTAGCTAGGGGTGTATCAATCTTATTGATTTTTTTCAAAGAACCAGCTCTTTGACTGGTTGATTTTCTGTATTGTTTTGCTAATCTCGATGTCGGATATTTCTCCCCTTATTTTGCTACTCTCCTGTCTTCTGCTGCTTTTGGGATCAGATTGCTCTAGTTTCTCTAAAGCTTTAAGCTGCGTTGTTAAGTTATTTATTTCTGATGTTTCCATTTTTTTGATGTAGGCATTAAGAGCTATGAATTTACCTCTTAGGACAGCTTTCATTGTGTCCCAGAGATTTTGGTAAGTTGTATTTTCATTATCGTTCTCTTTCAGGAAATCTTGAATTTCTTTTTTAATTTCTTCCTGGATCCAGTTCTCATTCAGCATCATATTGTTAAGTTTCCAGGAGCTAGTGTATTTTCTGTTGTATGTTGTGTTGTGGATGTCCAGATTTAGGCCGCGGTGGTCTGATTAGGCACAGGTTAGAATTTCAACTTTTTTGTATATGTGTAGATTCGTTTTGTGGCCCAGTATGTGATCTATTTTGGAGAAAGTTCCGTGTGCTGCTGAGAAAAATGTGTATTCTTTGGTGCGTGGGTGAAAAGTTCAATAGAGATCTGTAAGGTCCATTTCATTAAGGGTTTGATTAAGTTCCAAAGTGTCTCTGTTAAGCTTTTGACTTATTGATCTATCCCATGTTGAGAGGGCGGTGTTGAAATCCCCAAGAATTATCGTTTGGGGGTTGATGTCTTGCTTTAGACGCTGTAGGGTTTTCTTAATGAATGTGGAGGGGCCCGTATTGGGTGCATATATGTTCAGTATTGTGAAGTCTTCCTGGTGAATTGTACCTGTGACTAAAATGTAGTATCCATCTGTGTTTCTTATGATTTTTTTTGAAATGAATTCCTTTGTCCAAAAGAATAATGGCTACACCTGCCTGTTTCCTGGTTCCATTAGCTTGCAAAAATTTGGCCCAGCCTTTCATTTTTAGGATGTGCCTATCTTTTGTGGTGAGATGAGTCTCCTGAAGGCAGCAGATTGATGGGTTGTGGTTTTTAATCCAAGTTTATAATCTGTCTCTTGATTGATGAGTTAATACCATTGACCTTTAATGTTATAATGGAGAAATTATTTTTAATTCTGGACATTTTTTATGTTTAGTGGATTTTGTAACCATATTGTTTGACATTTATGTTTTGGTGGTATTATACTTCCCTTCTGTCCTCCTGGATACGCTTGTTCTTTTCTTCAAGTTTGAGTAAATTTCTAGCATTTTTTGAAGGCCTGGTTTGGTAGACATGTATCCCTTCAAGTTGTCTTTGTGCTGGAAAACTTTTCTTTCTCCCTCGATCATGACAGATAGTTTTGCCAGGTATATCAATCTGGGTTGGCATTTATGCTCATTTAATACTTGAAGTACATCTCTCCAAGCTCTTCTTGCTTTTACTGTTTCCATTGAGTAGTCATTTGTTATTTTAATAGGTTTACCTTTAAAAGTGACTTCCTTTTTTTCTCTTGAAGCTCTCAGCATTTTTTCTTTGTCTTGAATGTGGATTGTTTTAACTATTATTTGCCGTGGCGATTTTCTTTTGGTCATATCTGTTTGGAGTGCGAAATGCCTCTTGTATTTGGATGGGCCTCTCATTCTTCAGTTGAGGCAAGTTTTCATTTATGATAATTTGAAAAATTTCCTCAGCTGTGGTATTTTGGGATTCTTGCTCTGGTATTCCATGAATGCGCATGTTAGGCTTCTTCAGGGTGTCCCATATCTCTTGAATATTCCTCTCAAGTATCTTTTTGGCTTTAACAGTCTTTTCCATTGAGCTGGTTAATTTTCCCACTTTGTCTTCAAGATCTGAAATTCTATTTTCTGCTTCATTAGTTCTGCTGATAAGACTCTCTGTTGAGTTTTGGGTTGAAGATAAGTTGTCTTTTAGTTCAATATTAAACTCTGCCTGAGACTGTTTTAACTGCTCTATGCCTATTTTTGTTTCTTGAACTGTTTTTCTCAACTCCTCCCAGTGCCTGTTGTGGTCCTGTTTAAAATTGTTGATGCGGTTGTTTAACTCCTCTCAGATTTCCTCTTTCATAGTATTAGTCATGGTAATGATCATACTATGAAAGTCGATATCTTGGGTCTGGCTTTCTTGGCTATTTTCTGTGAATTTGTACTGGTTGGAATCCATCATTATGGGATTAATTCTTTCGGTGGGACATTGGTCTCCTTGGGTTTTGTTTCTCATGGATCTGCACTTTGACTTGGGCATTGTTTTGTTTCTTAGGACCTTTCAGTTACTATGTGTTTTTGACTGAACTGATTTAGTTGGTGTTATTACACTTGGGCAGTTATTACTAGTGCTTGCCTTGGATTGGATATGTTTGTCTTTTGTTATTGTTATTTCCTAGATGAGGCTATTAGGCTGTTAGTACATCAGTTAAGTCAGGTTAAGTAGACAGGGGGTGAATATTAGTATAGTAGTGCGCTTTTACGATTTAGTATCTTGGTGATATGTGAGAGTGAGTCGTGTACTCCCTGAAGTTGTATGTTTTGGGCGTAGCTGATTGGAAAAGTTGATCTACAGCGATTAATATTAGAAAGGAATACTAGTAAGGTGAAAAAAAGGAGGTTAACTTATCTTTGGGCTGGATGTGAAGAATCTCTCCCATGTGATAGGATGATTGTAGAGGGCTTCAGTTGTATGGCCTTTGTCCCTTATAGTTTTGCTTGAGTTTCCTTTGGACTCTATTGAATTCTGAGTAGCAGTGTGTCTTCTGTGGACCACATGCTTGGGTCCCCAGTACGCCGGAAAGGCAGAGGGGCTGATGTTAGTGGCAGAATCTTCACCTGGGCCTGGGACGTGGCTTAGTGGCCCACCCAAGCTCCAGGAATGGAGGAATATGAGCAAGTCCTGTCTGGTTGGGTGGACAGGTGGGCAGGTGAAGGCAAGGGGTTGGGGCCCAGGGCGTGGCCCAGGCAAAGACCGGAGGCAGCCTGGGTGCCGCTGAAACCCGGGGCCACCTGGGGGGCTCGGCGAACTCACCTAGGGATGGAAGACTGGGAGCACCGGCGGGGCAGAGAGAGTGGTGTTTGTGTTCTTGATCTTTGTCATTCTGACTGGGGCAAGATGGTATTTCAGGGTTGTTTTGATTTGCATTTCTCTGATAATCAAGGAAGTTGAGCAGCTTTTAAAGTATTTGTTTGACATTTTAATTTTTTGTATTTATTTCCGCTCATACAAACTTAACAGGTACACCAGTCCCCTCCCTCACTCCACCCCCCTAAGCCCCCTTTTCCCCCTCCACTCCCCCCTTGCTCCCCATTCCCCAGTGCCTCCCCCCATCCCCAGAGCATCCTTTAATGTGCATGCCAAACTCTACTCTGGGTCTTCCTCTCCAATGAGGTGCAAGGACCCAGCAGCATTTCCCAGAACCGTTCCTGTGTTCCCCTTAAGCATAGGAACACTACTGTGGCTGTCAATCCCTAGCCTCCAAGGATCCTACTGCCTTTTGTCCATGCTAGACTTTGAGGGGTCAATAATGTGTTGGATATTGCATAGGACATGCAAAATCCTATTATGATTGCTTTGGCCCTAACTTGTGTGGAGTATCTTGCATATCATTACTCTTCCCATCCTTGTGCTCTTACAGTCTTACCACCCCCTCTTCCGCAAATTTCCCTCAGCTTCAGGATGGGGAGAGATTAGGCTGGCCTAGTTCTAGGTGGTTGATATAGAGTCTCTGATGTGCTGAATTATGGTTTGTTGATTTTTTTTCAGTTTTGCTGCTCCTGCAATGCCCTTGGCTCCATCCTGATGGGTATTGGATGTCACGCCCCTGGCCAGAGATAAAAAAATGTTAAATTAGAGTCTTGTTATAAGAGTACATTCAAAGGTAGATGGAATAAAAGTAGGATACCTTGGTAAGGGAGGGGTCAATCACCCATTTGCAAAATGGTTACTTTCTATCTACCAGACTATATGCCCTCCCCTTCTGGTGAGATCCTACCCAATCAGATGCAAATGATCAGAAAGGAAAGTCTGTGAACTTAACCAGAAGTCTCATTACTTACTTGCAGTCCTTGATGGTGGCCTATTTTCTCTGCTATAACATGGTCCCCTCTCTCCTTGTTTCTGGTATGGCCCTCCTTCACCATCCCTCCTATTTATAATCTTTGCAATTACTGTAGGTATTAGAGAGATTTATCTTTGAGTGTCTTTAAGTGGGTTTTATAATAGGATCCACCTATTAGGGAGTACATACGGCGCTTAATTTTCTGTGTCTGAGATACTTCATTCAATATAAGTGTTTCTAATTCCATTCATTTCCTGGCGAATCTCATTAATTCATCATTTTTGATAGCTGAGTAGTATTCCATTGTATAAATGTATCACAGTTTCCTTATCCACTCGTCAACTGTAGGACATTTGGGTTGATTCCATGACTTTGCTATTGTAAACAGTGCTGCTCTGAACATGGTCGTGCTTGTGCTATCGAGGTGAACCTCTGCTGTATGGGGGGTTATTCCCAAAAGTGGAATAGCAGGGTCATATGGCATTTCAATCTTTAATTTCTTTAAGAATCTCCAGACGGCTCACCAGAGTGGCTGTATGAGCCTGCATTCCCACCAGCAATGTAGGAGAGTTCCCTTCTCTCCACTTCCTCTCCAGCATTTGTGGTTGTTTGTATTGTGGATTTTTGCCATCCTGACCGGGGTGAGATGATATCTCAGGGAAGTTTTGATTTGCATTTCCCTGATGGCTAAGGAAGTGGAGCATTTTTAAAGATATTTGTTAGACATTTTAATTTCATCCCTGGTAAAATTTCTTTTAAGTTCCAGATCCCACTGTTTAATTGGGCCATTGGTTTCCTTGGTGTTTAGTTTTCTAAGTTCTTTGTGCACTCTGGACAGTAGAGCTCTATCAGATATGTGGTTAGTGAAGATTTTCTCCCATTCTGTGGGTTGCCTTTGAGCTTGTGTTACAATCTCTTAATCTGAACAGAAGCTCTTTAATTTCACAAGATCCCAACTGTTGAGAGTTGGTTGCAGTGACTGTGCCATTGGATGTCTGTTTAGGAAATGTTGGCCTAGCCCAATCAGCTCGAGGGAGTGCCCTATCCTTTCAACTAAGGTTTTTATAGTCTCTGGCCTTATATCAAGGTCCTTGATCCATTTGGAATTAAGTCTTGTACATGGTGACAAGTACGGGTCCAGCTTTAATCTTCTGCATGTGGAGATCCAGTTTTGCCAGCACCATTTGTTGAAGATGCTGTTCTTTTTCCATTGGATTCTTTGGGCCCCTTTGTCAAAGACCAAATGGCTGTAACTTTGTGGGCTCATATCTGGGTCTTCAATCCTTATCCATTGATCTGTGTGTCTATTTTGGAGCCAGTACCAGGCTGTCTTTATAACTATGGATTTGTAGTATAGACTTAGGTTTGGTATGGTACTACCTCAAGCAGTGTTTTTGTTATTCAGGATTGTCTTTGCTATCCTAGGTCTTTTGTGCCTCCATATGAATTTTGAGATTGTTTGGTCAACTTCTTTGAAGAATTGCTTTGGGATTTTAATTGGTATAGCATTGAATTTGTATATTGCCTTTGGTAGGATGGTCATTTTTATGATGTTGATTCTGCCAGGAACATGGGAGGTCTTTCTACCTTCTGGTGTCTTCTGCAATTTCTTTCTTTAGGGTTTTAAAGTTTTCATTGTAAAGGTCTTTTACCTCCTTGGTTAGGTTTATACCAAGGTATTTCATTTTTTTAAGGGCTATAGTAAATGGGATTGTTTCTCTCAGGGCTTTTTCACTTCTTTCATTCTGGGCATATAGGAAGGCCTCTGATTTTTCACATTTATTTTTTATCCTGCCACCCTCCTGAACTTCTGTATTAGTTCCAGGAGCTTCCTGGTGGAGTTTTTGGGATCACTCAGGTATAAGATCATATCATCTGCAAATAGGGATAGCTTGACTTCTTCCATGCTGATTTGAATCCCTCTTATGTCCCTTTCTTGTCTTATGGCTTCGGCTAAGACTTCAAGTACAATATTGAATAGAAGTGGCGAGAGTGGACAGCCTCATCTAGTTCCTGATCGAAGTGGGAATGCTTCCAATTGTTCCCCATTGAGTATAATCCTTGCTGTGGGCTTGTTGTATATAGCTTTTATTATATTTATAAAGGTTCCTTCCATTCCTACTGTCTCTAGCGTTTTGATCATAAAAGGCTTTTGGAACTTGTCAAAAGCTTTTTCTGCATCTATCGAGAGTATCAATGTGGTCTTGGACTTTGGACTGGTTTACATGATGAATTACATTTATTGATTTGCATATGTTGAGCCAACCTTGTGTGCTGGGGATGAAGCCTACTTGGTCCCCGTTAATGATCTTTTTAATATGTTTTTGAATCCAATTTGCTAAGACTTCGTAGAGAATCTTTGTATCTGTGTTCATGAGAGATCGGCCTATGGTTTTCTTTTTTAAGTGAATCTTTATTAGGTTTTGGGATTAAAATGATATTAGTTTCATAGAAGGAATTTGGTAGTGTTCCTTTCTTTGCTATTTGATGGAACAGTTTAAGGAGTATTGGTTGTTATTAACTCCTTAAATGTCTGGTAGAACTCTGTGCTGAATCCATCTGGTCCAGGACATTTTTTGATGGGAAGATTCGAGATTACTTCCTCAATTTCCTTATATGTTATAGGGCTATTTAAATAATTCACAACTTACTGATTCATTTTAGGTAAGTCCATCCATCTCTTTTGTGTTGTCAAACTTCACATAGTATAAGTTTTTGAAATATGTTATAATTCTCTGGATTTCATGGGTATCAGTAGTTACGACTCCATGTTCATTTCTAATTTTGTTAATTTGGGTTTTCTCTCTCTTGCTTTAGGTTAATTTAGCTAGGGGGTGTATCAATCTTATTGATTTTTTCAAAAAAATCAGCTTTTTGACTGGTTGATTTTCTGTATCGTTTCCTAATCTCGATTTCAGATATTTCTCCCCTTATTTTGCTAATCTCCTCTCTTATACTACTTTTGGGATCAGATTGCTCTAGTTTCTCTAAAGCTTTAAGCTGCATTGTTAAGTTGTTTATTTCTGATGTTTCCATTTTTTTTGATGTAGGCATTAAGAGCTATGAACTTACCTCTTAGAACAGCTTTCATTGTGTCCCAGAGATGTTGGTGAGTTGTATTTTCATTATCATTCACTTTCAGGAAATCTTGAATATCCTTTTTAATTTCTTCCTGAATCCAGTTCTCATTCAGCATCATATTGTTAAGTTTCCAGGAGTTAGTGTATTTTCTCTTGTTTGATGTGTTGTGGATGTCCAGCTTTAGGCCGTGATGGTCTGATAGGGCACAGGTTAGAATTTCAACTTTCTTGTATATGTGTAGATTCATTTTGTGGTCCAACATGTGATCTATTTTGGATAAAGTTCCGTGTGCTGCTGAGAAAAATGTGTATTCTTTGGTGTGTGGGTGAAAAGTTCAATAGAGATCTGTAAGGTCCATTTCATTAAGGGTTTGATTAAGTTCCAAAGTGTCTCTGTTAAGCTTTTGACCTATTGATCTATCCCATTGAGAGGGCGGTGTTGAAGTCCCCAAGATTATCGTTTGGGGGTTGATTTCTTGCTTTAGACGCTGTAGGGTTTTCTTAATAAATGTGGAGGGGCCCATATTGGGTGCATATATGTTCAGAATTGTGAAGTCTTCCTGGTGAATTGTACCTGTGACTAAAATGTAGTATCCATCTGTGTCTCTTATAATTTTCTTTGGTTTGAAGTCCACTTTGTCTGATATCATAATGGCTACCCCTGCCCGTTTTCTGCTTCCATTAGCTTGTAGAATTGTTGACCAGCCTTTTATTTTTAGGGCATGCCTATCTTTTGTGGTGAGATGGGTTTCCTGCAGGCAGCAGATTGATGGATTGTGATTTTTAATCTTAGTTTGTAATCTGTGTCTCTTGATCGGTGAATTAATTCCATTAACATTTAGTGTTATAATGGAGAAACTATTTTTAATTCCAGACATTTATTATGTTTAGTAGTTTTTATAATTATATTGCTTTGCTTTTAATGGTGTTATACTTGCCTTCTGTTCTCTTGGATATGCGTGTTTTTTTCTTCAAGTTTGAGTATCATTTCTAGCCTTTTTTGAAGGCCTGGTTTGGTGGACATGTATCCCTTCAAGTTGTCTTTGTGCTGGAAGATTTTTCTTTCTCCCTCGATGATGACAGATAGTTTTGCAGGGTAAATCAATCAGCCTGGGTTGACATTTTTGTTCATTCAATACTTGAAGTATGTCTCTCCAAGCTCTTCTTGCTTTTACTGTTTCGACTGAGAAGTCATTTGTTATTTTAATAGGTTTACTTTTAAAAGTGACTTGTTTTTTTCTCCCTTGAAGCTCTCAGCACCTTTTCTTTATCTTGAATGTGGAGTGTTTTAACTATTATTTGCCGTGGAGATTTTCTGTTTTGGTCATATCTGTTTGGGGTGTGGAATGTCTCTTGTATATGGATGGGCCTCTCTTTTTTTAGATGAGGAAAGTTTTCCTTGATGATCATTTGAAAAATTTTCTCAGGGGTGGTATTTTGAGATTCTTGCTCTGGTATTCCATGAATATGCATGTTAGGCTTCTTCAGGGTGTCCCACATCTCCTGGATATTTCTCTCAAGTATCTTTTTGGCTTTAACAACCTCTTCCATTGAGCTGGTTAATACTCCCACTTTATCTTCAAGGTCTGAAATTCTGTTTTCTGCTTTGTTAGTTCTGCTGATAAGACTCTCTCTGGAGTTTTGGGTTAAAGATAACTTGTCTTTTAGCTCAGTTTTAAATTCTGCTTGAGTCTGTTTTAACTGCTCTATGCCAGTTCTTGTTTCTTGCACTGTTTTTCTCAACTCTTCCAAGTGTCTGTTGTGTTCCTCTTCAAAGCGATTGATTCGATTATGTAATTCCTCCCGGATTTCCTCTTTCATAGTATTGAACATGGTAATGATCATATTTTGAAAGTTGGTATCCTGGGTCAGGCTTTCATGGCCATTTTCCGTGGGTTTGTTCTGGTTGGATGGGATTAATTCCTTCAGTGGGAGATTTGTTCACTTGAGTATTGTTTCTCATGGATTTGCACTTTGACTTTGTCATTGTCGTTTTAACTCTTAAGATCTTTCAATTTTTGTGCATTTTTCACTTTACTGAATTATTTGGCCGGGGGTTCTGGGGGTGAGCAGGGACGGAGCTTACCTTGTTCGAGGTGAGTCCAGGCTGGACCGCGCATGAGCCCCAGGCGGCGGAGTCGGGGAAGGGGTATCTTTAATTTCTTTAAGAATCTCCGGACGGCTCGCCAGAGTGGCTGTATGAGCCTGCATTCCCACCAGCAATGTAGGAGAGTT
Organism: Typhlomys cinereus; assembly: GCA_023101885.1. Classification (NCBI taxonomy): domain Eukaryota; kingdom Metazoa; phylum Chordata; class Mammalia; order Rodentia; family Platacanthomyidae; genus Typhlomys; species Typhlomys cinereus. The sequence goes on from JALPQD010000188.1 coordinate 3,022,455, forward strand.
CCCCTCTCTCCACATCCTCTGCAGCATTTGGTGTTGTTTGTATTGTGAATTTTTGACATCCTGTCTGGGGTGAGATGATATCTCAGGGAAGTTTTGATTTGCATTTCCTTGATGGCTAAAGGATGTGGAGCATTTTTTAAAGATATTTGTTAGACATTTTAATTTTGTCCCTGGTAAAGTTTTCTTTAAGTTCCAAGGCCCAATTTTTAATTGGGCCATTTGTTTCCTTGTTGTTTAGTTTTCTAAGTTCTTTGTGCACTCTGGATAATAGAGCTCTATCAGACATGTGGTTAGTGAAGATTTTCTCCCATTCTGTGGGTTGCCTTTGTGCTCAAGTTACAATCTCTTTATCTGAACAGAAGCTCTTTAATTTCACAAGATCCCATCTGTTGAGAGTTTGTCGCAGTGACTGTGGTATTGGATGTCTGTTTAGGGACTGTTGGCCTAGCCCAATCAGCTCGAGGGAGTTCCCTACCCTTTCAACTATAGTTTTTGAAGTCTCTGGCCTTATATCGAGGTCCTTGATCCATTTGGAATTAATTCTTTTACATGATGACAAGTACAGGTTCAGTTTTAATCTTCTGCATGTGGATATCCAGTTTTGCCAGCACCATTTGTTGAAGATACTGTTCTTTTTCCATTGGATTTTTTGGGCCCCTTTGTCAAAGATCAAATGGCTGTAGTTGTGTGGGCTTATATCTGAGTCTTCAACACTTACCCATTGATCTGTGTGTCTATTTTGGAGCCAGTAGTAAGCTGTTTTTATCACTATGGATTTCCAGTATAAACTAAGGTTCGGTATGGTAATACCTCCAGCAGTGTTTTTGTTACTCAGGATTGTTTTAGCTATCCTGGTCTTTGGTGCCTCCATATAAATTTTGAGATTGTTTCGTCAACTTCTTCAAAGACTCACTTTGAGATTTTAATTGGTATAGCATTGAATCTGTATATTGCCTTTGGTAGGATGGTCATTTTTATGATATTGATTCTGCCAATCCAGGAACATGGGAGGTCTTTCCACCTTCTGGTGTCTTCTGCAATTTCTTTTTTTAGGGTTTTAACGTTTTCATCATAAAGGTCTCTTACTTCCTTGGTTAGGTTTATACCAAGGTATTTCATTTTTTTAGGGGTATAGTAAATGGGATTGTTTCTCTCAGGGCTTTTTCACTTCTTTCATTCTGGGCATATAGGAAGGCCTCTGATTTTTGCACATTTATTTTGTATCCTGCCACCCTGCTGAACTTCTGTATTAGTTCCAGGAGCTTCCTGGTGGAGTTTTTGGGATCACTATGGTATAAGATCATGTCATCTACAAATAAAGATAACTTGACTTCTTCCTTGCCGATTTGAATCCCTTTTATGTACCTTTCTTGTCTTATGGTTTAAGCTAAGACTTCAAGTATAATATTGCATAGAAGTGGTGAGATGGACAGCCTTGTCTAGTTCCTGATCGAAATGGGAAGACTTCAAGTTTTTCCCCATTGAGTATAATCCTTGCTGTTGGCTTGTTGTAAACAGCTTTTATTATATTGACAAGGTTCCTTCCATTCCAACTGTCTCTAGGGTTTTGAACATAAAGGGCTGTTGGATCTTGTCAAAATCTTTTTCTGCATCTATCGAGAGTATCATGTGATCTTGGACTTTGGACTGGTTTTTATGGTGAATTACATATATTGCTTTGCGTATGTTGAAATAACCTTGTGTGCCTGGGATAAAGCCTACTTGATCCCTGTGAATGATCTTTTTGATATGTTTTTGAATCAGATTTGCTAAGACTTTGCTGAGATTCTTTGCATCTGTGTTCATCAAAGAGATTGGCCTAAATATGCACCCAATCCGGCCCCCCCAACATTCATTTAAGCAAACCCTACCATGTTTAAAGCAAGAAATCCACCCCAAAACGAAAATTTCTGGGGATTTCAACATCATCCTCTCAACATGGGATACAGCAAGGTAAAAAAATTAACAGAGACACTTTGGAACTTAATCGAATCCTTAAAGAAATGGGCCTTACAGATCTCTATCGAACTTTTCATCCACGCACCAAAGAATACTTATTTTTCTCAGCAGCACATGGAACTTTCCCCAAAATAGATCACATATTGGGCCACAAAACGAATCTCCACATATACAAAAAAGTTGAAATTCTAGTCTGTACCCTATCAGACCACCATGGCCTAAAGCTTGACATTCACAACACAACATACAACAGAACATACACTAACTCCTGGAAATTTAACACTATGATTCTGAAGGAGAATTGGATTCAGGAAGAAATTACAAAGAAAATTCAAGATTTCCTGAAAGCAAACAATAATGAAAATACAACTTACCAAAATCTCTGGGACACAATGAAAGCTGTTCTAAGAGGTAAGTTCACAGCTCTTAATGCCTACATCAAAAAAATGGAAACATCAGAAATAAACAACTTAACAATGCAGCTTAAAGCTTTAGAGAAACTAAAACAATCTGATCCCAAAAGTAGTAGAAGAGAGGAGATTAGCAAAATAAGGGGAGAAATATCTAAAATCGAGATTAGGAAATGATACAGAAAATCAACCAGTCAAAAAGCTGATTTTTTGAAAAAATCAATAAGATTGATACATCCCTAGCTAAATTAACCAAAAGCACGAGAGAGAAAACCCAAATTAATAAAATTAGAAATGAACATGGAGTTATAACTACTGATACCCAAGAAATCCAGAGAATTATAACATATTTCAAAAACTTATACTCTGTGAAGTTTGACAACACAAAAGAAATGGATGAATTTCTAAGTAAACACATTTACCTAAATTGAATCAGGAAGTTGTGAGTTATTTAAATAGTCCTATAACATATAAGGAAATTGAGGAAGTAATCTTGAATCTTCCCATCAAAAAATGTCCTGGACCAGATGGATTCAGCACAGAGTTCTACCAGACATTTAAGGAGCTAATAACACCAATACTCCTTAAACTGTTCCATCAAATAGCAAAGGAAGGAACACTACCAAATTCCTTCTATGAAGCTAATATCGTCTTACTCCCAAAACCTAATAAAAATACATTTAATTTCTTTTTGAGCGAAATGCCCGTTTAGTTCCAGGGCCCATTTTTTAATTGAAATGATTGCTATCGTAGTGTTTGATTTTCTGAGCTCTTTTTATACTCTGGAGATTAATCCTTTGTTAGATTCATAGCTAGCAAAGATTTTCTTCCATTTTGTGGGTTGTCTTTTTGCACAATTGAGTTTCTTTTGAAGAACAGAAACTTTTTAATTTCATGAAGTCCCATTTGTTGATTATTGGTCTTAGTTTTTCTTGCCATTCGTTGTTCTCCTTAGAAAATCTTTACTTAGGCCTATCAATTCAAGTGTACTTCCTACACTTTCTTCTAATAATTTCAGAGTTTTGCATCTAATATTGAGGTCTTTGAGCCACTCGGAGTTGACTTTTGTGTAAGGAGAGGGGCAACAGTTAATTTTCATGCTCTAAATTTAGATGTCCAATTTTCCCAATACCACTTGTTGGAAATGCTATCTTTTTCCCCAGCATGTTTGACACCTTTGTGAAGAAATAAGTGGCTATATATGTAGGAGTTTACATATGGATGCTCTTTTCTGATCAATGGTCGATGTATCTGTTTTTGTGTCAGTACCAAGCTCTTTTTATTACTATAGCTTTGTAATATAGTTGAAACCTGGTATGGTGATTGTTGCAGTTCACCTGCATGGTTGCTGATAAATGACCATCAAAAGTCTTAAGGGAACAAGGGGTTTATTCTCTCCTGCGATTTTCCGGTTACAGTTCTCAGTCCAGCTTGATGGGAGAGCTTGCACCAACACCAAGGCCAAGGGAACTGGCCACACCATCACCACATAATGTCTGAGATATGGACAATCCCTGTCTGGTCAAGTGTACAAAAGGATGCCAACTCCCTCAACCAACTCTCTGTGATTTATTCCAGGGCCTAATCCCACCCACCATGGGCTGGACCTTCCCCATCAGCTAGACAATCTCTTGCAGGTTTGCTTTGGGCTTAACTCAACTATCGACTCTCTACAAATGTGCCCAGAGCTCAAACTTTCAACAGTCAAGTTGACAACTGTGCCTAACTATGACAATGATGCCTCCAGCAATCTTCTTACTGGCCAAAATTGTTTTGGCTAATTGAGGTTGTTTTCTTCTTCCATATGAATTTTGAGATATTTTTCCCAGTTCTCTGAAGAATTCCATTGGGATTTTAATTGGAATTGCATTGAATCTGTATATTGTTTTGGGTAGAATGGTCATTTTCACAATTTTTATCCTACCAATCCATGAGCAAGAAATGTCTTTCCATCTTCTAGTATCTTCTTTAATTTCTTTCAGCAGTGTTTTGTAGTTTCCATTGTACAGGTCTTTCAAGGTGTTTTATTTTCCTTGTAGCTGTGGTAAATGGATTGATTCTCTCATTTCTTTCTCAGCTTATTTGTCTCTGACATGTAGGAAGACTACTGATTTTTGTATGTTGATTTTGTAGCCTGCCACTTTACTGAAATTTGAGTTGTCTCTTGGTGGAGTTATGTGGATCTCTCAAGTATAGAATTGTTTCATCTGCAAATAGGGATATTCTGACTTCTTCCTTACCTATCTGTATCCCTTTTATTTCCCTCTATTGCCTTGTTGCTCTACCTATGACTTCAGGCACAATATTGAACAGGAGTAGTGACAGTGGACAGACAGGCTTTCCTCATTCCAGATATAAGTTGGAATGCTACAAGTTTTTCCCTATTTAGAATGATGTTTGCTTTAGGCTTGTCATATATATCCTTTATCAAGTTGAGATAGGTCCTCTCCATTGCTTTTTCTCCAAAACTTTTGTCATGAAGTAATATTGGATTTTGTCAAATGCCTTTTCTGCATCAATTGAGAGATCATATGATTTTGGTTTTTGAGTCTGTTAATATGAAGAATAGTGTTTATTGATTTACCTATGTTAAACCATCCTTGCATTCCTGGTATGAACCTGACTTAACCATGGTGTATGATCCTTTGGATATGATTTTGGGTTTACTTTGCTGGTGTTTTATTGAATAATTTTGCATCTCTGTTTGTTAGTGAGATTGGCCTATAATTCTCTTTCTTTGATGTGTCTTTATTTGGTTTTGGAATTAGAGTTATATTGGCTTTGTAGAAAGAGTTTAGGAGTATTTCTTCCTTATTTTACAGAATATTTTGAGGAGTGGTGGTGTTAGTTCTCCTCTGAAGACTGAGTAGAATTCTATAATGAATCCCCCAGGTCCTGGGACTTTTGCAGTTGGATGACTTATAATTACTATTTCATCTCTTGTTATTGGCCTATTTAACATGTCTATTTTATCTTGGGTCAATTTTGGTAGGTCCTATGTGTTTAGGAATCCATCCATTTCCTTTAGATTGTCCAATGTAAGAGAGTACAAATTTTTAAAGCACATCCTTATGATTCTCTGGATTTCTCCAGTATCTGTCGTAATTTCCCCTTTTCATTTCTGATTTTGTGGATTTGAGTGTTCTCTCTTCTTTTGGTTAGTGAAGCTAAGGGTTTGTTAATTTCGTTTATCTTTTCAAAACACCAGCTCTTTGTTTCGTTGATTTTTTTTTGTATTTATTTTTCAATTCCAATTCATTGATTTCTGCTCTGATCTTAGTTATTTCTTCTCATGTGTTACTTTTGGGATTGGTTTGTTCCTTTTTTTCTAAGGCTTTCAGGTGTAACATTAAGCTATTTACTAGGGATCTTTCCTTTTTTTGTGATGTAGGCATTTAGTGTTATAGACTTTCCTCTAGAACTGCTTTCAGTGTGTCTCATAGATTTTGGTAGGTTGTGTCTTCATTTTCATTGTCTTCAAGGAAGTTTTTAATTTCCTGTTTTATTTCATTTTTGACAAATTTGTCATTTAAAAATGTGTCATTTAGCTTCCATGAGTGTGTACAGTTTCTACTGTTTCCTTTGTTGTAGATAACTACCTTCATTCCATGATAGTCATATAGTATGCTGTGAATGATTTCATTATTTCTGTATATATGGTGATTTGATTTGTGTCCTTGTATGTGGTCTATTTTTGAGACTGTCCCATGAACTGCTAAGTAGATTTGTATTCTTTAGTGTTTGAATGAACTGTTCTGTAGATATCTGTAAGGTTCATTTGATTTATGGTTTCATTAAACTCCAATGTGCCTCTGCTTAGCTTTTGGCCCATTGACCTGTCCAATGGGATGCATGGGATGCTGAAGTCTCCTACTACTACTGTGTTAGGGTTGATTGTTTTGTCTCCTGTAGTGTTTGTTTGATGAATTTGGGTGCTTCCATATTTGGTGCATATATGATTAAGATTGTATGACCCTCTTGCTGGAATTTTCTCTCTACTAAGATGTAGTATTCATTTGCATCTCATATGGTTTGCTTTAGTTTGAAGTCTATTTTGTCTGATACTAGGATAGCAATTCCTACTTGTTTCCTCTTTCCATTTTCTTGGAGTACTTTTAATCTTTCTTTTACCCTGAGAAGGTGTTTATCTTTTAAAGTGAGGTATGTTTCTTAGAGGGAGAGAATTGATGGGTCATGATGCTTGATCCAAGCTTTAAGCCTATGTCTTTTGATTTAAATGTCCATTGACATTTAAAGTTATTACTGAAAGGCGTTTAATGGTTCCTGACATTTTGTTGATTTTGCAGTGTTTGCCTTTTTTAGTCCCTCATTCAGCTCTTATGCTGATATTGTTTATTCCCTTTAGTTTCTTTGATGTGTTTATCCTTATCTTTCATCTTGTGAATTTCTTCCAGTATTCTCTGTAGTCTCGACTTAGTGGCCATATGGTCTTTTAGTTTGTTTTTGTCATGGAATATTTTTCTTTTGCCTTCTGTTTTGCTGGATATAATAATCTGGGTTGGCATTTGTGTTCATTCAGAACTTGTATTGTCTCTCTCCAGGCCCTTCTGGCTTTTACCATTTGTATTGAAAAGTCAGTTGTTATTTTGATGGGTTTATCTGTAAATGCAACTTGTTCTTTTTCTCTTACAGATCTTAAGATCTTGTCTTAAATGTTTATATTTGGTGTGTGACCTATCATATGCCTCAGGGTGCTTCTTTTTATATCCTGAGTATTTGATGTCCTATATGCCTCTTGAATGAGGATAGGTATCTCTTTTTTTAGGTCAGGGAAATGTTCTATATTATCTCATTGATTAACCATAGTGGATCTTCCTTTTGTGTGTCTGTTTCTGGGATACCCATGATCTGAATGCTGGACATTTTCATGGTGTCCCAGAGTTCCTGTATGTTCTACTCAAGTGTGTTTGTCAGCTTCTCAGTTTCTGTCATTGACTTATGAACTTCTATCTTATCTTTCAGTACTGAGACTCTGTCTTCTACATGGTCAGTTCTGTTTCTGAGACTCTCTTTTGAATTTTTTATTGAACTGTTTAGATTTTTTTGTTCTTGCATTGTTTCAGTCTGGGTTTTTTTTTTCAATGTTTCTATATTTGTTTGTAGATCACCTTAGGTTTTTTTTTTTAATACTTTGAGATCCATTTTCAGGCTCTCTATTTTCATTCTATTTGTCTTGTTTGTTTTTGTGTTCTTGGAATTCTTTCCTGAGTTTGTTGTGTTCTTCTTGAAATGTGTTTAGGCATTTATCTATGTCCTCTCAGAGCTGTTTGAACATATTTAGAATTGAGCTTTGAAATTCGTTAATTAATTTGTGAACTCGCTTTGGCTACTATTATCTGGGACTTTTGTTCTGTCACACTAACTGAGGCAAGAAAACCTCTTAACTCTGTGATAAAAGTAAGGGCTATCCTACATGCAGCATGTAGGCAACCTATCAGAAACTGTTACCAATCCCCAGCCAGGCCAGCGGGGGGGGGGGGGGGGGGGGGGGGAAGGGGGGGAGCCTTGAGGCGAATGGATGAGCCCATAACAGGGTCACCAACCAGACCCCAGGAATCAGGTGAGGAGCAAGCAGAGACGAGCTGCAGCAGATTCAGAGTCATTAAGGGCGTTTGGGCTTATATAGGGTCGGGGTCCAATCAGGTGTTGCCATCTCTTCTCCGGGGGACAGCCACCAGTCATCTAACTGTTTACTAGGTGTCCATTTCAGGTGCAGGTTAGACGGCCGCTTCCCATTGGTTGTTCATCCCTCTGCCTGCATGGTCCTCTGTTGGGACATGTCCAGGGCATGTCTGTACGTCCAGGCTTGTCCTGAATTCGGGAGCCGGACTAGGGCCTCTCTGAATCGGTAGTGCCCCAAGAAACTCGTTGGTGAGACTTACAAAGCTACCTATCCACATCCTCTCAGTTCAAGGAACTGACTCTAATCCCCCATTGAGATAAGGTCACTAACTTCCCTCAACCTACAGTTTATGAAGAGCATGAAGATCAGATCCTCAAATGCAGGACTTTGTCACAAAGACACAGTCTTTCCTAGCACAAAAATCCCAAAGCTATTCATATTTCTTCCAACATATGTTTCCAAAGGCACACTAGTCACATCTCAGCAATGTTCATACTTCTTTACTTCTTAGTATCAACTTTTCTTAGCTTCACAAAAACTTTCTGGTACTGGGTTCACAGTCTTTTCTGTTACCAATTTCTGTACCAGTTACTCTTCTCTGTTGCTGTGAGACACCACTGAAAGTCAAGTAATTTGAAGGCAAAAAGGGAGATTTATTCAGCTTATGATTCCAGAGGGGAGAAACAATTCACTATGGTGGAAAAGGCATGACTAGTTGGCAAAAGCTGGAGGTGGTCTAAGTCATGTTGGGCAGGGAGGCTGAGATTTGCTAAACTGCCAATTGCAAGAGCAGATGTCTCCTATAAGTAGGATAGGGTTAATCAACCTCAAGGCCCACCCCTTGTGACTGCCTTCCTCTAGCAAGACTCCATCTCTAAAATGTGATATAACCTTTCCAACAACTAAAGATTCAAACACATGCACCTGCAAGGAATAATTTGCATTTTAAACCATGATAGGTGCCCTTTTCCTGAACTTTTGGGGAATTTAAAATGGAAACTTTCTATTGGCTTTCTGTCTGTCCTTTGATTGTTACTCCCTGTGGGCTAAGTTTGAAAGTTTCTCCAACAGGTTCCCGGCAGGTGTCCTATATTCAAGATGAAGCATACGCTTCAGCTTTATTATGGACTTATCAATATTTCCAGTTTGAGTGAGTCATGTCAGTCAAGTACTGTTTCTCATATATGTCTGGCTTATTTTCCTCTGGTCTACTTGTTTATTTTCACTGCCTAAAGAAATCTGTGTATATTATTTCCCCCTCTGTCTTTTGAGGATTTTGAATGCTGAGGGGAAAAGGAAGATCACTGATCTCCCTTTCTTGCTGAGGGTAGTAGGAAGAGACAGCAGTGAAATATCCTCAAAGCAAGACCAGAGGAATCAAGAAGGCTTTGTTAGTGGGAGCTTCTTGCATAATCATTTGAAGCTTGATGGGTCCGAGCCTGGAAAACATTGACAAGAAGAATAAGAAGACATGATCCAAATATCAGGATTGAAAATATTGTAATCAAGGGTCCAATCAAAAGGCATAAATCAATTCATCTCAGAAAGAAGCGGTTACCTCGTGACATTCTTCAGTTTTTGTATTTTAAAGAATGTACTTCACAGTCATCAGGATGTTAGATCATATACAGAGGAGGGCAATAAATGGCAAGTAAGAGGGCTAAAAATGGACCCAAGATAATCTGGCTCTGGGTATCTTATGGTAGGACATCAAGAAAGGCTCAGCATCCACTGAGGATTTTTTCTAACCTGGTCATTTGCAAGAGAATTTGCAAGAGAATATGAACCTGAGGGTCAGGATATAATGACTATCTCTGAAACTGTCCTCAGCAAACACTAGATGTCTCTGTAGTGCTGATTAGGACTAACTGTTCAACATTCCATTTGATTTAGACCTGAAGGGACATTCCATGTGATTCTTCCTATATAAAAACCCGTTTATAATGCTGTTCAGTGCTCTTTGCTTTTGGGCTTGTGTCCTTTAGTGGAGGCACAGGCATACTAACCAGTGGATAAAAATCAGCTTTTTATTTGACTTAATTCATAATTTTGTGTCTAGAGTTCATTCCTGGTTTTTATTCCATAACATTTGGGGGCTCATCTGTAATTGCCAGGATGAAATTCCAGATGCTTTGGGGAGGCTTGACTGTCAGCTAGTGCTCGAAGGCAGGTGAAGAGGTGGGTGACTCAGTCCGAACAGTGGTACCACCTGAGTCCAGGTCTCCAGGACTGGAGTCCCCTTCGAGACCCGGTGGCACTCTGGACCTTGAACTCCCTCCCACCCTAAATTGGGAAGAAAAAAGTTCTCTGGTTTCTATCACCTCTGAAGTTAGGTCTGTCTGGAAAGGGAGTGTCTGGGGACATCTGGGGAGGCTGAATGCATTCACTGAACCCAGTGTCCAAAGGTTTTGAGCAGAATGCCTCCCAACCCTCTGGTTTCTAAAATTTGGTGAATGAATGTGAGAGAGTACGATGGCCACCATGTGCAATGTCCGCCTATTTGTTAGTCTGTTTACCGTAAGTCTTTGTCCCTTGTTGTAACCTGTGCTCCATCCTGAGAGCCTTTGCGGGGGGGTCTCTGTGATCAGACTCGCAACTAGGAAAAGACAGAAATCACAGCTGACTCTTCAAGTTCCATCTGAGGAGCTCAACCTCCCACACTGGAGGTTCTACATATACCAAAGAGATAAAGCGATCAGGAGGGTTTCTACTTCAGACTCACCCTCACTACCACATACTCATGGCTTTGCAGCTTATACTGAGGTCAGGTAAGTGCTTGCTGAAACAGCCTCAGATGTTATTTTCCATGTAAGGGTAGCCCTACCATCGAGACTGCATTCTCCAGAATCTGTGGGAGGTGTGAGTTCCTGCCAGAGAAGCCAGCACTCCTTCATGGTTAATGTCAACAAGATGCCACCATCAAGACCCCTGTAGGTAAGAATTGCTGCTCCTGGGCCTCAAAGTACACCCATGGCTCCATAAACTGAGGAAAGTATACACTCCCTGTCATATTCCACGGTTCCCTTTTCAGGTGCTAAGGGAGGTCTGTGGAGTCCTGGGCCAGAGTTCTGAGATGAAAGAAGATAGAATCTTAGAAGATCATACCAGTAAGTCATCTCCACACCCTCCCACCCCCCAAGTGATTAAAGAGTCAGGAGCCAGTGCAAGTTTGATCACCCCAAAAAAGACCTTCATTTGAAGCTCCTTAATGGTATTATCAGGGATGCAATGGTGTTTCTGTTAGGTAGCATTAAAGATGCTCTGAAGCAAAAAGGTATGAATTTAAAATGGGAATGTATAACCTCTGAATGACTGTTGAATGAGCACACATGTACCTGCCTGGATTTGAGTGCTGACCTGAGTATTTAAAACAGCTTGGCAGTCTGATTGGGTTGTATGGTGAATGACTTGGTCCCAAGGCTTTGCAACTAACTACAGGATCTGAATGGGTCTTAACATGTGGTTCCATGGAAGCCTTTAAACTTAATGAGCACCAACCCTTCTCCCCAAAATGAGTCAAGGAGGGTTAACTAAGCATAGGATACATATGTGTGGTCCTATTGCTAAGACTTCCTTAAGTCTCTGGAAGGAAGCTGGCCAGGCAGGTAACTGAATGTGAGGGAGGCTAGTCCTCCCCAACCTGCTTTTTTCTGTACCACACACTTGGAGTTTGGCATGTATGAAATCCCCATAATAGAGCCCTTGCCACTGAAAGAGAGAAAGCTGGAGAAGCGGCTCTGGTCTAAGCCAGGGAAATTAAAATTATTCCATGCTTGGAATTCTAGTTAGCATTGAATTAGATAGTGGATCTGCTTTGCTCGGCAAAATCTGTTAAGAAAAAGGTTTCCAGAGCTGTTGGGCTATCTTGGGACCTGGGACAACCTTATCTTGGCATGATCAAATAAAGAAAACACGAGGGACTTAACCTTTAAGTTGGATTTGCAAGAAAGGGCACAATTCTAATGTTCAAAGATGAAGGAAAAAGTAAAATTTGTCAAAAGTTAAAATGGGGAAATCTAAAATGTAAGTAGACCCAGATGGGCTTCAATGTAGAGGCAGCCTAGATTTCAGGTGGCAGGATCTCCAAAGTTGTGAGTATCAAGCCATGGAAATATAAAAATTAAAGGGCTTCTTGAGATTTTCCTACCCACTTGGGATGACTGTCAACAGCTCCTGGCTAGTTCACTAGAGAGCTGAAAGCTGGCTCTTGGATTGGGAATAATTTCTCACATAAGCGAGTCTTCCCATCTGAGAGGCTGGATTAGGACTCTAACACAACACAAGTAAGGAGGATCTGAATAACTTTCACCAAAGCCAGATGGAAGGATCAGAGCAGCAACCAGATAGTTCACCAACCTCTCTAAAGTAAGCAGAGTGATTAACGGATCTCAAGAATTACCTCCTGGGTTCCCAGAATGTCTGAGGGAGATAAACTCACTCAGATGCACCTGAAAACCAGCAAGCTACAAACATTGTCTTTATCACCCAGTCAGCCCCTGATATAAGGAGAAAATTAGAAAAAAAAGGTATTCAAATAAATAAATAGGTCTCAGTTGCCCAGAAGGTTTTAATAACTTTGGTTCCATAAAGTAAAGACAGAATAAGAACTAGTAAAGGTAATGCTGATGGGTTTAAAGAAATCTAGTAACAATGAGACTCCAGACAGGGAAGGCAGGGATACCAGGACAGGAAATCGCAGAGAAAAATCTTTCTTTTTCCTCCTATTGGCCCCAGTCAGCCAGCCTATCTTTGCCCTTGAATGGACTGGGGTTACATGGAGCAATCCACCTGGACTAGGTTCCCCCAGAGCTTCAGAAACTCTCTGATTGTAAAAGTGCATATCTCTTAGAGTTCTGACGAGAGCACCTTGAATATGTAGACGATATTCTTATCCTCACTGAGACGGAGGACTGCTGCAGAACCAAAGAAAGACTCCTACAGAGACTCTAGACAATGGGATACTGTTCGCCAACAAAGAGAGCACAGGTCTGTGAGTCTTGAGTGAGTTACTTATTTGGAGTGTTCCGTTGAGAGGAGCCAAGCACACCCTCTTTCAGTAGTTATCTCAACCACCCTTCAGACACCAATCCCAGAGACTAAAAGCAGGAGTTCCTGGGACAAAGAGGTATTGTTGCCTAGGGATGTGGGGGTTTACTAAGATTGTCAAACTACTGTATACCAGCCTAGAGAGAACACAGCCTCCAGTATGAACTAATAAAGAACAAGAGGATTTTGCACACCTCAAAAGAGTCTTTTGGTGTAGATGTCAGCCTTGGCACTCCCAGTGTCACCAAGCCTATTCCATCTGTTCATGGATTAGGCTTGAGATATAACCAAAAGGGGTTCTAACTCCAGCTTTAGGACTGATGGCTTTCCTATCCAAGAACTTGGACCCTGTGGCATCTAGATGGCCAGCTTGCATCTGAGCAGTAGTAGCAACTGCTGTGCTGATAAAAGAGGCAGAGAAATTAACTCATAGCCCTAATGCAGGCCTCAAGATAGAAAAAAATAATACATTCACCCAGGGCCCAAGGGGATCAGGCAGTGAACCAGACAGTATGAGAAGCTTCCCAAGATCCCGTGGGAACATTCCAGATTTTAGTGATTGCTCCAGAGGCAAGTCTGGAAACAGATCTAGTCTATACAAATGATGAGTAAGGCTGGGCAAAATGTGAAGGAGCCTCAAAGAATAAGGGATGGGCACTACCGATCATCCCTCTGGCCTTAGGGAGGGAAATAATAGATCGGCTCCATCAAACTACTCACCGCCAAAATGACTGAGCTTCTACCACCCCAATGTTACTTCCCACAGCTGGACAAAATAGCCAGACTTGGTATCTAGATGTGTTGTTTGCATACAAATAAATCAGAAGGGAGATAAAAGAACTCTCAGAAGGGAGCTAGACCTTTGGCAGGTTGTCTACAGAAAGTTGGAAAACTGGGCTTTACTGAAATGAAGCCAACTGCACTTACCTATGAATACTTGTTGCTATTTGTGGACACTTTCTCAGAATGGATAAATTCATTGCCCACCAGGTCGGAAACAGCACCTACAGTATTACAAGAACTAGCACCCAGGTTAAGACTGCCCCTTTCTCTGGGATATGACAATAGCCCAAGCTTCACAGCTAAAATCTTTCAAAGTGTGACAAAAGGCATTAAATATAAATTGGAGATTGCATTGTGATTACTGTACACAGTTCAGGACAGGTAAAAAGGATGAATGGTAACCTAAAGGAAACCTTAATTAAGTTAATTTTTGCAAAGGGTGAAAGATCTGGTGGCCATGGGCAGTGCAGACTTAAGGGGTAGCGGGCATCTGTGGAGTCAGTTGGTGCTGACAGTGGCGTGGTGATGGAGTGGGGGCCTCTACCCCACCAAGATATTGCCAGGCTTGACCGCTGCCATTGTAGCCCACAGGTGAGGCTGGTCCTCCCTGTGCCAGCTCCATCTGGGCAGCAGCAGCCAGGAGAGGAGGAATATAACGACACTTGAAAGCTCTACATATGTGGTTCCCAACAATCAAACACGTATTTGTTCCCTGAGTCAAGTAAAATTGTGCTCCTCAAGTGCTCAGAAAGAACAGAGAATTCAAAAAGTACCATCATTGGATAAATCAGCAGAAAGCATTGTTGCAGAACTCAAAGCTCCACTTAAAAAAGATCTTCTCCAAATAGGAGTTAAAGCAGTCCTTAAGAAAATGTGGATCAAAATACACTAACAATAATTTCATCACTGGAGTAAGAACAATAAATGAGATCTGCCTTAAACCCAGTGATCCAGAAAAACTTCAAAATTTATCAGACGCTGAAGTCTCCATGAAGATACTGAACCTTTTACTGTATTCTTGAGCTCAGATATAGAAGCAAAATCTTTGCAAGTTTGGGGAAGCCCCAAAGCTCTTGTCAGAGAGAAAAACATTAGGTAAGGAACCAGAAATAGAATATAAAGAACGGCTGTTTAGAAACCAAAAAAATATTGCCCTTTCCCCACCCGCCCAGGACGCGCGCAGTCCAGCCAGGACTCATGGCGACCTAGGTAAGCTCCCCCTCCCAAATCCCAGGACCCAGCTCCTCCCACCAGCCAGCTAGAGCTGGCACTGTGCCAGGCTGGGGAGGACACCCTGGACCACGCCCCAGCTCCCCAGCTTAAACAGCACCTCACCACCACCACCTCCTCCCTTTCTCCACCCTCCCGGAAGCGCACAGTCCAGCCGGGACTCACGGTAAACTAGGTACACCCCCCCTCAACCCCAACCCTCCCCCCAAATAATTCAGTTCAGTGAAAAACACACAGAAATTGAAAGAACATCTTAAGAGTTAAAACGACAATGCCCAAGTCAAAGTGCAAATCCATGAGAAACAACACTGAAGAAAACAAATCTCCCACTGAAGGAATTAATCCCAAAAAGATAGGCTCCAACCAGAACAAACCCATGGAAAATGGCCATGAAAGCCTGACCCAGAATAACGACTTTCAAAATATGATCATTACCATGTTCAATACTATGAAAGAGGAAATCTGGGAGGAATTAAATAACCACATCAATCACTTTGAAGAGGAACACAACAGACACTTGGAGGAGTTGAGAAAAACAGTATAAGAAACAAAAATAGGCATAGAGCAGTTAAAACAGACTCAAACAGAGTTGAAAACGGAACTAAAAGACAAGTTATCTTTAACCCAAAACTCCAGAGAGAGTCTTATCAGCAGAACTAACGAAGCAGAAAATAAAATTTCAGACCTTGAAGACAAAGTGGGAGTATTAACCAGCTCAATGGAAGAGGTTGTTAAAGCCAAAAAGATACTCAAGAGAAATATTCAAGAGTTATGGGACACCCTGATGGAGCCTAGCGTGAGTATTCATGGAATACCAGAGCAAGAATCTCAAAATACCACCCCTGAGGAAATTTTTCAAACGATCATCAAGGAAAACTTTCCTCATCTAAAAAAAGAGAGGCCCATCCATATACAAGAGGCATTCCGCACCCCAAACAGATACGACCAAAACAGAAGCTCACCACGGCAAATAATAGTTAAAACACTCCACATTCAAGATAAAGAACTGGTGCTGAGAGCTTCAAGGGAAAAAAAAACAAGTCAATTTTAAAGGTAAACCTATTAAAATAACAAATGACTTCTCAATGGAAACAGTAAAAGCAAGAAGAGCTTGGAGAGATGTACTTCAAGTACTGAATGAACAAAAATGTCAACCCAGGCTGATATACCCCGCAAAACTATCCATCATGATTGAGGGAGAAAGAAAAGTTTTCCAGCACAAAGACAACTTGAAGGGATACATATCCACCAAACCAGGCCTTCAAAAAATGCTAGAAATGATACTCAAGCTTGAAGAAAAAAAACAGGCATATCCAGGAGAACAGAAAGTAAGTATAATACTACCAAAACCTAAAAGTGAAACAATACACTTACAAAAGCCACTAAACATAATAAATGTCTGGAATTAAAAATAGTTTCTCCATTATAACACTAAATGTTAATGGAATTAACTCACCGATCAAGAGACACAGATTACAAACTTGGATTAAAAATCACAATCCATCAATCTGCTGCCTGCAGGAAACCCATCTCACCACAAAAGATAGGCACATCCAAAAAATAAAAGGCTGGTCAAAAATTCTGCAAGCTAATGGAACCAAAAAACAGGCAGGGGTAGCCATTATGCTATCAGATGAAGTGGACTTCAAACCAAAAAAAAAAAAATCATAAGAGACACAGATGGATACTACATTTTAGTCACAGGTACAATTCACCAGGAAGACTTCACAGTACTGAACATATATGCACCCAATATTGCCCCCCCACACATTCATTAAGCAATCTCTACAACGTCTAAAGCAAGAAATCAATCCCAGAACGATAATTCTTGGGGATTTCAACACTACCCTCTCAACATGGGATAGATCAACAGGCAAAAAACTTAACAGAGACACTTTGGAGCTTAATCAAACCCTTACTGAAATGGACCTTACAGATCTTTATCAAACTTTTCATCCACGCACCATAGAAACCAAAAAAATATTAAGAGAATATGGTGATTTCTTGGGGGTTAAAAAAAGCCACACTCCAGAATGTTATCAGTGTTCTTTAAGGGACCCAGAAAAGTAGTGATGGTTGCCATTTGCATCAATGGTTTAATTTGCTTCTTTAAATTTCTTGCCTGGATTTATACTGGTTCAACGAGTATGTTCTCAGAAGCAATACACTCATTTTCTAGTACTTGTAACTAGGGTTTACTAGCACTGGACATCAGTAAGTCTGTTCATAAACCAGATCCGACTCACCCATATGGATTTTCAAACATGTGAAATATTGCTTCACTGATCAGTGGGGTTGGCATTTTCATGATGGGTGCAGGACTCTCTTGGTACCATGGAGTCATGAGATTGCTTCATTCTCAACCAATTGAATCCCTTCTATGGTCATATTGTATTTTAGCAGGATCTTTGGTATCCAAAGAAGCAACACTTCTTGTTGCCATAGATGAACTTCAGAGGAGTGCTTAGGCCAAAGGAACATCATTTTATAAGTATGTCACAAAAAGTCACGACCCTAGTATAAATGTTATATTGCTGGAGGATACTCTGCATGTAGATAGCAGCCAAATGCAGAGGCACTATTTCTGTAACAGGCAATCTATTGTATGACAGCCTAGGCTCCCTAGGTGTGGGCAACTTATTAGGTTTGGTCTCTTGCATTCTTCATCTATACTAACAGAGAAGCACTCTTAGGCTATTCCATGCAACCAGAAAAAGGAAAACGACTCACTGAACTCCTGGACTACAACCCATCAGTAAGGGTGATTCATGATATTAAAAGCCATAGATCTGGGATTAGGCAAAGTAAGATTTAAGGCAGAAGTTGATTTTGATGAACGAGTTGTTACAAGATCATATTTGGAGATACAGGATTTTGACCAAATGCTGCAAAAAATCCAAGAAGTGAGAACTTCTGAAGAACTGGAGACCTTTATGCTAAAACATGGAGAAAATATTGTTGATCCTTTAGGAGCTGAAGTAGATAAATTTGAGGGGGACTAAATAAATGAAGTCCTGAAACACGACACCTATACTATAAATACTATAAATTTGATGGGATGAATCACTCTGGCAGGGATTTGAAGACTAGTCCGCCAAGCCACTCTTGAAAGCCATTTCCCACTCCTTCCCACACTTGGATGGGAAGCAGCACCATTTAGAAGCCATGTTGAGTAGGCCACAGAACTAAATCTGCTTTCTTCTAATCATGTTTTCATGCCTCAGTAGGGAATGTTTTGATTGCTTAAATCATTCACGGTTTCTCATTTTAGCAAGTTCATGTCATCCCTTGCAATCATGTTTACTTTCTTCATGTGGTGTCACCCACAGAATTAGAACTTTGATTTCTATTCAAGATTTCATCCATCACAATCTACCAATCTTGAATATTCTGGCAAAATCTGGGTATGTGGTGTTTTTTATAAGTAAACATTTATTAAAGAAAATGAATCTAGACACAGTATTAGCAGACTGGCAGCCATGGGCAGTGGAAGAATTCATGAAAAAGGCAGGAAGTTTCAAATCTACTGCTGTGTGGCTACAGGAAGCCTAACAGTACACTGCAAGGGGCTTTCTGTTTGCTGGAACGGGGGGTCTGGGACAACACAGGTGTCCACACACGTGCTCTAGAACAAATGCAGTGTGATTCTATTGTGATTGTCTTTGGGAAAAGTCCTTAGAGGCCAGACCACCCCCAGCTGTGAGCCCAGCCTGGCCTTCAGGTACTGTTGGACCTGTTTGGAGGTGAACAGCACTCCACAGCCATCTTTCAGAAGAGAATGATGTCCATAGAGACAATGTATTTGCAAAGAATCTGCTCTTCTGTTCATTTCATCTAAGACCTGAAAGGACGAAAGAGTGCTCTCAGCAGGGGCAGCATTTCTTTACTCTTTTATTTAGCACATTGGCTTCCGGGCTCTTCTATGAGCCCTCTAATGGACACATCCAGGAATAATTTTACCTACTATCTTGGATACCTTATTCCAAATTGTATCCACACACAAAACTTATCACTTCCACTATATTATAAAAGTTCAGAATATTTAGTAGTTAAGGCAATAGGCTGATTTTAGGCTTTGAAGGAGAAAGTCTACATGACCTAACAGTAGGTTATATCTGAACTCCTAACCTCAAACCTACTACCAAATTATTTGATACAAAAGACAAATCAGTGATGTAAGTATTTATTAAAGAAAAGAAACAAAACAAAAGTAGGTCAATTGATAAACTCAGTCATCCAGTCTTCTGTTCTGATCCACATGCTTCAAGAATACTTTCCATAAAAGATTTTTAAGACAAAGGTAACAATACCCTTAAAATATAACTTAATAGTTTATCAAATTTTATGGCTAGTAAGACAGGAAAATATCCCCCAATATTTTCCTTCATATATATGGAATGACACAATTTTCAATTATCTAGTCTATAAAACTATAGCCAAGGGGCTGGAGAGGTGGCTCAGGGGTTAAGCCTGTGCCTTGCAGGAGGAAGGTCCTGAGTTCGGATCCTAGACCCCATGTATAGACGCTGGGTGGAAGCCGGGGCAGCCCGTGTTTCTGATCCTGGTAGGGTGGAGCCGGTGAATCCGGGGGTAGAGTAAACAAGGAAGAGGTGGAGGTGGTCCATGGTGGTTCTCAAATTCGTGCGTGGTTCTACACACACACACACACACACACACACACACATGCACACATGCACAATTGAATAAATAATAAATTAAAAAAAAACTATAGCCAAAATAGTTTCTGAAGTGTTTACATTAGCTGCTTTGGGTGTGTGGACTTTCTAATTAAATGCTAGCTAAACAAGCCTAGAATGTAAATTCTTTCTAAAGAATATGTTTAGAAAAGAACAGTAATCAGAAAGTAAACTTCACAATGATAGGAATATTTGTTTTGTTCACTGCTGTGTCCAAAATGACTACAATAGTGAGGGGTCCAATCCCAGTTGAATAAATCAATTCCAGCATTTTTATATGCATGTGCATGAATGGGCAGGCATGTATACGAGAGGGCACTTGAGGTATGTGCCTGTGGAGGCCCAAGGGTGACAGCAGGGATCATTCTGGATCATTCTTTCACCTTATTGCTTCGCTCTGGGGTTTCTAGGCTCCCCCTTCCAGGGCTGGAATTGACACTGCTGCTATATCTGCTGAACAATTTTTTAGGGAGGCAAAGGCTGTAACCACCGAGGCATTAATCCAACCTCCAATTCCAATGATTTTCCTCAAGTATTTAAGCTTACAGATATTATAGGAAAAAAGCATAACACTTGGCTACAGTCATACTTAATGCAATAACAAAACAGATTTTGAAAACATACTATTTTAAAGAGGTCGAGAGCTTAAAAAAATAAGGTGTAACATTGGGGTGAGAGGGACATGCGTGCTGTTCCAATATTGAGTATTACCTACTTTCTTCATGAATTTATCAACCACAGTATCTTTTCCTAAGGCCTCAATCTAAAACATATGCATACTTGAGCCTTTACCTTGTGGGCTATATTTTCTCTGTAATCTTTGCTTCTACAGACAGTCTGTATACAATGTAAGAACACTTTCCTCCCTCAAAATCCTCCCTTCACGCTTGAGTAATTAGAGTTTATAAAGATCTCATCTCATACATTGTTATTTGCATCAAATTAAGCCCTGAATCAACCTGTGAAAGATTAAGCCATTACTGTATTTCTTAATAAATATATTACACTGAATCTTTAAGTACACTTTCATGTGAAGCTCCAATAAAGCTGGCATATGATGAAAGCCAAGAATTTTCAGCACAACCAATGGGCCCAAGTTTTTTCAGACCCTCATGATCATTATTCATTTAATAGTTCTCCAGTGAATTTACATGTGAAATGAAGCTCCATTAGAAATTTCATATTCTGCTACTAGATAATCCTCTGTCTTAGTCAAGAAGTTTGCGGTAGTTTTCAGGATTCATTGCAAAAGCCATGTTTTTGATATCTCACCAGACCCTTCAGGGCAAAAGGTACAACGAAGACAAACACCACCAGGTGGAAAAGGAGGAAGGGCCAGAGATCCAGCCAGTAGGAGTGCTAGGGAAGGCCTTAGGTCCCTGGCTGAGGCTGCTCCTCTGGTTTCTGCTCCCGCCCCTCGGCTGCACACAGTCCTCTCAGCTCCCGGGCACCTTCTTGGACAGTCTCTGCCCTGTCCACCTCCATCTTCCTCTCCCGGGGGGACTCTGCGGACCTGAGCACCCGCCAGCCTCTCAGCTGGGTATTTCCGCTTGCATGGCGAAGGAAGCCAACTAAATCGGAACCATCTGGGTGTGTAGTGTATAAGCAGTCACAGTTTTTCAAAGTCTGTCTTTCCTTAGCCAACCTGGAAATTATTTCTGCGTACTTTGTAATTTTGACCTGAGCATTGGAGTTAAGTTCTCTTCATTTTCCACAGATATTCATTCCACAAATGACTGTTATTGAATTGAGTAAAGATGCAAAGTGCATTTTTAAATCATAGTGTTACATTTTGTAAAATTTCTTATTTCTCTTTAACTTTTCTTTCCTTACTTGGTTTAATCTTTCTAATGTTAAGAGACACCAAATAACTGTATTCCTATTTTATTTTATTTTATATTTTATTTTATGTTTCTGTGAATTGGCAGCAGTGCCATAGTGTTTGTTTACTGGGAAATAATTCATTTGTAAGTGTGTTAACATTCTGTAAAATGAAGTAGGAATATTTATAATTTTACAGATGGAACAGCATTTTGTTCTTAATTTACTTAAAAGAAGGCACTACTCATGTGAATCTGAATCGTGGGATAATTTTTGCTTTCAAAGAGAGAAGTTACACTAAAGTGTGTGTTGTGATTTTGTATAATATCATAACCAGTAACAGTGTGCTTGTGTTTTCTTGTGGTCGTAAGTAGGCAATCAGCATAGCATATCTGGTATATTATGTAAGCAGAAGAAAAAACCATTCAGTTCAGTAACTGAAAACTTTGTCAAGAGCCGCAGCTGTCTTGTCCAAACACTTGGTGCATTTGCCACATGTGGATGGTGGTTGGACCCAGCATGGGAATGGCCACTGCTCTCCGCAGGTGAGTGCTTGACACATAGGCCTCACTGTCTGTGGGAGGACTTGTCCTCAAAATTACCAACATAGAAGTTCGTGAATGATAGCAAGTGGTCATGCTGGAGACAAAAAATAAACTTCTGATTCAAGGGATAAAAAGGGTGAAAGATAAATCAACTTCCTTCCTTTTGCCCTTCTAAGGGCCAGCTGTGTGTTTGTGATTCCCCCACCCATCCTCCAAATATTCAAGAATATCCCACAGACTGAAATTAGCTAGTCATTCCCTCCTAAAGTAACTACAGGCACTACAACAGACCCAGACGGTCATCCAGCACACCATTCATGAGGCAGAGCCATGGCCCGACTCTGAACCAATGCACTAATTCCAGTCTGGTGACACTGTCTGAGTCAAGAGACTCCCTCACAAATTTTAAAGCCCATCTGGGAGAAAACATTTAAAGTATGAAATGGCACAAACAATCTGGTCTGCTTAGCTTTATCAGTAATCCTGTTGGACTTTATATCCTGAGTCCTAAGTTTTCTGCTGTATTTATATTATAAGGGTCATGTATTTTAAAGGTAAAAATTTAAAGATTGTCTGATGTTAGATTAAATAGCTAAATTAGCATTCTAGCTTAATTGACAAATGGTAAGCCTGGATGAGAACTACGAATCTTGTTTCATTTTTTTCTCTGTGTGTGTTCGTGTGTGTGTATCAGAGGACACTGTGTGTGACAGTGGAGGCCCGAGGGTGATGTCCATAATCACTCTGGATTGTACTACTTTCTCTTTGCTTTACTCTGGAGTTCCTCAGATGCTGCCGCCCATGGTCAGATCCTAATTCAAACCTCTTGCCCTTGAGCAGATGCTTGACCCCTGAGTCATCTCTCCAGCCCAAATCTTGGATTTTAAATATATGTTTATGAGTGACTATGAAGGGATGTGTTCTGTCTACATGTGATGAATATTTATGTAATTTACATGATAGAAATGTTAAAACAGAAGGGAATCATCAGTAGAAAAAAAGAAATAGTAAGGTTGTCATTATGAGATCTATTGATAATAAAACAATTTGCTTTTGGATGAAGATATAAAGATTGTTCCATAAATGGAAAGCGATGGGAATGAACTTAGAAGGTTAAAGTATGATGCAGAAAGATTGCGATGGTTAAGATTTTATGCTGTATATAAAAAGTAACCATTTTGCAAATGGGTGATAGACCCCTCCCTTACTGTGGTTTCCCATTTTTATTACATCTACCTTTGAATGTGCTTTTATCACAAGATTCTAACAGCTTTTTGCCTCTGGCCAGGGGGTAACATACAATGCCCACCAGGATGTAGTGAAGGGCATTGCAGGAGCAGCAAAACTGCAAAAGAAAATCAACAAACCACAATCCAGAACTTCAGAGACTGTATATCAACCACCTAGAAATAGGCCAGCTTAGTCTCTCCCCATCTTGAAGCTCAGGGAAATTTGCGGAAGAGGGGGCGGTAAGAGTGTAAGAGCAAAAGGATGGGAGGAGCAATGATATGTAAGATACTCTATACTAGTTAGGGCTGAAGCAATCATAATTGGACTTTGCATGCCCTGCACATTCTCCAACACACTGTTGACCTCACAAAGTCTAGCATCTGCTAAAGGCACCAAGATCCTTGGAGGCAAAGGATTGGCAGCCACAGCAGTGTTCCTATACCTAAGGGGAACACAGGAAAGGGTTCAGGGAAAGGCCACTGGGTCCTTGTACGTCATCGGAGAGGAGAGCCCAGAGGAAAATCAGACATGCACAAGAAAGGACTCTCTGGGAATTGGGGTGGGAGGCACTGGGGGATGGGGAGGGAGAGGGGTAGGGAGGGGGAGCGGGGGGTACGGGGGGAGGAGGAGGGAGGGAGGGAACTGGTATACCTAATAAGTTTGTATGAGCTGAAATAAAAAAAAAGATTTTATGCTGTAGAAGGAAAATTTGATTTGAGCTTCAAAATAGATAAGCCCTGGTTCTCTGTTTATGAACATAGGATCTTAACTAATGTCAAGCTGGTCTGAAGGTAAATGCCACAGATAATGTTCATTTCCCTCAACATTACTTTCACTTCTTTGGGCCAGACAATGCAATTGATTACTTTAATATATATATATATATATATATATATATATATATATATATATATATATAATTTCTAATCACAAGTCACATGTAAATGTTATGTCAGATACAGAGAACAAAGGAAAAGAAATATGTAATAGGTCTGGATCAAATGGCTAGTAGACTTAATATGATCTTGGAGTATCTTCCTTAATGACTCTACCAAATAGTTATTTTTCCTCTCCTGAAGACTACTCTTCTGTTTATTATTCAGCCTGATCTACATGAGACACTAGGAATGAGCCTTCTTAGCTACCTGGGACACTCACTCTATGTGACCCCCACGTACCCAAAACTGTGATGTTTGGCCAATGGGGAGCTGCGTAAGTTCCTAAAAAGAAATGAACACATCTGTAAGGTCAATTGACTTAATTAAAACTTCGATGAAATGGAGAGACCTGACATGTTGCAAGTCCAGAGCTAGATTATCTTGGGTCCATTTTAGTGTCCTTAATTGCCACTTATTGCCATCCTCTGTAGGTGAATAACATCCTGTTGACTTTTATTTAGCTCCTAGTTTTGAGAGAATAGTATAACCCCTTAGACCAATGTGAGTCCATGATTTGACTCATATCCATAGAGTCAATGGGGAATGTGGTAGGCTAACAAAAGAAGCCTCTCTTATAAGTCAGGCTTAAACACCACTGAGGCTGTGGTTTTTTTTCTTAAAACCGGTCCTTTACAAGAGAATTTGCAAGGAAAAGACCCTTGTCTTTTCCCAAAAAAGTAATAGGCAAATGATAAGACATATTAGGAATTTATATTTTATCAGACTTTTGAGCATAATCAAAATGTTGACTAATCAAGATACATTAGTTCTTAATGTAAGAAGCAACATGAATATTGTTATCTAAACCATACTGGAATTACTGAGGAAAAAATTTACAGAGGCAGTGAAAAATATTTTTATCCTTTCTAAAATATAAAACTCAGTCTTTAGGGGGTGTGATAGTTAAGTCTGGGTATCAACTTGATATACCTGGTATTAAGTTGGGCTGAGACCACACCTGGAAGTATCAACTGAGACCACCTGGAAGGATCATACCCGCCCTAGATCCCATTAGAACCTACAAAGATCTTATAGGATCCTTCCAGTACTGCATCATATAAAAAGGAGCAACCAAAGAGAAGAGATGCTTATTGCAGCTGTGCTAGGAATCCTTCTTCCTTCTGGCCGCCCAGTTTCTTCGACGTTCTAGCCTTCCAACCATCCAAGTCATCAACTAGACTAAAGACTCTAGGAATTCTCCAGCCTTCAGCCATCACCCACTTGACTACCAAACTGAGCAGCTACTGGCAGCCATCATTGGACTACTTCAGCTACTAGCAGCCATCATTGGACTACCTCGGCCATATCTGTAAGCCGATTCAATACATTCCATATACATACATATATATATATATATATATATATATATATATATATTCATTGTGTTGATTCTGCATATCTAGAGAACCTGACTAATACAGTGTGTGTGTGTGTGTGTGTGTGTGTGTGTGTGTGTATCAGAGGGCACTGAGTGGCCCTTGTGGAGGTCCAAGGTGACTATGTGAATTATCCTAGATTGTTTCTACTTCCATTTTGCTGAGCTCTAGTATTTCCCAGGCTCTGTCCACCAGTGTCAGAAGTATACGCCACCACCATTTCCACCTGGCATTTTTACGTGAGATCTGGTATCCGAACTGAGGACCTTCTGCTTGTGAGGCAGAATCTTAACCCCCGTGCAATCTCTCCAGCCCTTTCCCTTGTTATTTTTAATAAGATTTAACGAATGTATCTGTGACCTTAGAGACTAATTTGATTCCATGTAAATGATATAAATAACCTAATCACACACAGGGAGTACATATCTACACATCGTTCACAGTACATATCTACACATGGTCATTTCTTTTTAATTTTTGCATGTGTGTCTGTATCAGAGGGCACT
Organism: Typhlomys cinereus; assembly: GCA_023101885.1. Taxonomy (NCBI): domain Eukaryota; kingdom Metazoa; phylum Chordata; class Mammalia; order Rodentia; family Platacanthomyidae; genus Typhlomys; species Typhlomys cinereus. Next base: position 3,048,640 of record JALPQD010000188.1, read on the forward strand.
GTGTGTGCCTGTGGGTGCAAGTGTGACTTGGGGAATCACCCTGGATTGTGGAACTCCTTCTTTGCTTTTCTCTGGAGTGTCACAGTCTCTGCCTTCTAAGACCAGAAGTATAGGCTATCATTTCTACCTGGCATTTTGAAGTGGGATCCAGGATCCAAAGTCACAGGACCTTTTGCTTTCCGGGCAGAGGTTTAACCTTGGAATCCCAGTTCCCACGTATAAATGCCAGGTGGAAATGGTGGAGGCCTGGACTTCCTGCTCTGTTAGGCAGAGCCTGGGAAATCCCAAAGCTAAGCAAGAAAGAGGTAGAAACAATCCAGGATGATTCCCAAAGTCACTCTTGGTGCTCCACAGGGACACATGTGCCCTCTGATACACACACACAATAAATAAATAAATAAATAAATAAATAAATAAATAAATAAATAAATAAATAAATGAATGAATAAATGAATAAATAAATACATAAATACATAAATAAATAAATAATAAAAATTTTTTATAATACATTTTTATTATTATTTCAGCTCATACAAACTTAATAGGTACACCAGTTCCCTCCCTCCCTCCTCCTCCCCCCTGAACCCCCTGCTCCTCCTCCCCTCACCCCTCCCGCCCCATCCCACCGTGCCTCCCGCCGCGATTCCCAGAGTCCTTTCTTGTGCATGTCTGACTCTCCTCTGGACCCTCCTCTCTGATGACGTACAAGAACCCAGTGGCATTTCCCTGAACCCTTTCCTGTGTTCCCCTTAAGCATAGGAACACTACTAATAAGCATAGGAACACTACTAATAAAATACTTGACCCTTTATATAAATAAAGTAGAAAACTTTTGACCTAGGACTTAGAGGTTAGCATGCCTACTGATAAGACTTGGCAGGCTGAGTTTAAAGTGTCCTTTTTTATTTTCTAATTTGCATTGACAAAGTAAGAACCCTCACAACTTAAATTAGAATGTTATTTGTCAATATTACATCTTTATATCCCTGTTTTGAAAAGAAAATTTAATGTAAAAGTATTTACTTATTGTTTTGTACTTAAAAATTAAATTTAATTATGGTACTTTAAATATCTTTTAGAACTATTTACACAGTTGAGTCATGATACAAGTTTGTAAGAATTATTTTAAGTTTGCTTGCTCTGGTTTGGAGAGTGTATACCTAGGTAGATAACAAAATATTTTCAAATAAATGAACAAGCAGTACCTGGTTACAGGAGAATCTTTTGTATTCTTTAGTACTTGGTAGGCACATTATGAAATAGCATCTTAATATAAAAAGAATATTTCATGGAGGCCAGTTATTATTTCATAGTTTGATATAGAAAATCTATTGAACTCATCAGATAGCAGTAGAAACACCCAGAAATCATACCATTTCATTTAGGATGATATGGTTGGAGCAGAATGCAGAAGGACACATGGCGGACATATAATTAAGAAAGTAGATTGTAGTGTTGTGCCCAGATTTCTAGTTCCCAAGAGACCACTGGAGGCACACTGCTGTAAACACACGAGGGTCTTTATTCAAGGCTCGAGCCCGGGCTCTCCCTGTCACTGACACAGCAGATCAGATGAGAGCCCCGAGTCTTGTTCAGCAGGGCTTTTTATAGTGGTTACTTGTAGGGGAAGGGGCTTCTAACCCAGCAGATACATGATCAAATACCCCATAAACAGTTTCTAGTACCCCTTACATTACTCATGACCCTTGGAATTCCTTGAGTAGTTAGTGACTGGCTTCTGATTGGAAGTTCCACCTGCTCTGACCACAATTCTTTCAATTAATTAATTCTGTCCCTGACAAAGTTGGTGAAATGTTACTGTAAAGGCTGCTCTTCCAGTTTAGGGGGGCTCCTGGAACGTTAAGTATTTCCTAATTTGGAACTGACTGGTCATGGTTAATCATGCACACAAATTGGGTCAAACAGTCTATATCTAGCACATCTGGTGTTTCATAGGGAGGACAAGTAAACAAGACAAAATGGAGACAAATATGTTCAGGTCCCACATTAGCAAAGAATTTTATATTCTCAACCCAAGGAAGGGAGCCCCTACAAGTTACTCCAAACAGGATGAGGAAAATCTAATGAAATTCTAAAAAGACATTTGTATTTTCTTTCAGCTGCTAGATCTTTTGGTACAAAAATCTCAAACTCATAAGTAGGAGGAATGGGCAAGCTTAACAAATATCCATATGGAAAAGTTGTAAACCAATTACAAAAGAAAAATTAAAACACCAGAAGGAGCTCACAATTCCAGAAGGATAGTGGTGCCCCAGCAGAAATCTGGTACACACACACACACACACACACACACACACACACACACACACACACGCTGACTAATACAGGAACAGAGAAGGAAAAGAATGTTTTTGGAATATTTAAAAACTTGATGAGAGTGAGGACACAATGGCATCTTTATCAAATCAACTTTTCATTAAAATCAAGACAAAGCAAAACAACAGAATTTAAGAAATGTAAAATTACAATTTTTCTTTAGGTTTGTGAGAGTCTTCTTCTAATCAGGGAACATATCTACTTGTCTTTATCTTATAGGAAAGATATCCAATAAGGAAGAAAACATAATTTGTTAGTGTCTAAGTTTAAGGTAGTATGTACTTAGGCCTTTCAGTGTTATCAAAATAAATATACGCACGCATAGTTTAATTGAGCATGCCATAAAACCAAAACCAAAAACCAAAATAAGAATATTAGCACACAATAAGAATGAAATAAATCAAAGTAGCCACAAGTTAGTGATCTTGGAATATAAAACAACCCATGAACATAATGGGTCATACTTAGAAACAACCTGTAAAATTCACTAAAAACAGGTTGATATTTAAACAATAAACCGTATTAATATTATCTGTAAACTTAAAAAAAATCCCTGTATGTGTAAGTCATTGCTGAGATAGCCATTTAGCTGATTAAATCCAATAAGTTCAAATTGAACAATGTTTGGGCTAGTTATTAATTATATAATCACTGCAGTTATTATTGACATTTTACCCTTGTAGTAAATAGTTGACAAAATCCTGAAAACGACTTTTGGTAAATCTTTTCATTTAAAGTAAATGTCACAGAAAAATCATAAATTTGTGGTAACTAAAATCCTTATGTGACAATATTTATGTTTATTCATTTATACACATTTACATATATCTCTGCCCATACGTACATCTAACGCAATACAGATCAGACAAACCACACAGAGAAGACTCTTAAAGACCCATATGACAGCTAGTCAGAACATGACAAAACATAGGACTTAATTATGAAAGACATTAAAACACACGTAAGAAAGTTTATGCATTTTAAAAAATCAGCATTTTGGTTCCCATTGTTAAGCTTTTGTCATTCTGAGGGGTTGTCTCTGAAGAGAGTCCTGTCTAGAGATAGAAGGGATGAGGCCCAGAGCCAGTAGAGCTTAAGAGAGCTAGCAAGGCAATAGAAGGGTTGGAAAGATTGAGCTGAATGAGGGGAGAGGAGGAAATTTAAGAGGCCTGAAGGATGGAGTTGAGAGTCTTGGGTTGTTTGGAGAAGGTCTTTAAGAGGATCTCTGGGATCAACTTTTTGTCTCTGGTTTAAAGGGGTTTTTATCTTGTGGTGGAACTTTTCTAGGTTTTTTCATCTGATAATTTTGATAATTTCTGCCTTTTAAAAAAGTTTGAATGTAAGGTATCTCTGTCCATTTGCCATTCTTTCTACAGAATGGGTGTAATTGAAGAAGGGTGTTACACTTTAAAGATCCAGTAGAGGGAGACGTTTCTCCATGAACCCAGGCTATAATCAGGCCAGGCTCCAAAACAAGGCAATTTGACCCTTCTGAGGTTCTTAAGGTTTTCTGATTCCAGAGATCACATTTGAGGTGAGTTCTGAGGTCTGGAATTTAAAGTTCCCGTCATCTAAAATGTGAAAGTAACATATGCGACATGTCAGGAGCCCTCTGGAACATCAGCCACCACAGGGGCAATTAGCTAGGCCAGGTTTCCTACCAACAGATATCCAATCCCTGCTTATTTCACAAAGGCCTTGCAGGCAGAAGATGCCCACTGGCCCCTCCGATGTCCCACCCACCCTCTGACCAACTGTGAGTCTGCCTTCACACCTGCAGCCAGTTAGCACCATAAAGCTCATGGAGTCCATGCAATACAGGGTCATTGCCTAGAAGGTCTCAGGGATCACATGGGCCCAGGAATATAAAGAGGTACCAGGTCCAGGCTTCAAAGAAAAAAAGAGTATCCTTTCCAGTCAGGGCTGTGCTGCCTCTCTCAGTGAAGGAATTAAGGGTCCTAAAGGCCTGGACAGTCATCACATTGGACCAAGTTTCGTGATGTCAATGTTCATGACATCACTGGCCATAACCACCACTGCCAAAGATGAACATCTGGTGGTAGTTGTGATGTAGGAAAATAAACTAATACACTGTTCCTAAGCAAACATCATAGCAGGAATTAAACAGATTAGAAAATTGTTGCTAAGCATGACTTAACAGAAAAGCTTCTGAGTCCCCAATTTATACCTGGCTGCTGCAGATCTGCACCTAGGTTATTTCGTAACCACTCAAGAGTCATGTAAACTTCTGAAAAGTCTGAGGTCAGTCTGGCTTTTGCTAAGTAATCATTGTTTTGGCTTTTATATGTCCCTCTTGACTATTCCATGTGATTAGGGTTCCTGCCCCCCCCCACCTATGTTCAAATTGTAGGAACAATGTTTTTGTTAAAGCGCTTTGGGAAGTATCCCTGCTGTCAGCCCACTGGTGTAAAAATTAAAGCTCTTCTTCCATCCTTTGGAGTCTGAAAGATAATTCTTATTTCCATAATAATATTGGAAGTACCCAATGAGACCTTTCTTTTCACTGAGACACCTGTTAGTCAAAGGACTACTGCTCTTAGGCTTTGCAGTACACCAGGAGTCCCTGAACTAGGGGAAGGTGTGTCTCTGATATGATTCTGGGCTCCTCTTCCAGCCAGCATAGGAGAAGGTTGAGATTCCAGACCAGAGTTTCCCCTTGGGGGAAGAAGATAACTCCAGACCACGCTGACCACGCTTCTGGGCGAGGTAAGAATTTTTAGGATAACTAGACCTCCCAGGAGAAGATGACACAGACAAGGTAGGACATGCCTGATCACCCTGTAAGAAATTACATTCAAAGCCTCAATGTGATTCTGAGGTAGACAGGGAGAAGCTTTTTTGTGATTCCAAGGTTTTTGGGTTTTGGTCTCTCTCTGGTTTTCTAGGAAAGCCTTGATGTAATTCTGAGTCTTCTAATTTTCTAGGAAGGAAGGACCTTGATGTGATTTCAAGGCTTCTCTAGTCAGCAGACAAAAATTTAAAATGAGAACATATAACTTCTGAGTGATTGGTGAATGGTGAATGAATCAGTTGTAAGGCCTTGGGGTATAGCATCTGATTGGGCCCCGACCTGTGGTTCCACGGAAGTCTTTTCACCTTAGTGGACATTCAGTCCTCCTTGGAGGGAGTGACCTGGCATGGGACTATAACATGTGATCCTATGATGAAGCTTTCTTAAGTCTCCATGAGAAGGTTTCCTAGGTGGCCAACTGCTTGAGGGAGAGACCTATCCTCTCTTCCCCACCCTTCATACCACACAGGGTTAGGCACGTGTAACATTCCCAAAACTCCCTTGGCAAGGGACAATCTTTTGTCATGGGGTCTACATATCCCCAGTGTGAGACTTATTCCATCCTACAAAGTATGCTTGACAACTTTAAGAATGACTTTGTTGATGACTACGGAAAAAAAATGAAACCCTCTAAACTGAAAATTCTCTACGAGTTACTGACCATCCTTCAACATGGGACGGCCATCTGAAAGGACTTTAGATTTGGTTTTGGTCAAAAAGGTCCAAGAGATTTGCATGAGAACACCAGGACATGCAGATCACTTCCTGAGTCATTCCAGATAGGAGAAGTACCAAACATTAAAGAAGAAAAATTGGTACTTCTTCCAGCGCCTGCCTGCCCGCAGATAAAGCCTTGCCTCCCCCACCTGCCACAATTAATCACAGCACCGCTGAGATAAAGGCCCTGGAGGCCCTGGTTGGATGCCCAAGCAGCTGCAGAAAAGTATGGGAATGGGCCAGAAGGAATGCAGATAGCACTTTAACCCTGTATTCTCTGGAATGAACTAAGGAGGCAGATACTTTTGATGAACTTAAGAAAAGATTAAGTGAAGCCCCTAAATTGGTCCTTCTAGACATCGCTTGTTCTTTCACCCTTTATGTGCACAAAAAGGGAAGAACTGGACTGAAGGTTTTTAACCTAGAAATTGGGCCTATGGAACAGACCAATGGCATACCTGTCTAAAAGACTAAGTTCAGTAGCTTCTAGATGGCCTCCATGTCTCTGAACAATAACAGCCATGATAATATTGGCACAAGAAGTAGATAAACTGACCTTGGGATAGAATATCACAGTTAGAGTGCCATACCAAGTTACTTTCTTACTGAACGGGACAGCCAGCCATTGGATGGCTGGGAAGAGAATGGCCTGATACCAAGCCATGTGAGGGAAAAAAATCTTTGAATACAAGTGGAGGCCACATGAGCTTTAAATCCTGCTACATATTTACTATAATTTACCACACTTATGAAGATGTTTTGGAAGAGGTCTTATCTTCACGACCAGACAATTCAACCACTCCCTAACTCAGAAATGAAAAATTTTATTGACAAAAGCTAAAGCTATCAACAGGGCACTTGGTATGAAGTCACCACCAAGACAAAGGTTGCTCAGAGACCAGAACTGTATGCGCTGACCTGTGCCCTCTTCCTTGCCAAAGAAAAGTAACCCAATATATACTGACTCCCGATTTGCCTTTACTGAAAGAAGATTGTTAACCTCAGAATAAAGGAAAAAGTCACTGGTTGGGGTGGGGGGAAGGACACTAAAAATCAGGAGGGCTAGCCGATCACCATAGATGGAAAAAAATAATTCTAAATAGAATAGAGCTTAGTTTAGTCCAGCAAGCACATGAAATGACTCATTTAGGAAAAGCTACTCTCCAAGATTTGTTGCAGAAATATCTGATGTTCCTGAGACTGTCAACATTGACTCAATAAGCCAGAAAAGCCTGTTGACAATGTGCATGGAATAATCCTAAACAGGAACAGAAAAGACACAAAAGAGGGGAGCCTTCCATTTGAATATTTAAAGATAGACTTTACTGACATCAAACCCAGTAGAAGACACTGGTACTTGCTAGCTACATTGTGCATTTTTTTCACACTGTATGGAAATCTTCACTCACTCAGAAATGTCCTGTAACCTGACCAAAGACGTCATCCCACATCTTGGGTCCCAAGAAATATTGGGTCAGACAAAGGCCAGCTTTTGTCAACAGGGTGGTCCAGCAAGTATCCAAGGCAGTGGGATTAACTTGGAATTTGCATACACGGTACTGTCCCCAATCTTCAGGCCAAGTTAAATGACGACTAAATAGGACTTTGAAAACAGCAGTTATTAAGCATGGTCAAGAGACAGGCCTCTCTTGGCCTGAAATTCTGCCACTAGTATTGATCAGAGTGCACTGCACACTCCATGAATGTGAGTATTCCCCTTTTGAGATCGTGTTTGAACATCCACCTGTGCTGCTTCCCAGAGACTCAGGGAACCTTCATGAGTGTGGATAAACTCACATTCAGCAATTTTTAAAGGACTTGACTAGTATTGCAGATTGCACAACCACTAAACCTGCCTCTTCCTCCAAAGACACAAGGTCCCATATTCTCCTAGCAACCGGGAGACTGGGTTTTGATTAAGGTCCCACTGAGGGGAGCCTTGACTCCATATGGGAGGGATCTTACCAAGTTAGCCTCACTAGTCCCTCAGCTCTCAAAGTTATGGGATTCATCACTCCCACTCAAAGGCAGCTTCCAGTCCTGACTACCATTGTGGACCCTGAGGCTCCTCTGTGACTGAAGAGCTCCAAACGCGATGGGAAACAAGTGCCAACTCCAAATCCTGGTGATGACAATGATGGTGAGCCTGATAATGACAGTGACCCTGGCAGCAGCCGATGCCCACTTGGTCTTAAAGGCTATGCCTGCCTAAGCTTCCTGGGACTCCTGGCCACCCAAAACCACTACTGAATGTATGGGGAGTGGCCTATACACCATCACTTTTAGATGGTGCCTAAAGGGAGATGCTTCTACTGCAATAAAGGAGCAATACCAATATATTGGTGAGATTAGCTTTGGGAGAGCGTACTATGAACATTCATCTTTCCCTATGTCTGTGTGAGTGGATGTGGGGGAAAATACTGGTCTCATCTGTGATATTGGTCTTGTATAGATATAACCAGCAGTTAGTTCCAGAAGGAATGGGACAACCTTAAGTGGGCGAGGGATAAAAGACATCAAAAGTCTCTCTGGAGAGAATGGGAGGGAGAGAAGCTGGGATGAACACTCAATATGCTTGTAAAAGTAGAAAAAAATAATAATAAAAAGATATCGAAAGCCTTCCCTTAGATGGAAAAAAAGGCTGTTTGTATTCAAATAACCCTAAATGACCCCATTACAAAGGAAACTCATGCATATGTACATATATGTGTGTGTGTGTATGTGTGTGTGTGTATGTGTGTATGTATAGCACATACTTCCATTATGTCTCTCCACTTGTCATTCACATGGGAAGAAGTCTTCATTACAGTAAGCAGAGTGAACTTGCTAAGTAACCCCTAGACTCCTGAGTTAGCTGTGTTGACACTAATCAATGCTAAGTGTGAGTTTCTCAGCCAAGCAGGTACACACACAGGAAAGTTTGCTGGATATGCCTCAGAATGAGTATAATGGAATAGGGATAACCAATTACACTTTAACAAATAGAAAGACAAAAGAGACTTACTAGATGGGACCATCTGTTCAAGTTATTGGTGAGGCCCAATATATGAGAATTAAAAGGGGTTGCACCAGATTAGCTGAAAAGACCATAGTCCCTAGAAAAAGACACTTTGCCTCTCCCAAGGGTATTTACACCCATTATTCTAACCCTGGACTTAGATGTACTCCCAGGAGATGAAGCACAACATTTAATCCCACAGGAGCAAGGAGAAAAACAAATCCAGTGCTCCTACTATTCCTGTTGGGAGTTGCCATTACAGGGACCATGACCACTAGCACCACAGCCATAGGTGTCCAACAAGTCCAACATAGTCAGCTCACCTGTATGGTTGGTGATAAAGTCACAACTGAACAACTAAGGAAAGAAGAGAGTTCATTTTTCTCTTAGAATAGTCCAGTTTGGCAGGAGAGCTCACACTACACTAAGGGTTGAGGGAACCGGCTACACCATATTCACCTGACAGCTAAGAGTGGGACAACCTTACTTGCCAGACCAGCATGTCTGTCCAAGTATACAGAAGGATGTTAATTTTCTCAACCAGTTCCTTCCATCTTATTGACCTGCCCAGGGATGAGTCTGCACACCATGAGCTTAGCCTTCCCCACCAACTAGACAATCTCTTGCAGATTCGCTCTGGGTTTAACTCAATTATGAATTCTCTGCAAATATGGCCAGATTTGAAACCTCAACTGTTAAGTTGACACTTGAAGCTAGCTATGACACTCAGCTATGTGCCAAATTCAGAAATGATTGGTAATGAGAAAAATCACAAGGGATTTGTGAAGACTTAAGATAAAGGTAAACATGTAGGATAATCACCTGGTAAGTATCTGTTAGGCAAAAATCATAGCAAGAGTTAAACATAGATTAGAAAATTGTTGCTAAGCATGAGTTAACAAAAAAGCTTCTGAGTCCCCGAGTTACACCTGGCTCCTTCAGGTCTGCAACAGGGTTACTTAGTAACCGCTCAGGATCAGGTAAAGTTCTGAAAAGCCAGGTCAGTTTACCTTGACTACTGCAAAGTAACCATTACTTTGGCTTTCACATGTCCCCCTTGAATGTTCCACATGACTGGGGTCCCTACTTTCTACACCCCCCATACCTCCTTCTTATAGTATAAATTATAAGAATAAACTAAAACTTTTTGCTAGGTCACTTTGGAAATTAGTCCTGCTTTCAGCCTACAAGTATAAATATTAAAACTCCTCTTCCTTCATCCTTTGATATCTCAAAGATTATTCTGGAATTATCTCCATAGCAGTTTGCCAAAGCCAGTTAGGCGTGGCATCCCAGGGGGAGTCCACAAACAGCATGTGCCCTGCATTAGAGCAAAAAGGTCATTCATTGATTCCACATCCTCATGGGGCTCCTGTCCCTAAGAGTGATCATGAGGAATGGGAGCAAGAATGAGATATCCATATGATATCCACTGGAGTACACATTGGAGGAGTACACAGAATTGAGCAAAGGACTAGTGGCTGGATTAAAAGCCATATCTGAGTATATTGGGTGAGAAAATCCCACCAGGAGAAAGAACGCTTTCTGGTTAGTTCTTGCAAAGGAACCAAAGGTTCTGAGACCAGCAAACATGAGCTCATGGATTAATCAAGCATGTTTCTATATATATTATTAAAACAACCACATGGAAATGGGCTTTGAAATCCATCCATCATCATGACATGTATACTGTTTGTGCTATAAGTGATTAGTGCAGTGTGTGTGCTATAAGAGATCAGTGGAGTAAAAGATGGTCTGAAGACAATGTTCAGGAGTTAAAGCCTCTGCCTTGCAAGTAGAAAGTCCTGAAAACGCATGCTGTAGTGGGAGGGGTCTAAGTCTACCGCCCTAAATGTACCACCCTTGAAGCTTCTGAACAAATAAGTAAAGGTGGAGAGCAATCCAGAATGATTCCAGATGTCACCTTGTGTGGCACTACCGATTCAGGGAGGCCCTAGCCCGGCTCCCAGCTATGAGCCTGGGCATGTACAGACATGTCCCAACAGAGGACTGTGCAGGCAGAGGGATGAACAACCAATGGAAAGTGGCCATCTAACCTTCACCTGCAATGGACATCTAGTAAACAGTTAAATGACTGGTGGGTGCCCCCCCTCCTCCCGCCACAGGAGGGATGGCAACACCGGATTGGACCTTGACCTTATATAAGCCCAAAGCACCCTTAATGACTTTGAATCACCTGCATCTAGTCCACTGCTGCTTCTCACCTGATTCCCGGGATCTGGCGGTGACCCCATTGCCGGCTTGCCCATTCGCCTTGAGGCCCTCTCTCCCCCACGGCTGGCCCAGCAGGGATTACATCAACAATTGGCGCTACAACGTGGGGCCATCTTCAGTGTACACGAGACACCCACTCCAGTAAAGTTCAGTGAGCTGGCCCTCTGGTTTTGTGTTCCTGTGCTTACTGCACCTGAAGGTGAGCAGGTGGCCCCCTCCTCTTCCCCTTTCCCTGTTTGTCCTTAGGAACACAGTGGCTTGCTTGATTTGCTGATGATCAAGGAGCCAGCCCCACTTTAGGTTAGGAAAACAATCGTTTGCTTGATTTGCAGATAATCAAGGAGCCCCAATTGCTCATTTGATTTCCCCATGATGAAAGAGCCCCTCTAAAACAAGGCTTTCCTCCCACAAGTTCACATGAGAAATTGGTCCCTTCAGAACTCGGAGTCCAGGCTCCATTACATTGAATCAGCCTGACCCTGAGGCACCATATGCGCATATGTCGGGGTGGGGGTGGGGGGGTGGTAGTAAGGAACTCTGGAAGTCCCCCACCAAGCATAAGACTTTTGGGCCCAATACATTCCTTGTCTCGTCTGTGCCTCTTTTGGTCTCATCTCTGTTCTTTAGAAAATGGGTGCGTACCCTTCCCTCACACTGTAAGGAGCCCCAGGACGTGTCTTAAAATCTCCCCTAGGGACTGAGGCCTGGAGGTTAGGTCCTGCTGGCCAAGAGGAATTCTGGAATGAGGCTGCGGTTTTAGCACCTTGGATCCCCCCAGAGAAAATGTGGGAACTGGACTATGGATAAGAATGTTTTCATTGCTAGATGTTTTTCATAATTAATCTAAGCTGCCGGACTTAACTAATGTGAGATCTTGTTTTAAATAAGGTTTTCCTAAATGTTTCAAGGGTAATTTCAAGACAGTTGCTGGTAAATTGTAGAGTTGCTGGTAAAATGCTGTTCATGTGCTTGTTCATGTTGTATGTTCTGTGTTTACATGTGTGTCTTGTATCTGTGGCCACTTCAATTTTTTTCATTTCTGTTGCACGCTGATGTAAAAATTTTGGCATGCCATTTTTAAATACATGTATGCATACTTAAAAATAAGAACAAATAATTTTGGTAACATCTAAGGCCTTAAATAGTTGTGTTTTATAGCGATTGCAATTGTTTTTCTGATAAATTGTAAGTTTTCTTTCATGAAAAATTTTCTCACTTGGTTTTGAGCTTTAATGGGGCTACAAGTGAAAATGTCATTGTGTTCTGAAAGGTTTTTCTGTGTGTTCCCAAAATAACAAAGCCACTATGATATTGCTTGATCGAACTTGCTCATTCCTCTGACATCTTTTATAGAATTTTATTCCATCAAATCTAGCAGCCACAAAAATATAATTTCGTCTAAAAAGTTCATTGGAATTTATTCCTCTCCTGTATGATGAGCTCCCTTTCTTGGGAAAAAATCTGCTTTCAAAAGGCTCCCATATATTCCTGCTAAGGTGGGGACAGGACTCCACTGCTTGTCAGACCCCCCCCCCCATCCTTGAAACAAAGAGAATAATGGGAACCCAGCAAAATCTTTCAGGAGATTCTAAGTGATTTGGGTCAACTCAAGACTTTATGTTTCTTTTTCCTTGCAGATTTGCTTTAAGTTTACTAAGGAGTTCGTTGAGGATCCATCTGGCCTAATGGGGATAGATAAACTAAACTAGCAGGTACACCCAAGCTGATGAACCTGAAATCCGTTCCCATTAGGGAACGAAAAAATGCTTAAATGTGTCCTGGCGCTGCTCTTCGGCCATAAGAGAGGGGAAATCAGGATGGCATATGCCTCCTGCCTTGCCAATTTATTAACGGACCTGGAATGTTTCAACATATCCTCTTTTAACATATCCAAAATTAAACGGACTGAAGTTCTAATTATTACTGCTGTGTTCTTTGGCAAAACAATTATGGGACAGGAATACCTGCCTTCTTTTCACCCGTAAATTTGGTAATTTGGTTAACTTTTGGAGGAGTTGCCCTTTGTGTCTAATGTCCTATTTGGATGCAAATGGAAGCAGTAAAGATTTCAGCCTTTACAAGACAAACCTGCTTTACGCAGGTCCTCAGGGCATCCATTCAGGCTCTGAAAACATTCCAAAGGCCAACAAAGGCCAATTGGACGTCTGGCTATCCCCATTGAAGCTATGCCTTACAATTTACAACTGTTAGGTTTGATGTATGAAATTCCCTTCCCCACAAGAAAAATGAATGCTGGCTCTTTTACTTATCTGAGGAGTGGTCCTAAGGGATCTGATTCAAGCATTGTTCTGTACAAAAAGCAGACAGTTCACATGGTGTTTTTAGATAGGTTTTTAGAATGAGATCTTGGAGATTTACAATAGCCAGAGAAGAAGGTCTTCCAATATATAAGATACTTACAGCTCTTGGCTTTTATTAACCTTCACAGCACATGTTCCTTTACCTTAACTCTGCTTGTACCACCCGCAGTAAGACGCGACTAGAGGTCTTTGGAAATCCTTGAAGTAATCCCCCCACTGCTGTGAAAACACCCCTCGAGGATATTAGTTGCTGAGGACTATTCTGACTTGAATCCTCCAAGCATAAGAATAGCCCAACTCCTATTAGGGATGTATGGAGCTCTCCATATTCAACAACTTTGATTTATAACACCTTACCTCACCTGGGTTTAAGGGCAAACTGGGGTTGGGCCCAACTGGGCAGTTAACCAAAGAGAAAAAAGCCCTATTTCCCTGGGCTTGGCTTTTTGTAAAGGTATAACCTTGCCCTGGAGCCATCGTTGGACCCTAGGCCCTCTAGTGCTATGAGTCCCCATTTTTAGTTCCTGCCTGTTTCTCATGGCGTTTCACAAGTTTTTTCTGAGCTCTGCCCACTTCCTCTAAGTGAGTTTACATAATTCTAAAAAGACAAATGTTTTAAGATAACCTACAAGATATTGGGGGATTTCGTGCAACAGAGTAGAAAGTACAAAAATATGTAAGGACTAGTAAAGGCTCTAACCTTGGTATTGGTAAATGCAGAGGGTTTTTTTTTTAAGATTGTTAATGCAACAGACATTTACCAGGTATTCTCCTATGGACCATGTGCTGCATGCTATTCAATATTTATGAAATGTCCTGGTTTCTACAAAATTGTATAAAAGCTTTTTATTTACTTGTGTTATCGTAAACTATACAATTTGGCTCTAAAAAATTGCGTAAAGGTACTAAAATTAACGAAATTTTTATAATCATTTAATATTCATTTCAAAATGAGATTTAAGGCGTTTATCTAAAATCAAAGTTTTTTTGATGTTTCTAAGTTCAGGGTAAGTTTAAAGAGTACAAAACTTGTGGTTGCTTAATGCTAAAGTAGTTAAGTAAATTGAAGCTACAATTATCTTAGATTTCAAAGTAACATTATGAAATGATTATATATATGTATATTGTCCTAAATGTCGGACAAAGTTTGAATACTTTAAAAAACACTTACTTAGTGTCTTAAATGTCTGTTATGGAGGAAGAAAAACTGCTTTTCAATTGTTTAATAGTGATAAACCTGTGTTTTTAAAGAAAAAATAAATGTGGTACCTGTGCTTGAGCACTGTGTGCACTGCTTAACTATGATTGGGGGAAAAATCTTCATGAGATGTTAGGTAAACACTGATACACATACTAAATTGATATATCATGCATACAAGTTATTTCTTGCAAGGTTGAAATATGTTACATTTTTGTTTTTTGGTTATTCTCTGATTTATAGATAGCTTTTTGATAGAATGATTGCCACATTATAATAGTATAGTAGAGATTGCTACAGACCTTTTTAAAAATTAGACTGTTATACTTAGTAGGACTTCAAGAATAAATTTAATGAAGACACTACAATGGGGACACAAATGACAGGGAAAAGCTTTGAATGAGTTTTTCATCATTAATGAGTATTTCTAGTTCTTTCCAAAGTGAACAAGTGTGGTTGGTTCTCTGTCATCTTTAACATTTTGATTTACTATTTTTGCTCATATGCTTTACTGTTTTAAGTCATTTCCCAGCTTAAATCAAGTTACAATATTGGTTCAACAGGAAGGCCATTACATTATCCTTCATGGGTGTGATGTGCTGGAATAAGTTATGGGTTTTTTTGTCCTTTTTCTTGTCTATCGGGTCTCCACATTCCAAGGCTCATGAACCACTTATAGATACTGGGCTTTTGTAACTGCTTATAGGTACTGGGTTGGTAACCCAGGCCACCTGGAAACAACTTTTAAAAGACTGTTTAATCTCTCTTGGATTGTACTTTACTCTCGTCATAGGAGGAATTGTTCTTTTATCAATTATATTGCTTTAAGTGTTTCCTTCAGCACATCTCTCAGCAGTGGTCACAACCAAACCCATTGCCAGGTGCTTATGGCCCTGACACAATACAAGCCATGGCCCTCCTAGAAAACATGGTTTTTTGAACTGGTTGCAGAGATTCTTGAGGCCTTGGTCTAACCCCTTCTGGAATGCTGACTTTCCCAGTTTCCGGAGTTCTTTCTGACTCATTTTCTGCCTAGAGGACGACTGGTTTCTGGGTGAGAGGAACATAGGGAAGGAAGAGGGTCACAGCCATTGGCATACCATCCCAGAAGACCAGAGTTCAATCCCAGCTCTGCCTAAGGCTAGGAGGAGTCACAGGTGCCTGGAACAGAAGTACCCTGGCCTGGTATGGGTAGCAAAGGCTGGAGAATCAGGGTTTCCTGTTCATGTACTCAGGGAGTAAATCAAGGAGTTACTCGGCCTTCTGGCATCCCTGTATTCCTGGACGGAAAGCAGAACATTAGTCCAGGTGGATATGTCCCTTGTGTTCTTCTCTGCTAACTCTTTTCTGAAGTCTGCCACACACATCACTATCTTCCCCTAAGGCCAGAAAATGTCCTGAAATCCCTGTAGTCAAGACAGCCAAAGCCTACTTACTCTTCTCCAGAATTAGGGACGAAGCTTCCTCTGGCTCTATTTCACTCCAGGGATCATCCTTGGGACATTGATTCCCCCAAACATTCCTGCTTTTAGGCTCATGTCTTCAGGAGGAGCAGTTACCAACCAGAAGGTTGGCTAGATAGGCCAGATTGCTTAACAACAGCCAGCACGCCAGCGCTTCACCAGCCACCCGAGGCGGGTGGCCATGCGCCCCTCACCCCCCCCGCCCTCTCGACAGTTGCAAAGCTGCTTCTGCACCTGTGGCCAATTAGCACCATGAGGTTCATGGAGTCCATGCAATCCAGGGTCACTGCCAAGTGGGTTTCAGGGCTCACATGAGCCCAGGAGCGTCAAAAGTTGCCAGACTCAGACTTCCAGGAGAAGACACCTCCTTTCCATTCTGGACTGTGCTACCTTTCTCCCTGATTGTTACACTCTAAGTGCTGCAACCTCAAATCCACGGCTCCCCTCGAAAAGGTGGGCAAGCATTTGGCGAATGAGAAACAGAAACACACACAACTCTCTGGGCTGAGTGAATTTGAATCAATTTATTGGAATATCATAACAGCTTTTATGCTAGAAAATTTTGGGGCAGAGAATGCTGCACCTGCAGACAGACACATATCC